>JAPFBE010000003.1:5984359-6536859 GCA_034336665.1 Luscinia megarhynchos
GTTTTAATTTGCACACCTTAAGTACCTGATAAAAATGAGATGGAAACGTGCTGTTCTTTAGTAGAGGGCTTGTTTTAGAAGTGTTTCCTTAAACTTAAAAAAACCCATTGAAATGTTTTTCTTCCAAGGCCAAAGAACCTGGGACATACACGCTGAGGCAGCTGTGCACTTCAGTGGGAAAGGTGCAGTTTGTCCTTCTCCACATCTACCCCATCGTGCAGTACGACGTGTACTCCCAGGAGCCCCAGCTCAAAGTGGAGCCCATGACTGGTAGGTACACTGGCTGTGCTAAAGCTGCTTTGCTGATTGCTCTTGTGCACCTGTGGGGCTAGAGAAAGTGTTTCATGGCTGCAGTACTACTCAGCTTGCCTTAGTCTGCATTGTGAGTCTAAAATACAGCCTTGCTTTTCGAATTATCCATTGTAATGTCCTGTCAGTGATGGCTGGTTTTGAACAGCTGATTCCAGTGCATGGCTCTGGTCACAGTGTCACTTTTGAACATTGATTTGAACATGTAGTGTCCCTGAGATACCAGGTGTGATTTGAGCTGCCACACTGATTAGAAGTGAATATTTACATTTTTAATTGACCAAGCTCCTTAATGGTCGTGATCACAGGATCAATTAGGTTGGAAAAGACCTTGGGATTGGGTCTAACCTGTGGCCAAATACCACCTTGTCACCCAGACCATGGCAGTGAGTGCCACATCCAGTCTTGCCTTTAAACACCTCCAGGTTCAGTGACCACCTCCCTGGGCAGCCTGTTCCAATGTGTATTCTCCCTTTCTGTGAAGAAATTCCTCCTAACTCAGTGCTAGAGTCCCTTCGATATTTCCAAGAAATAAGTAAGAAATAGGATTTTCTACAAGAGAAGATAAAATAATTAAACTTATTAAAAATGAATACTGAATGCATCCATTGGTTTCAGGGACAGCTGAACACTAGTTGTAGTGTTTATTAGAGTGTATAAATGAAAGTTAATAATGATTTGCTTTCAGGCTAACAAGTGTGGCAGCTGAGGAGTTAACATGAATTTTGTGCTGGCATTCCAGGTTGCAGTGTGTGACAAAGGAAGGACAGGCAAATTGGGCATAAAACAAATTAGGGACTCCTATGAAACTGATAGCTGTGATTCTGTGTGCACACTGGCATTCTTGTTGAGCTGATCATGTAAATAGAGCATGTGGTTATGACTGGAATCACAGGTGTGGAAAATATAGAGCTGTCTGCAACCTGGAGAACTTCAAAAGCTTAGTAAATTCTTTGGGATTGTTGTATTTCACTGACATCTGTCCTAGAGAGACAGCTCATCTAAGCCATCCAAGATGCAGTGGGTTTGGGCTCTCAGGCTGAAACAAGTGGTTTCCCCACAAGTTGTATCTGAGCTGGGTTTAGTTTGTACCATAACACCAAAACCCCACGCTTGTAAGTTACCCCAGTGTGTGACAGTCTGCTAACAAGCTTTAGTGCATTGTAACCATGTGCTGGAATGTGTTAGCAATTGCTGCTCTGTCCTACAGAAAGCCTTTTGGCTGGCATTCCCCAGAAGGTGAAGTTCACAGTGACCACAGGTCACTACACCATGAAGAGTGGGGACACTCTGCAGCTCAGCAACGCAGATGCCATGCCCATCCTGTACCACCCTGAGAGCAAGGCTGTCATCTTCTCCAACACCAGGGGTAAGCCAGGAGCTGAAAGTCAATACCCTTTAAAAGCCTGGCAAGTTGTCATCCTGAAGCAAGCAAGCTGTACTTACAGTATTAAGAACAGTGACACTGTTTGTCAATAGTCAGTACTAACAATTATAGGGATTTGCAACTGAGAACTTCAGTGCAAGAAAGGTCTTAAATTTTCACCCTCAAAGTAGTAGTATGAACTTTGGCAAACATAGCTGGACAATTTTACTTCCATTGATGAAATCCAGAAGGCACGTGACACTGCTACATGTGTGTGTGTCCCAGGTTGCTTGAAGTGAAATTATGGGACTTAACTTTGTAAAAACTTGAATAATTGTCATATTATGGGCTTAAATAGCTCTTCAGCTGGTTTGAAGTTTGTTATTAAATTGGTCTCTCAGTTCTTTCCTGAATATTAGAAGGAACTTTTTATTACATGGACTAATATGTGGTGGTTACCTTCCTGCAGTTAAAGAAGGATAGAGCATTACTCCTGGGAAGTTAAATATTGAACATGTGCAGATTATAGCTGGTTTGAAGAGGTTACTGTGGAGTTTTTTAACATGGTTTCTCATTGCTGTTTTTGCAAAGTGGTTATGTCACCACATATTTTTCTATGTTTTTTTCCTTTTTTCCCGATCTGCACATCTGTAGAAAAGATCTCAGAGTCATCATTAAGGATTCAGTCTTCTGAGAAGATCACAAGCATCAGCTTGCCAGTGGCTCCTGCTTATCATGTGATTGAGTTTGAACTAGAAGTCATGTATTTGCCATCAGCTGCAGAATCTGCAGTGGAGAAGGAAAATACTACAAATAAAGAAAATCACAGAAAAAACAAAGAGAAACAGAAACAGGACAACTGCATGGCTACTGTTGACCAAAAAGTAAGATGTAGCTTCACTTTTTTATTATGAAATGTATTTGATCACAGGGGTAAACACTTCACAAAATAGAAGTGGTGGTGAGGGGGAACTTGCTTGTTTAGAACTTAATTTCCTTCAAAAGACACACATGCAAAAATCATACCAAATGTTCAAATGTAAAGAAATCATAAATATAGGCAAAAATATACACCCTGGTTAATAAATTGTCAACTGTTCCCTTGGCTAGTAATCTAACTTTTAGTGTTCTAACACAGTTTATAAAGCATGGAGGGTACCTGTGTCTTTGTAAAAGATAACACGGTAGTCTTTTAATTCCAGATTCAGATTAATGGGAAAGATGAAGTCAGGTGTGCTGCTTCAAATTAAAATAAATGTACATTAAATACATTTTTTAAAATGTTTTGAGCTTGTATTTAATATATTAAATTATTATAAAGACATTTAAATAATAGATCTTACAGCAGTTTATCTGATACTGACCTTTACCAGGTTTTTGTACTAAGATGCCATTGGTGTCCTTTTATCTTTTCTTCTATGCCCCTTCCTTAATTTATAGTCTTTAGAACTGAGTGGCAGTTCTTAAAGGAAAAGCTGCTTTGAGATTTCATATCCTGCTCACAGGTAAACAAAAACCTGTATTTTTTCAGAATACTTGTTATGCATTGACTTTTTTTAAAAAAAAATATTTCTTCCCCCTCCTGGATGCATTAGATATAGACATTTGATGAGAAAAGTTTCACTTATTAGAAGAAAAGCAAAATCATTGTGCCAAAGACCATTGCAAATAAGAACTGTGTTCCCTTTTTCCTTTAGGTGACCATTGATTGTCCTTGGTCGATTTACTCCACTATTATTGCATTAACATTCTGCATACCCTTTAATGCCAAGCATTCCTTGTTGTCAGCTGGCAAACGGTAATGTACTCATTATTTATTTATTGTTTCTTCCTTGTCACAAAGTATGGAGCTGGGGTTTCATCACTTATATTTATAGCAGCCTTTTTTTTTAAATATATAAGTTGGGCTTTTACTGTCTTCCCCCTGGAAGCTTGTGCATTTCCTCTTGTGTTCTTTCATGACAATAAAACAAGTTTGTGGTTTTGGAAATAAGACCACAGGATGAACCCAGTTATCCTGTTTCTGTGTAGTTCTTTGGTTTTGTGTAATGTGAAGGAGGATGTTTTACAGCCTTGTTTTATGGACATGGACTCTCCCAGTGTAACTCTTCAGTTTTCATTGAGAAAACTGTGTTGTGTTTTTCAGGAAGTATGTGCAAGTCTGTGTACAGAATTTGTCAGAACTCTGTTTCCAGCTTTCAGACTACAGCCTAAAAAATTCCGCTGAGTGTACAGATTTGCAGCTGGTACCTCTCAACCCTGCATCTCAACAGGTAAAATTCACTTGCTGGCTTATTCAATTTATTCATCTTATGGTTGCAGTTTGTTATTGGGTTTTAGGAAAAAAAATCAGGTGGAGACAGTTTTCCTATTAAATACAGCTGTAAACCAGTTGAGTTGCAGAACAGTTTCTTACCATAGAATCATAGAATGGTTTGGGTTGGAAGGGGATTTGAAGATGATCCAGTTCCAGTCCCCTACCCTGGGCAGGAACACCTTCCACTAGACTAGGTTGCTCAGAGCCCCATCCAACCTGGCCTTGAGCACTTCCAGGGATGGAGCATCCACAAGTTCTCTGGGTAACCCTGAAGTTTCTTTCAGCCTGGTGTGAACATATTAAAATGTTCATTCTTGGTGCCTAGAAAAAGTATATAAGAACATACTAATAATAATAATTCTATTACATTTCACTTTTGATTTAAATATTTTCAAATATGAAATTGAACTTTGCTTCACTGAATGTGGAGTGTTTCCTCTTGAAATGTTTGATTCTGACAGTGAAACAGATCCTTCCTTGTTGTGAAAAAGATTCACTGTTTGTCATTTTGTTGCATATTTCCCATATGATTTATTGAGTTTGTTTCTATAAACTGTACCAATGTCAGAACAGACAACCATACGCATGTGTGCATTTCCCCTTCTTTCTCAGAGGAAGGAAGCAGCTAACACTCTAAACATTCTCTTTCAGGTGGTGTACAGTAAGCAATCAATATTCTTTGTATGGGAATTGAAGTGGACAAAAGAGCTTCCTCTCTCCTTGCAGTGCCTGTTTTCAGTCAGCTTTTGTCCAGCTACCTCTGAAGAACAGTCTCTTACCTTGAAGCCGTTCACTTACGAATTCCAAGTGGAAAATTTTTTTGTGAGTACTCTTTTAAGTATAGGGTAGCATATCTTAACTGAATATGGTTTCCTGGTAAGCGAAACGGGAAAATTAAGAAATATATTAGAAAAATTCGGTTTATATCATGAGGTTGATACCTACTAGAATCATTGGAAAGTCAGTTTGTGAGTGACAGAACTGCAGTCTGATGTGATGCAGTGGAATCATATCCTTACCACAGAAATGTGGTGAGGGCCGAAAACACTTGTGCTTAATCATGTTCCATTTTTTTACTGTTTTCACCTTCCTGGGTTGGTGCCATGGAGATTGTCTGCAGCTTACTGAGCTGCTTTTTCCCTGCTGGCTTAAGATTGTGCTCTCCAAAGCAAATTGCAATTTCCAAAATATCTTTGCTATTGAAAGCATCTGAGTAGTTTTTTGCAGTGCTTGAGATGAGCTCCTCTGATGAAATATTTAGCGTTTTCTAGGCCATTATCTGGAACGTTTCTTCTTCCCCTTTATGGACAAACTTTTTATTCCTTTGATCAGCTAGGAAGCTCATAGGCTAGGTAGAATTCCTTTAATAGGAAGTTTTACCAACATTATTTAGTATGAGCTCTAAACTCAGTGTTACCCTTTGTGCTGCTTGGGTAAGAAGACTCTTGTTTTTTAAATCTGTTTTCAGTGTTTTCTACCTGCTTGTTGCAAGCTGCATTGAGCAACATTTCAGGTGTTTGTTTGCCTACTGGCATTTTTGGCACCTCTATCAGCATCTTTCTGGAGTTTTGAAAGACAACTACCTGTGTGAAACAGTGGGGGTTTTCTGGTAGATATTTAATTTTGTAGGAATTAAGAATCAGTTCTTTGAACTGGGCACTGTTATTCCAGGGACTGTGAAAGGAAGGGGGATGAAGTAGCTCTGTATTACTCAGAACCTGAGGGATGGGACTGTAAAGGGAGGAGCTAAGAAACTGATAAAAATTGTTTAAATAGTAAGATTGGTGTCCATTTAGGAGCATTAAAAGTCTGTTGTAAAGTACAGACGTGAATGAAAAAATTAGATTTTTACTGTTGTATCAAAATAGATTGAATCAAATTTTATTTGATCAGTGGAAGGTGTCACTGCCCATGGCAAGTGGGTTGGAACCAGATGATCTTTAAGGTCTCTACTATTGCACAGCATTCCAGGATTCCATGTTCTGTAATTTTCTTAAACTGAGCAAGATAATGAAGTGAACATTACTTATTAAGTGATTCTTGCATTAAGATTTAACAGGATGTATCTGTTACATGTAAAGTTGGTACTGCACCCATTGTCCAGTTCAATTAAACACAAATAAAACACCCCTTTTTTCTTGGTAACAGCACTGTTTTTTTCCTGACAGACATTGTACCATGTGAAAACTGAAATCTTCCCACCCTTGGATGCAGAGTACTGTAAAACAGGCTCACTCTGCTCCTTAGAGGTGTCCATCACCCGGCTTGTTGAGCTCTCCGAGGTTGACAGAGATGAAGCATTAACAGAATCAGATGGATATTGCACAACAAAACTTATGTATGAAGGTAAGAGCATTTTTTAAAGCATTTTGATAAATTTTCCCCTATTTTTTTTTTCGACAATGACATCTGCCAGGCTTGCTGTGGCATAAATTCCTTTATTGTGGGTACAGCTGCTTAGTAAAGCAATTTTAATTTTGCTAGACTGGAAATGTTTTATTTTCTCTTCATTAATCTGCCTGCCTTCCTTCCAGTGGAATAGAAATGTTCTTCAGACTGGATGGATTCATGCTTGAGGTCCAGCTATGGTCCCTTCTGTGTAGGGCTGTTTTCTTCCCTTGCACAGCTCTTCACACATAAAAGTTGGTGGGCTTTTAGATGCTGCTAAAATGCAGATTTTCAAAGTGCTCTAAATCTATCCTGAGGGTTCTCCATTTTTTAACAGAGTATCTTTATAGTGTTTTCTCTTTATTCTTGCAGTTGTTGACAACAGTAGTAACTGGGCAGTGTGTGGAAAAAGCTCTGGAGTGATTTCTATGCCTGTAGCACCTCGAGCAATTCACAAAGTCCACATGGAAGTGATGCCACTGTTTGCTGGGTATCTGCCTTTCCCTGATGTCAGATTGTTTAAATACCTCCCACACCATTCTGCTCACTCCATGCAGCTTGATGCTGGTAAGGACATTTTGACCACGTGGCTACTTAGAGAAATTACTCTGCTTTTCCTGTGTTCTTGAGTAAAGAGAAAAGCAAAGCAAGAAATACACTGACAATATATGGACTCAGTCATTTATGGACCAGGTACTCACAGGTGTCTTTGCTACCTTCACTCACAGTCCTAAATTGAAACTTGCTCTAATGGGAACTTTGAATTTGGGTTGCCACCTAAATCTCTGAGGAGGAATAATAAATGCATTGTTCTCTTACATTTCCTTTAAAGATTAGTATGCAAATCAGTTTTCACTGATTTATAATCAAGTGAAAACTGTTTGATAACCCTCTAATCCTGCAGTTCCATTTTCTCTAAATAGTGTCTTCCATTAGCTTTGAAATTTTTTCCCAGTTTTCAAGGGATTGAATGTGAAATAAAAGAACTGCTGAAAATCTGGAGCATTATATTAGATGCAGAGTTTAAATCACCACAGCCATGTAGAGTATTTATCTATACTGATGAGTAGTCCCAAAGCTGCAGTGAGAATTCACTCATAGAAGCAACATAGCTTTTGTCAATGGAGCTGCTGCCAGTGTGCATCCTTCTAGCTTGTGACAGATGTGAGGTCATGCTATTGAAATTTTCCTTTGAAACCAATATAATTCACTCTGTTACATCTGGTGCTGTCCCAAAGTGTGCACCTCAGCAGAGATGATCAATAACTGTGAACATGTGTTCAGCTGACTGTCAGAGCTCTGAAATGACCTTTTAGAGTTAACTGGTAGAATAAAACTCCATTTTTTTTGTTTTGTTTTCAAACAGATAGCTGGATTGAAAACGATAACCTGTCTGTGGACAAGAACGTGGATGAGCAGGCTGACAGCAGCAGCATCAGGAGCAGGGGCAGCCTGCATTCCACAGCCAGCGGGGAGCACAAGGGCCTGCCCATGCCCCGGCTGCAGCCCTTCTCCCCGGGCCAGGTCTTCAACAGCAGCACGGGGATGCAAATCCTTGTCATCCCCAGCAAGGACGACCACGTTCTGGAGGTCAACGTCACGTGACAGCTCGGAGTGGAGACAGGAACGCGTCAGAACTGGATATGAAAGCACTTTAAGGGATAATGACCTGCTCAGTCTTCGTTGCAACATTAACTCCAAGGAGACCTGTGGCACCCGCAGTACTGGCCGTGGAAGCACCAGACAATTGTATCAATTTCAGTGTACAGTGAGGCTTGTGTCAGCTAGTTTATATCGCCACTTTAGTATGTTTTGTGTCAGCTATTGGGTTTTCTCCCTGCAGTCACATCCCTGCATCACAACAACAAACACAGGGCAACAAAAAGCAAAAAATCCAAATCTTTGGACCACTTCTTTATTTTTGTCAGGCAGCTGAAAGATTTGTTTCATGCTTCCTACATATTTTAGAATGTAGAGTTGGATGATGTAATTATCCAGATCTTGAATTTTTTATGTAATAATTTACAGGCTTTTCCACACATGTGCCAGAAACATAACAGAGCATACAACAAGACATTCACTGGTGTTGCTTTTCTGGTTTGGTTTTATTTTGTTTGTTTGTTTGATCATTGTTAATTCCTGCCATTGCAATTTTATATTAAACTTCCATCATTTGCATAATTAGATGCATGGAAGAGCTACTGCTATAAACAATCTTAACTGAACAAAATTCCTTAATTTTCTGAGGCTTTCTCCTTCACAGAGTAGACACTGTGATGTCACATATTATATGATTTTTTTTTTTTGGGATGGGCTTTGGGTTTTCCTCTTGTGTATTTCTTACCAAAGAAAGATACTGATATTATTTGGCTTATTTAGTTCCCAGATTAATTTCTTTTGTTACCATTTCCAAGTGGCTTGGTTTGCTGCCCCAATTTTTAAGTTGGGGCAAAAATTTCAGTATGATGTGATACTTGAACAGTCAACCTTTCATCATAAAGGCTTAATGTAATTATTACTGATTAGAGGCCAGACTTGTGCATTCATGATGAAAGAAGGAGGTTGGTTTGATAGAGGAAAGCTTGCAGATGTAGAATAATCGTGAAGCAAAGTTAAAACATGTAACTTAAAGAATTTCATTATTTATATCTGAAATGTAAATACGAAAAATGTAAAAAAAAAGTGTAATTTTTGTGAATGTTGCAAATTCACCTGTGACTGGAAAAATTACAACTTCTTCTGATGTCCTGCTTCTGATATTGAAACTTGTGCATTTAATGTGAGAATGACCTTTTCTACTTGCAGATCTATAATGGTGCGTTGTCAACAGACTCCACAGAGGAAACAGTCCCACAACAAATACTTGTCAGTAAAACTAAAGTGAGGAGCTGCTCATTAGACAAATTCATTGTTATTATTTTCTTTTCTTCTGCTAAATTACAAAGGGGAAATAAAAAACAAATCCTCTTTCCAAAAAGAACCACAAGTAAGTTGAAAAATAGGCACCCTACACTGGCCTAAACATTTTACTTTATTTTTTATTTAAAAATTCTAAATAGATGTATAAAGTAGACCTGCTAGCTGAAAATGTTCTATTATGCATCTTCTTTCTGTGAAGGAATGCCCCTTCTCTGTGGAAATCATACCATTTTACTCTGGATAAAACCCAAAGCATCATTTAGTGCAAATGACTGCTGGGATTCTTTGACTGGAAAAGGTAACAAGTTAGTGACTTTGACACTGCAGGTATTATTAATTCCATTTTCATGGTTTGCTATTAAATCATTTTTCACATTGTTCTGTAATATACTGTTAGATTAAACACATTGTACTAAGATTGTTTAATGAAATTGTAAGCGTTACAGTTCTAAATATACATGTTTTAAAAAGAAATCAACTTCTCTGCTGCTGTGAATTTTCTTTGGTCTGGAGGAGTGATTGCTTCATCTGTTTTAATCAAAGCTGCTTTTGTCTGCAAAAATCAGATTTGTTACCTGGTGTGCAATTACACACTCAAGGGAGACACTGATTATTTATTTCAGAGTTGTACAAGCCTGGAGGCACCACGGTATTCCACAAATCCAGCACACCCCTCCAGACTTTTCCTGCTATAATTTATACATAGAAATTCAGTGTTGGCAACCTCTCAGGTACAGCCCCTCTATTATGAATGGTTAATAATTTTCACAAAAATTGTGTAATCCCAGCTGATTTCTGTTCATCCTCCAGGGAAGGGTTTTCACCTGGGCAGGGTCTTTTTGCCCTGTAGATCTGACTTGAAGTATTATAATGGAGATAATTCAGTTATAGGGTACCTGGACCTGAGTCTTTTGTCAAATTAGCAACATTTACATAAGACATACATTCATATCTTGATTTACTGCATCCTTAGTTAGTTCCAGGATATCCATAACTAAGGGATGCTGCTCTCTGTACCACCAGTTAATTCTTCCTTGCTGATTAGGATTGAAAGTATACAAAGATCAGCCATCAAAGAACATCCTGACTTAATTTTTACGAATTCCACATTTTGCAACACTGCTTTAACACCTGCGAGTGATTATCTGAGGAGCCAGCTGAAGGAGCTGGATTTAATGGATTGCTGTGCCTCAAACACCAATAACCATCCAAATGAAGGTAGGGCAGCATCCTTCTGGGCCACTTTTGCTGTTCAGGTCCACAACCCCCAGTGCAGGTGCAGGAGTGGGGTCAAGGAACAGGCAAGACAAAGAGAGGGGGGATTGAGACCACCAAGGACCCCAAAGCAGCCCGTGACACCTTTTGGAACTCTTCCTTAGCAGGTGGTGCACACCCCAGTCTCACATTAGACATGAAGAATTCCCTTCTTGGGGAGAGATCTGGGTATTCCAAATTAATCTGAATGTACATAACCCGAGGAACGTTTTGTTCTGTGGAGTCCCATCCCCAAAGGATCAAGACTGTGACCATCTCTGACCAAGGGACATCAAAATGACAACACTCAAGTCTCATCACTAGATCCATGGGTGGTGTTATGTTCCCACTATCTTCCCTTACCCATTCCTTCCCTTCCTTATATATTTTCTTTGTGATATTTTTACACTTTTATTGAAAAGAATTAAACAGGCCCCCAACATCCTTTCCACTGCAATTAAACTGCTTTAAAATAAACCTACCACATCTATACACTCTATACATCTATACACTAACACTCTGTGTTGTTCCACTCTAATTATAGAATCACAGAATATTCAGGGCTGGAGGGAGCTCTGGAGATCACCAAGTCCAACCCAGGGTCACCCAGAGCAGTGACACAGAGCACATCCAGGTGGGTCTGGAATGTCTCCGGAGGGGAACTCTGTGTCTCCCTGGGCAGCTGCTCAGAGCTCTGCCACCTTCAACATAAAGAAATTCTTCCTCAGGTTGAGTTGAAACTCCTCGTGTTTTATTTTACAGCCATTGCTCCTCATCCTGATGCTGAGCACCACTGAGCAGAGTCTGGCACCATCCTCTGAGACCCGCCTGGGATATATTTATATAGATCGATGAGATCTCTCAGCCCTCTCTTCACCAGACTAAACAAGCCCAGCTCCCACAGTCACCCCAAGGCATTTACTAAGAAATATAAATACCGTGATATATTTACAAAAAAGAACCACATCCAGTGCTGCGGGGAGTGGCCGGCGGTGGCGGCGGGCCCGTGGACGAGGAAGGGGACACAGAGCGGTGCTACTGGCAGCCTGTGTCAGCAGCTCCGCCACCTTCCCCTTCACTCCATCACTCTGTCCCTCCTTTCCTTCCTCCCTTCCTTCCTCGCCGGTCCCGACGCATGTGCGGATCCCGGCCCAGCGCCCGCCCTCAGCGCTGCCGTTCCCCGCCCGCCCCTCGGCGCCCGCCCTCAGCGCTGCCGTTCCACGCCCGCCGTTCCCCGCCCGTCCCTCGGCGCCCGCCCTCAGTTGCGCCGTTCCTTGGCCGCCCCTCATCGCCCGCCCTCAGCTGCGCCGTTCCCCGCCCGCCCCTCATTGCCCGCCCTCAGCGCCGCCGTTCCCCGCCCGCCCCTCATTGCCCGCCCTCAGCGCCGCCGTTCCCCGCCCGCCCCTCGTCCCGCAGTTCCGCGGCCGCGCTCCCCACGTGTGGCCGCCATGCGCTTCGCGTACCGGGTGAGCGCGGGCCGGGGGGCAGCCCCCGATCCCTTCACCATCTCCCCATCGTCTCCCTCGATCCCCAGCCCCTCTAACGCTGCCCCTTCCTTCCCCCGCAGTTCTCCGGCCTGCTGGGCACCGTGTACCGCCGCGGCAACCTCAGCTTCACCCGCGATGGCAACTCGCTGATCAGCCCCGTCGGGAACAGGATCTCCCTCTTCGACCTCAAGAAGTGAGAGCGGGGAAGGGCCTGGCGCTGCCAGCGCGGGGGGTTTCGGGGGGAATAAAGCTCTCAGCAGGTTTTGGAGCACAACCCATGGGGCTCCCCGGGATGCTCTGCCTGCCAAAATACCCTCTAAAGAGTCTGCTTTAGCATTGAAAGGTAGAGGCCTGCCTAGCGGGATAGCTGTCACGGTGTTGTGCTGCTACATCCATGTGGAGAATAGCAGAGGAGTTATGTAAAGGTGTATTTCAGAGGGAAAAAAAGGGAAGAAGTAGACTTGTGTTTGATTTAGTTGTATGGTTTCTTTGTGTGCTTCTGTCTTGTATATAACAAAACTTAGAGCATCGTCAGCCTTTCCTGTGTGCCAGAGTTGTGACTGATGCTCCTGTGCCTGCATTACAGTCAGGAGCCTGTCTCTTGTTTAGAAATTTAGCCCATCCTGGGCTAGAAGGGTCATCGAGTCCAACTCCTGCCCCTGCACAGAACCCAGTAGTTGTTCATGGGATTGTGACAGCTAAAGAAAGTTGTGGGGGTTTTACATCCAAATTATGTCTCTTTTCTTGACAGGTATCAAACCATATTTCACTGAGACTGAAGGTGTTCTTCCTGCATTATTCCCATTTTACCATTCTGTGTTTTTGTTGCAGTAACAAGTGTGAGACATTGCCCTTGGCTACACGGCTCAATATTGTGTGCGTGGGGCTCTCTCCGGATGGAAGCCTTGCCATTCTAGTTGATGAAGGTACTTGCACAAAGAGATGTCTGTTTTGTAAAAGAATTCGGTAAAAATGCAGCCTTGAGAGGAGGAAATCTGTAGTTAGGTGTTCAACCTTAACACTAAATTAAAAGTGGTCTGCTTTAAAAATTACGTTAGAATTTTTGGGGAAGGTATCTTTATTTACAGAACTTAAAAATAACTTCTTTACAGAATTTGGATAATGTCTCATAATTTGGATTGTATTTTTTTATTTTAATAATATTAAGCACACTGTCTTGAAAAGTTTTACCCTCTCCTCTTTAAGAAAAGAAGGTTTGCTAGGGTTATGATTTCTTTGGGAACTCAATTATTCTTATGATTCCCTTTTTTCTGCCCTTACAGAGGGAGCTGCCTTGCTTGTGAGCTTGATTGGGAAGTGTGTGATACACCAGTTTTATTTTCACAAGCCAGTTCACAGTGTCAGCTTTTCCCCTGATGGCAAGTAAGTAAAGAGTGCATGCTTTAGAACAAAACAGGAGGAATTGCCCCTAAAATAAACTGGTTCTGATTATGAAGACATCCTAATCAATCTGTGAATGTTTCCTATGCATGAGTGTAGGAGAGATTTTGAGCTGATCAGAGTCACTTTATCTGTAAAGTTGAGAGGGGTAGAAAAGAAAAGCAAAGCCTTGGAAATAAAATATCCTGGTTTGTGTGTTCAGACTTTTCCTTCTGCGACTTGGAGAATAAGAATATCATTATTCAACTTCAGTGATTTTTACTGAAGGTTTCTCTTTTATAATGCTGAAGTGGGGGGTAATAGCAATCTGCAAATACTTTGTTTTTTGTTCAAAAGCAATCCATTTTAATTGTTTCAGTAGTGCAGGAACCTTTAAATTATTGTATCGTTGTATTGAGTCTGTACTGAACAGTTGTTTCCTTTATCAGCTTTGTGTGCAATTATGTCTTTTTCCCCCTTTTATGCCAGGAAATTTGTGGTTACAAAAGATAATCTTGCTTACCTCTACCATGCTCCTGGGAAGAAAAGAGAATTTAATGCATTTGTTCTGGACAAAACCTACTATGGCCCATATGATGAAACAACTTGTATTGACTGGACAGATGATTCCAAGTGAGTTGTTAAACTGAAGCACTGTCTGGCTGCACATGTTGATATTTGAATGTAGGTTGCAGTCCCGTTTTCCTTCCTCTGAAGTATTTGTACTAGCTTTAAAAATTCTGTCTTTAATTAGAAAATATAATTAGGCAGACCAGAAAGTATAAAAAATGCATATATTGGGGATCAACAGTGGATTGTTGCTTGAAAATGCATAGTAATTCATAAAAGGAGCATATCTTAGTAATGTGTGATTGACCTTTTAAATGTGTTTAACCCTTTCTGCCTCTGCTACAATCACCACCCTCAGCTTACAACTGTTGTTTGTAAAATAAAGTGATGACTGGTGGATTTGAGCTCAGAACATTCTCCAGCCAGTGAAGAGTTTTGCAGTCCAGTGTTCCGACTGGAACCGTCCTTTTCTTTTGCAGGTGCTTTGCAGTGGGGAGCAAGGACATGTCTACATGGGTGTTTGGAGCAGAACGATGGGCAAACTTGATCTACTACTCTCTTGGAGGCCATAAGGATGTCATAGTAGCCTGCTTTTTTGAAGAGAACAGCCTAGATGTATGTATAATCATACAACATGCATGAATTTTGATATTAAAGGAGCTGAAGCAGAATCTTATCTGTAGGTGACTGTTTTGACAGTATTTCAGAATTTAAAAACTACAGAAGTGTCTCTTGATTGCTCTGCCATAATTGTGTGTTTAAACTTGCTCCCCCAAAACATTATAGCTTTAAATATTAAAAAAATTATTTAACTTAACAGTAATGCTGACTGGTATTCAAGTTGCCTTTGGCCATTGCAAAATTTTTCCGAGGGCAGGCAAAGTAATTCACCAGTCCTCAGGAAAAGTAAAACTTCCAGTTCAATATATTTTGGATTCTATCCTGAGAATAGATGCACACTTGCTAACCCTTCTGCAAGTCCATACTCATGTTTTCACAGAGCATGGGTATTAGACAGTAATAATTTGTGTGTTTGTCTTCTAGCTGTACACAATTAGCCAGGATGCAGCTCTGTGTGTGTGGCAGTGTGACACTGAGCTGGATGGTTTGAAGCCCATGCCCCCTAAAGATGCAGCAAAGGAAAAGAAGGCAGCAGAAGATGATGAAGAGCTGCTTGAAGAGCCAAAGGGTGAAGAAATTCATGGGAAAGCTGATCCAAGTGAACAAGAGACTAGAAATAAAGTTAAATATTCACGTGTTGCAAAGTAAGTGGTTTTCAGTTATCAAAAATCAAAGTTGTAAAATGGGGATTTATTGTACTGGGCTCTTCTTTTCATCTGTTATAACTTACTTAAAGCAGTATAAAACTGTCCAGGATTTAGAAATTTACTGCAGATCCCGTTTTAAGTAGTTCTGGTAGAACTCCTGTCTGTCTTACCTTGATTATATGATGGGCACTACCTTTCACCTTCAGAATAACAGCTGTATTTTTAACAATGTAAGAAATACTGGCTCATTGTATGCTATTTTTTGGAACTCAGAAAGTGTAAATGGGATCTTTATTACTGTACTCTCTCTTAAGTCTGGAGGCTTTGATTTGTTGCCAGAAGGGGTTGGTTGACTTCAGGAGATGACATAAAGGTGGCTCATCAGCCTCTTTGGTGAGCTGCTTAGAGATGCAGCTCTAACATACTTTTCTTTAATATTCACCTTTTTTTTGTTTCTTGGGTGCCAGGTATTTTTTCAATAAAGAGGGAGATTTTAATAACCTGACAGCTGCAGCCTATCACAAGAAAACACACCTTTTAGTCACTGGTTTTGCCTCTGGAATCTTTCACCTCCATGAGCTTCCAGATTTCAATCTGATCCACTCCTTGAGGTGAGGTTTGGGGTTGTCACTATATTTGGTTTGGTTTTTGTGGGGGAAGGGAAGGGGGTTTCATATTTGTTTGACTGAAAACACATCATGTTAAGCTGTGAAAGATAAATAAAAAGAGCACAAAAATCTTAAAACATGACTATCTGCAATTTCTGGAAAGGCAAAATCATAAATTTGTGTAGTACACACCATATAATTCCACTCCTTATTTTGGAAAAGTGAGGTCTAAATAAGGAATCTACTCAGGACTCATGGTTATTGACTATAGACTTCTTTAACTGTGTTCATTTTAATATTTTCAGTTTCTTTGTAGAAAATATTAGCTGGAAAGTTCTGCATATGTAAAATTATCTGTAAATTGTGTCTAAGTCAAGAAATCAAATCAGTTTCTTTTCCACAGCTGTAGGATGCCTGCTAAACAATTTCCATATACAAAACCCCCTGTCTTGTTTTCTTAAACTTGGGGAGTTTTACTCTCTGTTGGCAAGCACATCTTTGGGTTGCAGCTACTCTGCCTTCCTTCTGAATAAGGAATATTTGATGGTTTGGAGTGGAATAAAGGAATTATCTTGTGATTTTTGATGTTACAGTGGTACAGAATTTCAGTAAAACAATCAGACAATTTGCTTGAACAGCATTAATAAATATTAGGCTTGAAGTTTTATCACACAAGTTTGTTTAATGGTTAATTCTCTTACTTCAGTATTTCAGACCAAAGGATAGCTTCTATTTCTATCAACTGCACTGGTGACTGGATTGCTTTTGGATGTTCAGGTTTGTCGGGTTTTTTTTTATTCTGTATTCGTGGGAAAAGTAAGAAATGTGGTGGGCATGAGACCCAAATTCCTCTTGCTAATTTTGACTCCAAAGGTTAAATAATTGATAGTCTCATATCTGTGGAATCTAGGTATAGTAAAGCAGCTATCACTAATGAATCTCTCACAGAATACTGATGATTCAGGAAAGTATTTTGCCAGTACAGGAAAAAAAAGTATTTTATATAGGAAAGCTCTAACAGAGCTAGAGTTAAGGAGAGCCCAGATCCATTGTAGTTAATTTCTGCTTTCATTCTGGGCTATTCTCTCTTCAATTGCCACATGTTGCCCATGGCATTTTAGAAACCTGCCTGGATGTTCCAGCATTCCCACCCTGCCCATAATGGTTTGCATGAAACCCAGAATTTTACTCATATATGCAGCCCTGCTTTTCATTCTCCTTTGTCAACTGGTTGATACCATTGTTGTTGTAGTATTGAAAACATTATTCCAAGTTACAGCTCATGGGGAAAAATTTTGGGGAAATTGCCTTGAAGTTGTAAAAGGAAAAAGCTGTTATTAGGATTGAAAGATGCAGAATTCAGCCTGTTTTTTTTGCAGAAATTAACCTTTGGGATTTTTATACCCACTTGCCACTGTGTGTTTTGTGGCTTGCAGTAGCAAGGTCATTGTGTTGATAATTGTGGTTAATCCTGCTGTGCTTACAGGTCTGGGTCAGCTCCTGGTGTGGGAATGGCAGAGTGAGTCCTATGTGCTGAAGCAGCAGGGCCATTTCAACAGCATGGTTTCCTTGGCATATTCTCCAGATGGACAGTACATAGTCACTGGAGGGGAGGATGGCAAGGTAAGTGAGGCACTATTGCTGGAATATCAGCTTTTAATAATGTACTAAATGTACTAATGTACTAAAAAAGCAGCTTGACTTCCCATTTTATGTAGAAAGCTCTGTTACTGTAGCTAGTACTTGTTTTTCTTATTAAAGTCATACATTTTTATCCTCCCTTCCCTTAAATGTTTTGATTTTTCTCTCTAGAGCATATATATTTTGCTTTGTTACTACCTGTGGCTGCAAATTGCATCACTTACATTTTCAAGCAGATAGTATTTAAATTATTATAGGTCCAGTCACCATAAACACAAAAATATCTAATTTCTAAGTGTTCATTTATTTGTGGTTCCGTGATATTTTGGGATGAATGAATTTCAGCCACCCAACTTCTTCTCTTTTAATAATTGTTTTTCGATATGAAATTTATTTCAAATTATTTATGAAAGTGCATTTTTTAAAATGTAGCATTCCAGAGGCTTGTTATTTAAAAGAAAAATTAACTTCTCATGGATGACTTGCATTGAAGTGATAGGCTGTGTACAGGTACTTTTAGTTTAGAAGATGTCTTGCCACAATGTCTTGGCACATAAATGGGACAACAGTAGTAACTTTTGATTTCCTATCAAAACTTTTAAATGTCAGAAAAAGATCTGCCACTTCATGGTTTCTGCCATTCAGGATGAAAATTGGCCAAAATCCAGAAGTCTCAAACTGCAGAAAGCTAAATGCATAACATTTTTGCTCAGGGGAAAAAAAACCAAACAACTCAACTGCAATATCATCTCAATTGTAATTCTGTAATGGCTTTAGAGTTGGTTTTGAATTGGACACCTGTCTTGCTTGACAGTATTAGCTTGGAAGCTCCAGATGCTCACCAAGTGTAACTTTCCTTTAAAAGTAACTTTGTTTCAACTTTGTGTCTATCTCCACTTGGATTTTTATGTTGCAAAGTGTATTAAGAGGTTTAATGATAAGCTGTGGCCTCTTGACTGCTATTACTGAAAATCTTTTATGCTGTTGCAGAGTTCTAGATTTAGGTTTTCTTTACTCTGCTGCTGCCTTACCCTTATTTTCTCTCTTTACTGACGATGAAGATTCTAAGCATTCTTTTTTTGTCTGTCCTGCAGGTGAAAGTGTGGAACACTTCAAGCAGCTTTTGTTTTGTCACCTTTACAGAACACAACAGTGGTGTTACTGCTGTAGCTTTCACTTCCACTGGTTACGTTGTTCTGAGTGCTTCCCTCGATGGAACAGTGCGTGCCTTTGATCTGCACAGGTAACTCTGCATGAAAGCTTTTGTGTTCCATTTA
The DNA here is from genome assembly GCA_034336665.1 of Luscinia megarhynchos. NCBI lineage: Eukaryota > Metazoa > Chordata > Aves > Passeriformes > Muscicapidae > Luscinia > Luscinia megarhynchos. The sequence continues at coordinate 6,003,144 of JAPFBE010000003.1, forward strand.
GTCCTCAGCTTTCACACTCCCCCCAAAACACAGCAACTGCTGATTGCTTGTTTGAAGTCTCATAAAGGTGAGCAGTACTGCCTTACTGACTTAGTTCAGCCTTTGATTTAAATTTAGGTGGTAATTAGGAATGCTGTTAGTCCATCGAGTTTCTGTGAAGAAAATTCTGGAAGAATTTCCTCAGAGAAGCTGGAAATCCAGGAAGATCATTGTCTGGCTTTACTCAAATGGGGAGAAGGCACCTGCCTAAGAACACTTTCCATAGTGTAATACAGCTGTGCACAGAACTGGGTGTGTAAACAAGCCCATGTTTCTAAAAAATTGACACATGCTATTTAATAGAAAAAAGCTCCTCAGAGTATTTCTGTCTCTTATTTCTACAGAGTTTTTCATACTTCTTTTCAATCTTGTAATCATGCTGAGGCATCACATCTAATTTTACACAAACAGTATTTTTTCTGTACATAGCTTAGAAGTCTTTACAAAAAAGAATGAACTCCTTTTGTAAATAAACTTGTTAAACACATGTTGAAATCTACCTAAAATGTTCTCATAATTTCTTTTGCATCTCTTCACAGGTACCGGAATTTCCGTACCTTTACGTCTCCTCGACCAAGTCAGTTCTCCTGTTTAGCTGTGGACTCCAGTGGTGAGATTGTGGCAGCTGGTTCCCAGGATTCCTTTGAAATATTCATCTGGTCAATGCAGAGTGGGAGGCTGCTGGATGTAAGGACCCTCAGTGTTGGGAGGGCTTGAATTTAACACTCTGTGGAGTGTGGTGATACTCAGCAACTTTGGGATCAGTCAGGGGGTTTCAATACAACGTGAAGTGTTTTGTTATATTTATATTCAAAAACTGGAGCTACACTATGTTGCTCTCAGAAATTTTTTTTTATTAATTGCATGGAGATCCCCCCTGAATTCGTGTGGAAGATAGTTCTTTAAGTTTTTGAGTAATAAACTCTTTCTTGTGATGAAGTAACACCAGTATTGATGACCTACAGAGACACAAGAGTCTTTCCCTCCTTGTTCAGAGATGTTCTTTTCCACATACTTTCTGCAGGTGATGCAGAAATTTTAGTTGCTTTATTAAGACTGATACAGATTCCATGAAGGGTTTTTCTGGAGCAGATCAGGGGCATGATTTTTCAATTCTTAAGCATTCTTGTACATCTTGTACAAGTAGAAGAGCTCAGTGATTCATGTACTTGATTTGGCACAGCCATGGAATACAGATTACTTCAGTAACTCAGAATATACCTGACTGGATCTCCAGAATTTTGAGTTTAGTTTCTTTCCTTGATATTTTTTTTGAGGAGTGGAGCTCCATGAAATTAAAATCTCTGTTACTCTTATTCTCAGTTTTTATTTTTGTTTTTATTCTGAAGTGTTACCAGCTGCAGGAGATACTGAATTCTCAGAGCAATGACTTGTTTTTTTCACAGCTGGTCTGACTGTTTTGAAAGGAGGGAGGAAAATGGTACACTGCATTCCTGAAGTGTGTGCATAGGAGTGGTTGTAGATGCCTATATACTGGTAGCACATCAGGGAATTTTTTTAAAACTTGTGAAAATGTTTAGAATCACTTGTATGCCCTGCATACAAAAGCGATCTCAAACATATGTGGACAAGTCAGGCATGGTTTATTGGCTGTATATGGAGTTTACTGAATGCAGATTACACAGATTTCAGTTTCTTTCACCTAATTCCAGGTGATTTTTTCTTCTATTCTTAGGTCTTAGCAGGTCATGAGGGTCCCATCAGCAGCTTGTCCTTTAATCCAATGAAGTGTGTTCTAGCCAGTGCCTCTTGGGATAAGACTGTCAAATTATGGGATATGTTGGACAGCTGGAGAACTAAGGAGACATTTATGATGAACTCAGATGGTAATTATCATATATAAAAATACTATGTAAAATATGTTAATAACAACAGAACATGTCAAATACAAAGAGACTCATTCATGGAAATGGAAGTCAAAAGTTCAGATACTTCACTTTTGTACTTGGCTAACAGTGCAATAAATATTTTAATTGAATTCTAGATCAGCTTTATAATTAACTAAACATTTGTACAGAAAGAAGTACAGTCATACTTTTTACTGTTAAACTTTTTCTAATAGCTGAGATAAAATCTTAGAAAAAATAAGGGTGTTTTCTTAGAAAAGCATCTGACTTAATTTTGAACTGTTATTAAATTCTTCACAGTCCTTGTTGTTGCCTTCCGTCCTGACGGCAAGGAGCTGGCAGTTGCTGCGTTGAATGGCCAGATAACGTTCTGGGATCATGAAAATGCAGTGCAGACTGGCTCCATCGAGGGCAGGCACGATCTCCAGATGGGGAGGAAGGAGCTGGATAAAATAACAGCCAAGCAGTCAGCCAAGGGCAAGTACGTGCAGGGGATGCAGTGACAGGAGGGTGCCACTGGGTTACTTCTGAATTGTCTTTCCATTTGTTTTCTGCATGAAGATTTCAGAGTGCATCTGCTGTTCAGATATTTGTGATGCTGGATTTTAAAAGACTGCCTGACATCTAGATACCTCCCTTTTGTAGTTGGCTGTGTTCTCTCACTGATCAGCATCATTCTGAGCACGTGCTCTTTCTCATCAGTTATGAACTGGGGTTGCCAATATAATATTAAGTTCTCAGGCCAAGTAGTTAATTTGTTATGGGTTAGGTTTTTATGTAGATACCTTCCTACAGAAATACTACTATACAACCATTAGTATGTAGAAACTATTATGTTTTTTAAAGAACATAATTAAAGCTTGGGGTTTATTACCTGTTGCTATGCAACTTAAAGGGAAGTTGAATTTCTGTGCTCTCAGAAAGTACATCAGAAATGTTTTATTCTTCTCTTTCCCCCTCCTTTTTTTTCCATATTGCTTTCAGTCAAAACAAATTTAAAAAAAAAAACTTTTTGGAAGAAAGCAGTATTTTTTACTGGTGAGCTCTCAACCACATCTTTCAAAAATGCCATGGCATTGATTTTTCTGTAGCTTTTCTGACTGTTTTTTAATGTTGTGCATGGTGTAGTTGAGAGCTCATTGACTGAGGTGTGTCTCAGAAGTACAGAAGTACTTCAAAAAGCTGTTGAAGTTCTGAATTGTCTGTGATTCATAGTAAGGCACCAAATGCTTTGTAGTAAATTTGTGTGTGAAGTACATACCATGTGGATGAAGAGCTCCACTTTTTCCATGGAGTGGTTATTCTCTGAGTCTTCACATTGTACTCATGTCTTCTAGCTCAGATGTGACAGTGAAACTAAACTGCTTTCTCTTTTTTTGTACCAGATCTTTTACAACTCTGTGCTACTCAGCAGATGGTCAATCTATTCTGGCAGGTGGATTGTCAAAATTCGTCTGTATATATAATGTCAAGGAACAGATTCTTATGAAAAAATTCGAAATTTCATGCAACCATTCTTTAGATGCAATGGAGGTATGTGAGCACAGGAGTCTTTATTTCATTTCCTCACCCCCACAAGACTTTGGTTTTGGCATAACATCTCATTAAGAGTGATTTGTGAATGTTTTTTTTAAGAATGGGTTTATTTTTGTGCAAGAGAGGGGGAAGGAAACATTCCTCTTGGAACAAAATTAATTCCTGAAACTCTTGCCAGATTTGTAGTGTGCTTGTGTTGAATGGGCACAACTCTAAAGCATACTAAGTTAGTTGGCACTAGACTTAAAATGGAAGTGAAAATTTTAATTACAATCATTTTGCACTGAGCTAACTCCCTGTGTGTCAGTTTGTGTTAACAAAGAAATGAAGGATTTTTTTTTTTGTAGACACAGAGAAACATCACTGACCTTTACAAATTCTCTCTTTCTGAATATTCCAAATGCCAAACTAAATTCCTTCAAAAGTAAAGTGAATGATGCAAAAACATCAGAAGGAAAAAAAATTCCAGTACCTCTTTCCACCATCCCTTTACCAGGAAGAATGATTATAGTTCCTTTTGTTCATGTCAGGCTGTATCTGACTGTGGTGCCAAATATCCTTCTTTGTAGCAGTGGTTTATGAGCTGGTGTAGCTCAACATTTGCCTTGAAAGAAAGTGAACCAGCTGAAACAGAATGCTGGAGGGGATGGGTATTTAGAAATGTAGGGGGTCCCTAAATTCTCACATTGTGAAGTCCCTAAAATCTCATTTGCAGTGTTCTGGCCACACAGCCCTTGCATTAGCACAGTGCAGTTATGGAACCTGCAGGGCAGAAAGAGCAGGGCTGCAGTGAGGAGACAAACAGTGCATCTCTGGAATAGAACAAAGTTACAATAACCACAGTGTAAACTGAGCTTTGCTGTTTGAGAAGAGATTCAGTGCAGTGAATGGAACTTGCATGTTTTTCCAGGAATACTTAGATCGGAGAAAAATGACTGAATTTGGCAGCATGGCTCTGATTGATGAAGGGGGTGGAGGTGACGAAGGTGTTGCCATCCCTCTTCCTGGAGTAAAAAGAGGTATGGTTTTGCTCTTGTTTCTACTTTATGTGCATCAGAACCTTTGACACAGATAAGAAGGGTTTGACTTGTTGAGCTCAGTTTTAACGTCAGGATTACAAAATTTGGTCCCACCACTTAAGCTGTAGGATGTCTTGGACATGACTGTGCCTTCCTTACCCAGTCTTTAATTCTGCCAGGTTTTACCATGCTGCACATTATTTAATGGTAACATCATAGTCAGAGTTGACAACTAAACTGTGAACTTGTGGTGAATATGTTAAATCACTTCTAAATTTCTCTTTTAGGTGACATGAGCTATCGACACTTTAAACCAGAAATAAGGGTGACTTGTGTGCGATTCTGTCCTACAGGTTGGTATCAGCAATTAATTTAGGATTTTTTTTACTGCATACAAAACATGCCAAGGAAGAGTACTAGAGGATTATCATTACTCTTCTGTTTCCATTCCAGAACCCCTCTCTTTTTTTTTTTAAAATACTGTTACTTCTCTTCTAGGACGAAGCTGGGCAGCCACCACCACAGAGGGTCTCCTGCTCTACTCACTGGACTCTGGGGTAATTTTTGATCCTTTTGAGCTGGATATTGATGTCACACCCAGCAATATACGCAAAACGCTGAGTCAGAAGGAGTTCACTCTGGCTATCGTCATGGCCTTCAAGCTGAATGAAAATAAATTAATTCAGGAGGTCATAGAGGCTGTCCCTAGCAGTGAAGGTGAGTGGATCTGCCATGGAACTGGGCTGAGCTATCTGCAAACAGACATGTGCAAGCCAAAATAAGTTGAGGTGTAAAAGTAGACTTTAGTGTTAATTTATGTTTTGATTTTACTAATCTACTTCAGGCTCATTTAGTGACTTTTCAGCATGGAATTTGGTCAGGCCTAGATGTGCAGGCAGTTTTTGGATGTCATTTCTCAGAAGCAGCTGTTGGAATGGCACATCAAGTTTAACCTAAGTTAGCACTGTGCCTGTGTGATGAAAACCATTAACCAGGATGTCATCAGTAGTTTGAGGAAATGATGAATCTTGTCTGTTGAGCACTTGTGGCACCATATCAGGAGTACTGTGCCGAGTTCTGGGACTGACAGCACAAGAAAAGTCATTAATACTCCAGAACATCTGGTGGAGGACTTAGAAAATGATTGGAAGGCCAGAGTACAACTGAGGAGAGGCTGTTGGCAATCCAGTGTTAACAGGATGATTGTGTGCCTGTTTCTTTAGCAAAAGCTATTTTTGAGAGTGGATTATTATAATAAGGTCATTTAGTTATATGTGAGATTATTTTGGGTGCTTCTAAATTGTGTTTCTTTGTGCTGTGCAGTTGCTAACAGCATTCAGACACTTCCTGTGTGGGCAGGTGACTTTGCTGACTTTTCAAGTATCACTTCATGCTTCTGATTGTTGTGCATAACTAGTTCCACTGAATACAGAAATTGATTGAAGTCAGAAGCAGCAACAATAAAGTCTGTTACTTAAGAAAAGAGGAGGAAAGGGTGGAAGTAAAAATTCTGAAGGAGAGCTACTAGGGAGATTTCTCTGTTAGAGGAGGAACTTGGAGAGCAGTTAATTTCTTGCTTTTAAATACAGTAGTGTTTGGAAGGTTCAAAGAAGGAACATTTGTCCCCTGAGAGACTGTGGTACTGTACCCTGAAATACAGCACTATATACCCACCACATACCAAAATGCTGCTTTCTCCTCCTTCCCCTTATGCTTTCCTGTGGTCTCTTATGTTATTCCAAAGAGTAACTCAACTCTATTGAATGTTTATAGGCTTTTTTTCCTTTTTGCACAGTTGATGTTGTCTGCTCATCACTGCCAGACCTGTATGTGGAGAAGTTACTGGAGTTCCTGGCCTCTGCATTTGAGACCTCTTGTCACTTGGAGTTCTATCTTATTTGGGCTCATAAGTTGCTTATGCTGCATGGACAGAAGCTGAAAACAAAGTGAGATCCCATGAAAGTCAAAATGCTGACAAGGATATTAAAATTAAAAACCTGTTCGTTCAAGGCTTTTATTTAATTTACTGACATTCTAGATAATGCCTAGAATTAGAACTCTTCAGTTTCACAACTTCTGTACTAATGATAAAAGTTACAGTTTTGATCTTAAAGGTCTAAAAATATTCTAAAAAGTGTGTATGACAGAATTGGAATATGTTACTGGATTTGTGGAGATATATTGCAGAAATATTTTTCAATTACAACAAACGAAAAATTTGCTTGAGTTGCTTAGACAGTAACTGCATAATGATTTCAAGAGTGATAGTATGATTTTGGCAATTGTGTTTTTAAACAGTTATGCACCTTAAATGTAACTGAAAGATGATATGCAGGTATTGATTGCATTTTTACAGACTTAGATGGTGATTATAGCTGGGTAGTACTCTGCCTTCCTACAGAGTACTTCAGAACTACACTGGCCTGGTCTGTGGATTATATTCAGTCCACCCCTGATATGGAATTTTTGGACTTCTAGGAACAAAACCAGGCAAATTTACAAATTTAAAATAGTGAGAGGTAATCTGAGAAGGATCCTGCAATTTAAAAAACAGTTCATTGTGTAACTCTTCCCTTGCTTTAACATGGGTATTAATGTTTTAGTTATTGAAATGACTGGAACAAAATCTCTCCTTTTGTTCCTGCTAAAATAGAAGAAGACAATTTAAAACAAACTTCCCCTTGTTCAGGAAGTCTTGTAGTATCTGAAAGGAACTGTCATTGCTTCAGCAAGCAGAATTAGCTCTTCAAGATGCAGTTGGACATTCGAAAAAATATTTCTTAAAATATATTACTTGTATTGAGTGTAATCATTGTGGGTAGAGTCAAAAGCAGAGAGCTTTTGTTTCTTTAGGATTATCTTAAAAAGTTGGCATGGAAGTTGTATGCTTGTTAAAATCTTGAGAGTATAGAAAAGTCCTAGATTTACATATGTAAATATGAACTGCACTGCAAATTGCATGTTTTCTCCATCCAAGGTCAGTGAAGCTGCTCCCTGTGATTCAGTTCCTTCAGAAGAGCATCCAGCGTCACTTTGAAGATGTTTCCAAACTGTATGTATTGTTACATTTGAAAGTTCAAATCAAAAACCTGGAGTGATTTGGGGGGTGACAGTGTGCTGTTAAAACTTTTGAGACAGTCTTCTTTTAGAGTTGTTTTTATTTTAGGAGGAAAACAACATTTTCCTATTTATTTTTACAGCTGTGAGTGGAACATCTACAACATCAAATACGCCTTGGCCATTTCACAGCAGCGGGGCATGAAACGTCCGGCAGAGGAGACACCAGGGGATGAAGAAGAACTGGATTCTGACAGTGATTATCTTATGCAAGAAGCTCATGAGGATAACTTGAGTTCCTAATTACTCTTTGTGAGAGGGAGAAAACCTCAGACAGTATTTTATGCAGTGGTATTCACTGAGAATGAGTGGCCCTCATAGTGGCATCAGTTCCTAACGGTGTGATGGAGTTCCATGGGAGGTAGTGATGGAAATGTAGGATATGGCATGGATGGCACTTTGCCTATTTCCTGTTTGGCTGTAAACTTGACAGCATAAATTTCTTGATTACCTGATTTCTTTTTTTAAATAATTCCCGATTTCTAGTAAGAAAACAAAAAAGTGTTCTTAATGAAGTTAGAAGTAGGACTGGAAGAAGTTTGTTCATCATTAAAAATGCCTTGCATATTAAGTGAATTTTATAGTGCAGGCTTGTCCTACGCTGGACTCTGAATTTTAGAAAGGATAAAAGAATTTTCTTAATTGGAAATGTACTGGTCTCAACTTGTTTTAAATGTTGTTTTACTTGGATTTAATATGTACATATTTCTGGAACATTGTTTTCTTACTTCTGTAACCTCCAAACATGATGAAATGTCAATAATGAGGAGAAATGAGACCCATATCAGCAACTATTGGAGAAAATTTACAGGGCTTTACAACTTGTGTTGAGGTTTGATTGACAGTTTTGAGATACTGTAGTAAAATTTTGTTTGGACATTATCAACTCAATAATGTAACTTAAGCTGTAAGAGAATGTATTACAAATATCGTGGCTTGTTGGGTTTTTTTGTTTTTTTTTTGATGAGAGCCCTTTCTTGTCCTTTTTTTTAATGTTGTTTATTAACAGATTAAAACCTGAAACTTTTGATTCCCTCTCTTTTTGTGAATTGATGGGAGAACTGGCTAGTAAGAGTAAGGAACTGAATACAAAGAATTGAGTTTGCCCTTGCAATACCTTCAAGAAACTTGCTGTAAGGGCTTTGTTAATAAAGATATGCAAATATTACCAGTGATCCAGAATTTATTTCTGCAGTATATTCTGCTCTTCTGGATTTTTTTTCTGGCCACTTTTCACTGTTGGAATAGACAAGAGGTATAATTAAAGGTAACTGTGATGAGGTCTCCTCTCAGTCCTCTCCAGGCTGAACAGTCCACGTGCTCTCCACAAAGCTTCTCAAGACCTTCACCATCTTCACTGCCCTCCTCCGGACACTCTGATAGTTTAACACCTTTCTTTTCAGCTTTCATTCCCCAGTCTGTCCAGACATCCAGGATTGTCCCATCCCAGGAGCAGAATCCAGCACTTCCCAGTGTTCAACTTCGTACACATGGTGATTGCCTATCTAATTTATCAGGGTCTCTCTGCAGGCCCTCCGTGCGCTCGAAGGACCCAACAACTGCTCCCAGTTTTATACCCTCTGCCACCTTGCTTATTTCCCCCAATAATTTCCGCACCGTTATCTTTTTGCCCTCATTCCGCTTTCCCCCGCTGCCGTTCCCTGTGGGTGAGGGGAGGGAGCGCGGGCCTGAGGCGGCCCCTCCCCGCCTCCAGGGGGCGCCGCCAAGGGCGCAGCGCCTCCGGCGCGGCCATCGCGGTTCCCGTTGGCCTCAGCCGCTCCCCTTCCTTCCCGGCTCCTCCGCTGCCCTTCCCGGCTCCTCCGCCGCCGCTGCCCCGCCTCAGCCATGCTGCCCTCCCGAGCCCCGGCGCTGTGCACGGCGCTGCGGCGAGCAGCGCCCGGCGGCCTCGCTTCCTTCCACTCCTCCGCTCGGCGCTGCCGCGCCGCCCGCGTCGCTGTGGTGAGTAATGGAGGAGCGCGGGCCGGGGCAGCGCTAGGAGAAGCGTGTTTGTTTGTTTGTTTGTTTGTTTGTTTGTTTTTTTACTGTCTGGCTCTCCACAGCCACCCTCGGTCCTGAGCCGGGGTCGCTCCGGCGCTGGGGCCGGTGCCAGGGTGGAGGCCTGGGAAAGCCTTCCCTGCTGGAAATGCCGCAGAGACGCTGAATTCGAGAAGAGAAGGCTGCTTACAGCTCCGAAACTTGGAGGAAGCCAGACCAGGAGTGGGAAACACGTGAAAATTGGTGTCTATATAGTTATTGTTGGTCTGGAGTTGGCTTGGGAAGAACCACAGAATGACAGGATGGGTCGGGCTGGAAGGGACACAGTTTAAGCAGGTCCGAGCCCTGCTCAAGCAGGGCCAGCCCCGAGCACACGGCACGGGGTTGTTTCAGACGGTTCTGGAGTATCTGCAGTGAGGGACACTCCGTACCTTCCTTGGACAATCTGTCCCAATGCTCCGTCGCTGCACAGGAAGGAAATTCTTACGTTCAGGTGGAACTTTCTTTGCATTAGTTTGTGCCCATTCCTCTCGTCCCGCTGCTGGGCACCTCCAAGCAGAGCGTGTCCCATCCTCTGACACCCCCTCGTTTAGATATTTGCACACGTTAATGAGGTCTCCTCTCAGCCATCTCTTCTTGAAGCTGAGCAGCTCCCTCAGCCTTTCCCTGTAAGATTCCTCAGTCCCTCACTCATCCTCACTGCCCTCCACTGAACCCACTCCAGCAGCTCCGTGTCTCCTTTCTGCTGAGGAGCCCAGGAGGATTTCACTTGGAATAGTTTATAGTGTTGCTGGGTGAGGTACTGGCAGTAAGCATATTTAAACTGGGTTATGCTTTGTGGCAGGAAGGGCGTAAAACGTGTTAGAAATACAGAAGAAAGCAAGGAGATGGAAAAGCTACAAATTGCCAAAGGAAAATACAGGTGTAGATGGTTTCCCAAATGGATACACAGCTTTGGAACTCAGTGGACGGTCTTTGGAGCTTGAACTTTGCATAATCTAGACAGCATTAAACATAAAGAAATAAGAAGGCATTAGCTGCATGAAGAAATCTGTTTGGAGCAGAACTGGCTTGGGAAAAGACAGAATGCTGGTCCAAATGGCTAAAAAGTAACCCAACAGGAATGGTGCTATTTTAGCAAGTCACAGCTTTTTAAATAGAGCTGGGAAAACAAATGTGATTTTCTACATTAGTGATGTAAATTTTTGTCTATGGTAAAAGACAGATTTGTTACCAAGCAGGTACTGAAATAACAGAAGAGTTCTTATATAGAAGAGCTTACAATAATAATGTTTCAGTATTTTGGTTTCACTGAGATTAAAAAAAAAAAGTGTTGCTCACAGGGCATAATCTTATCACAGTTGCTTTTCTGTTTATTCACTATAAACTAAATGAAAGATAAAACAAGAAGTTATGAAGTAAAAGACAGCTCTTAAATATCAGAACAGGATTAACATGGACAGAAGAACATTCATGTATTTTGCTGATTTGGTGAAGTGATGGTGATATTTGGTGGGTGCCCATGGTAGCAGACACCTGGATATTGTGACCTGAAAGTTCCTTCAAGTCTGACATTACCAGCTAAGATTTTTTTCAGTTATGAATTTCTTTTCAGTTGTTTCTATTCATGTATCTATGTTTAAAAACTCTCAAGCTTCAAAAAAAGAAACAACTGAGGGAAAACCAGGAAGGAAGAGATTAAAGTAGAAAAAAAAACAATAAAAAGAGAAAAAGAAATTGATTTCTTAACTGGATTTTTTCTTTCAGAACAAAGAGCCAAACAAAAAAGCCCCAAAAGAGTTCATCTGTATACTTTCAGGAACTTGAAAACCTTTGGATTTTTTATTGGTCTCGTTTGATTCTTACAGTCACTTTAAAAAAAAATTTTTTTTCTCTTTCTACTGTCAGATTCTCCACCCACACAAGGGTAGCTGACTGCTTTGTGCTTTTTATTCTCTGGTGTGTATAAATAAATTAAAAGCAGTATTTCCACATTGTTAAAGAAAAGCATGGCTAATACAGCAGAATTGTATTATTGCTTTGAAAGTGATTTAGCTGTTGATCTCTGATGCTCAGGTAAAATACAGCAGCAGGGGAAGCAGTTTATCTTTAAGTGCCACCTCAAAGATCATTTCTGTCCCTCTTCTGATTGATGTGCAGCTGGATGAGAAAGTGTTTCACATGGATGTGGACACTTCATAAGAAAGATGAATGACACTCAGAATAACCCACTGTGTGCACAATAAAAACATACCTAAGGGTTAACATGTCAGTTTATTAGCTGTGGTATAAATATATAAGCCAGGAAATAAATGGTGGTTATTTCTGAGCCCTGTGATGGGTTGCTATAAATAGGAAATGCCAGTTCTGCAGTGTGTCAAGTGGTGACCCCAGTGCTAATAGCATGGTGTTCACTGGCATGGTAAGAGCTTGTTAAATTGTCATTTGTTAACTATTTTTAAAATCTTAGCTTGGGAGAGGTCCTGTGGGGAGTTCTGTGTCACCTGCAGTACTCTGTTGTTTTCTCTCTGCAGGTCCTGTCTGGCTGTGGTGTCTACGATGGCACAGAAATCCACGAGGCATCAGCGTAAGTTGCTTTTTGGGACTGTGGCTCCATTAAAAGTCTCCATTACATTGTAGCAGTTTGCTTAATTTAGTTTTGCTGTCTCTGACCATCAGAATTACCCTGAGAGATGAATGATGAAGCTTTCTCACAGTTTTCTCACAGCATAGTTGTGAGCTCAGGCTGCATCCTTGTAGAAGTCAGTGATTGTCCAAAGATGCAGCACCATGCATGTAATACCAGACCAGTGAGTCTGAGAGAGACTCTTCAGAAATAGAAATTCACATTTCCAGATTCAGTCTCAAGAGAGTTAAATACAGACTTAATTTCAGAACCACTTGAGTTTGCACTCCTGGGGCTAAATCTAACAGTAGAATTGTTAATGCTTAAGTGGAATTAACTCTTGCTGTGAGTTAACAAGAGATGTGTCACCTAGACCTAGATTAAATGTTAATGGCTATGTTAATTGTGGGATTCTTTCATAACACCTGTGAACTTGGAGAAAGGAAGTTTTTGTTGTTCCTGGTTGCTTGCTTTGGTAGGATGTTTTTCCTCATCTTTCAAAGTCAGTTGGTGGAATATTTATAGCAGATTTAGCAATCAGATAAAGCCTCTCCCTTAAAGTTTTCTGCATGCTGTATCTCCATTTTTGTAGTGTACTGGTGCACCTGAGCCGTGGGGGAGCTGAGGTTCAGATGTATGCTCCAGATGTGCCTCAGATGCATGTCATTGACCACAGTAAAGGACAACCAGCTGAAGCTGAGTCAAGGTAAGTCTGGGATGTGTTAGGCATTCTTGTAGCAGCCTGCAGTGGCACTTGTAGCACTTGGCTGAATGCCTTTGGGAGCTTCTTGCCAGCTGTGGTGGTTTTGTTGGAGAGAAGATATTACATGAGTTTTCTGGACTTGATTATATGCAGTCTGTCAGTGCCTGTGTTTCCCAGCAGTAGCATTTCAGAACCATCAATAGCTTCAGTTACTAAATACCAGTGTTCTTGCTTCCTCCCTTCCTCACCCTCCTCTTCCTCTGCAAAACTTTATTTACACTGTTATGTGTGCAAATGCTTAATTAATCACATTGTTTTATTTCTGGTTGTTCAAGGAATGTTTTAGTGGAATCTGCAAGAATTGCTCGTGGTAAAATCACAAGCCTGGCTAAGCTGACTACAGCAGACCATGATGCTGTGATATTCCCCGGTGGATTTGGAGCTGCCAAAAACTTGTGAGTGCCAGCTAAGCCTCAGATTCCTCAACTAAATATTCACAATTAACTATGCATAATCAGCCTGGCAAAGAAAAGGCTTTGAGGTGATCTACTGCAGCCATTCCGTACCTGAAAGAAATGTACAGAGAAGATGGAAAGAGACTTTTTACAAGGGTCTGGTGTGACAGTACAAGGGGGAATGGCTTCAAACTGAAAGAGAGTAGGTTTAGATGAGATATGAAGAAGCAGCTGCTTGCTGTAAGGATGGTGAGGCACCAGAACAGGTTGGATGGAGCTTGGAGCACCTGCTCCCTGTTTATGGCAGAGGGGTTGGAATAAGATGGTGTTTAAGGTCCCTTCCAGCACAAACCATTCTGTGAAACAAGATTCACAAAATATCCATAAATGGTGTTATTTACTACATATGTAAGTCCAATTTATAAGGATACTCCTTTCAAAGTCTTGTCATTGTCTTGTTTTAAATTCTCTGGACAATGTTGATGAGAATTCAAGAGTTTAGATAATGCATAAGAAGTCCTTTTTCCTCCCCCTAGTGGTGTTCCTTTTTGGGTCTAAGGGAAGTGAAGGTAAAACTTGAATGGTTTCAGCTGCTTGTACTGTTATTATTCTGTTTCTTTCTCTCTGCCTACCAAAAAATCCCCTGTTGCTTTATAATTATAAAACAACAGCTCGCTCAAAAAAAAAAGGAAACAAAAAGTGTTAGCCATGTGGAATACTGATTATCTTGCTACTGAGATGCCTTTTTTGTTGGCTTTGAGAAATGTGAATGTTACTTCCCTTTTCTTACATAATTTTCTTCTTTGAAAAGATTGCTGTTGAACTTCTCAGTTATCCTAGAAAGCTGATTTGATAATTCTCATTTTGAGATGCTTTTATTAAATAAGGGACTTTCTGGCAGACCAAAGTCTTAGAAGAAAGACATTGATGGTCATCTTCAGAGTGTTTTTAACCAATTTTTTAGTAGCTGTTAAGTTTGGGATGATCCTTTGGAGCCAGTTTCACAGCAGATAGGCAAATACCTCTGTTTGTAGGTTTATACTGAGCTTTGTGTAAGTTTCTTGTTGTGACAGATCCACCTTTGCTGTTGATGGGAAGGATTGCAAGGTGAACAGAGAAGTTGAGCGAGTCCTGAAAGACTTCCACAAAGCAGGCAAACCTATTGGGTATGTATGTGAGCTGGATGGCATTTGTGTGAAAGTGTGAGCTTGGAGACAACCTGTGTCTTATTGAAATGTGCAGCTGTTGTTGGAACTGGAAAAAGTATCTTCTGTTTTTATCATTTTTACCCTGTTTGTTAAATGTATTTTTCAAGATTTGTGTGTGTAGGTGTTTGTCAAAGGGGAGGCTGAGGAAATGCTGAGAGGAAGTTACCTTGTGGCGTGTCTCAGAGTTTCAAGCTGTGTCCATTTAAATCTTGTCAGTTGTGAGCAAGTTCTGGAATAGTGCTGTTGTAGAATTGCTCTTACAATTCCTTCTGTTGCAGCCTGTGCTGCATTTCCCCAGTGCTGGCAGCAAAGGTGCTCTCTGGTGCTGAGGTGACTGTGGGCCACGAAGAAGAGGAAGGGGGCAAGTGGCCTTATGCTGGGACTGCAGGAGCCATCAAAGAGCTGGGAGCAAAGCACTGTGTGAAAGAAGTAACCATATCCTTTCCTGGTAATTTCCATGCTGGGAGACAGTTTAGAAATGTGTCATTAAAGGAATGAGCACGTGTAGGGTCTGTGCTTTTCCACACAGATTTTCATGGGAATGTGCAGTGGGTAGCAGATTGCAGTGATGCAGAGCAGGGTTAGAAACTCTCCTGTACACAGCTGTGTAGCTACTGCTGTAATTGCTGTGTAACTACACACTGGGAGTTAGAAGTTGTTCTTAGTCAGCTCCCCTGGCCACCCAGTAATACACTGAGTGCTGGATGAACTTTTACATAAAACTGGTGTGAGTTACAGCTGGTCAGTTCTCTATGAGATTTTTATTCTTTTCCAGAAGTCTAATGCTGCAGGCTGTACTCAGAGACATTTTACTATCATCAGTGAATCTTGTAGGTTTTCTGGTGTTTCCACAGGTTTCTGGCAAAAATACCTTGGAGTATAGGTTGCAGCTGTCTTTACAGCTGGATGGTATCACATATTTGGAGGAAGTTTTTACAGAATAGTGGAGCTGTGAGGTTTTGTCAGTGCTGGTTCATTTTGCAGGCAGCATCTGCAAGTGCTGTGTTTTCCTTAACTCCTTTGTACGAAGCTCATGTGGATGCAAAAAATAAGGTGGTGACCACCCCAGCATTTATGTGTGAAACAGCATTACACCATATCTTTGATGGCATTGGGGCAATGGTAAAGAATGTGCTAAAATTAACTGGCAAATAAAATCAGAAATGTTTAAATTTAGGACATAGTGTCAAACATATCATGGACCAATGGAGAATTTGCACCTGCTTGTCCTGTTCAGACTCTAGTGAATGCTGATATGAAGCTGATTGATTCCCAGCTGCAGGATTTTTATGCCTTTTTGAGAGAGAAGCATTGCAGAGGACAAGAAGCCTGTGCTGAGACACAGAGCATTTTCTTGAGCTTTTCCATCTGGAGAGAGCTGACTGGATGTGTTCTGAAACAAAGTCTTCCCAGCACACCAATGTCAAACCAGCTCTAAGGGGGAAAAAGAGACTCAAGGCCATTTCAGAAGCTGAGGGCAGATGAGAGGAATGGATGCATGGTTCAAGGTGCCTAAGCTCAGGCCTGTGTCTGGGAAATAACAGCCAGGGTCATCTGCTGAGGGAAATGCCATCTTCCACATCTTAATTTAACTCAGTATTAATGAAAAGATTTTGTTTCCATTTTGAAGAATTCTGCTTTCACAAAGAAACACCAATCAGCAGCAGGACACAACTGCCACAACAGTAGCACTTTGAGAAACTCATCCATTGGCCCACTATAGTTTTAAAAGGTCTCTTGAAGAAGAAAATAATATCTGCTGACACAACGCACAACTCTTAAGGACAGCACCTCTGTTAAAGCAATTGTTTGAAAAGTAGTGAATGGAATAAACAATCTCAGATTATCCTAACTTCCTCTGCTTTAGGGTCATAAAGATTTCTCCAAAGAAGTATTATGTCTGAAATAATTATGTAAAAATAAATAAATTTCTGTGTTTATCTTATCCTTGTCCTTTCACTTTTATTTGGGAGCTGCCTGTGATAACTTACACTGGTTGGTATGTTTTAGCAGTTTTTCTGCTTTTCAGTTCACCAATTTTGTACATTTTTTCTGTATAGAATCCAGCAGAACCTTTTCCACCTTTTCCAAGGTGTCACTTTCTATTGAGCATTTCTATTTGAACAGTTTTCAAATTCAAACAAGCAAGCAAGCAAAATTACACCCCTTACCTTTGATTAAAATTCTCTTCCATTACAGACTTGCTGAAGTAAACCTGTGTATTCAAGGGAGAATTGTGTGCTTATAAATGAATCTATAGGCCTTAGATTGAGTTGCTGTATGGCAAATGCCATTTGTGGCTGTACACTTGCCAGGAGTGTGGGGTGACGTTTTTTATTGGGGTGAATAAAGAGGAGCTTGAGTGTGAGTGTTGGGCATGCTCAGCTTGCTCAGTCAGGGTTCAGGTCACTAAAAGAAAAGGGTCACATTTGAATTTGTACTTCATTGCTGGCACTATTTTCTTGGGGGATTTCAGAGATGACCTGTGCAGATCACTGACTCCAGTGAGGTTACAAAGGAATCACATATAGACCCAAAGTCATTGTGAAAGTAGACATGGATCATAAAGTGGATTTTGGACATTCTCTGAAACCTTTTTTGCATATGCATCAAATTCTTCATTAAATTTTCAGACTTAAGTTGGTAAGAAAGAATTTAGTACACTGCCACTGTATAATTCAGTGCAAAAACACCCCTTCATGAGCTTTGCTTGTACAAAGTGAATATTTTTAGGATCAATTTTCTGCACAGAGGCTTAGCAGAGGATGGGAGGTCATTGTTCATATAAAATGTAATAACATTTTAAAGTGCATGTGTTTCCCACATCTGCAGGAGGTTTAAAGGAAATTTGGTCACACAACAGAAATGGCACTGAAATCCCCACGGTGGAAGAGCAGCTGTTGTGCCTGTGTTAACAGCACCTTCCTCTGCTGCAAGAACTCAACTCTGGGTTAAACCTTCTCATGAACTCCCTCACCACAGCAGGGCTGAGGGCTGGAATTTGACGTTTCTCATATCTACAGTTCCTAGTAAGTGAAGCTGTGGTGGCACAAATCTTCCTTAGATGTTCAATCTTCAGATTCAGGTGCCCTGAGGAAAAAGATGATCTTTCGAAGAAGTTGCTGTTACCATCAGTGAGCAGCTGTGGGAAGTTGGTGGTTGGATCATCCAGATGGTGCCACTTTACAGTCTTCAACTCCTTTTACCCTTCTTTTTTAATTTGTCTGAATTTAGAGAGAATGGGGGTTTTTAAGAGAGATAGAATCATACACCAGAATTGCCTTTCATTTTTAAAATTCTCTCTAATTTCCCAGTAATGTACTGAATAGAAACCTCTGATACACACATTTTTCAAGGATTTGGTGGTGTGGGTATTTTTGGTTGTGTTTGTTTGCTAAGAGTTTTTTGTTTTTGTATTAGTTTTTTGTTATCAGAAGAAAGTTGTTTTAACTTTGGTGGAAGATGTAAGATTGTCATCTTGACTTTCAGCCAGTGTAAATTTGGAGGGGAAATTCCACATGCATTTAGAGATTATTATTAGAGATTTGTCTGCAAACTGGGATTTTCCTTCCCTTCCATAGAGCAGATTGGAGCTGGTGAGGGGTTTGCTACTTTCAGCCAAATGGGCAGGAGTTTATGATTAATATGTTTTGCTAAATGCTACCAGAAATAAGAAGTGAAAGAGGCTTCTTGAAGCCTCCACCAGGAGTCATGCAATACCTGGCTTATGGATTCCTGACATTTCTTATCTTTGGGGAAGCATTTAAGAGCTTTGTGCTGCTGAAAGGGAGTTGTAATCATTGTGTTCCTGCTCGAGTTGCTTTTCTACTCGCAGGATTAACTTGCAGGGGTGGCAGGAGTTGCTGCCTCTCAGCTGTGATTCTGCCTGTCCCCTGTTGTCTCACTGACTCACACACAGACCCCGTTTTATGACAGGTTTCTCTACTGGTTGTTGCATTGTTCACAAATTTGGCAGAGGTGTTTTTCTCTTCTAAAAGCAGAAATGAGAGTCGGGGTTTGAGAAACCCGTTTTGTTTTTTACCCTTTGGTTTGTGGCTACAAGAGACACTTTTTTGGGGAATAGAAAGCCAGCAGAGGGCACTTGGTGAACAATGTTCTGTGGTGCACAGTTCCACTTACCAGGGACAATATTCCAGCTGTCCTGGGACAGTTCTGTAGGAATTTTTTTTTATATTTTGGACCCATATGGAGACTAAAACAAATACTTCTACCTCCTAGCTTCACAATAATAGATAGGACATCCAATTCCATTGCTATGAATGGATTTGTCCTGCTGTGTTGTTAAGATTCATTTCTTCAGCACAGTTATTTATCCCCCTGAAAATATAGTAGTAAATACACACCATTTAAGCTCTAGTCCCTTCCTGTGATATAGATATCTTGGAAAAAAATGAAGAAAAGTGTATTATAAAGTCATAAAGGTACGCAGTGAGGTTTGGGGTTTTTTGATCAAGCTGGCTTTTTTTTGTTTTCTTTTATTTTCTTTGGGTTTTATTTAAACACTAGTGGTGTTATGACCAACATGTCTGAAAATGAAGGTTTGTTGGGAAGTACTTTTAGAAATATTCCTGGAAGGACACACTGTTTCTTGACGTGTCTGTGGCTTTGCAAGCTAGCAGTATTTTATATGTGTGAGTATGCACTTACTTATAATTTTTTTTTCAGGGTGGGAATTTAGATAATCCTCCACCTGCAAATAATTAAGAGTTGCCTGCAGTCCAGGGCTTGAGTCTTTTGTTTGACCTGGTTTTCTTCTTCCTGTGGCTTGAAATGCCCTGAGGGGAAGCTTGCTTATGGAATGGGTGAGCCTTAGCCCTTAGGAGAATTAAGGAGCTGATATTTGGTTATTTTCTCCAGGGTGATTCCAGTGGTGACCAACATCTCTGCAGAAAAAGAGAGAGAGGGGAAGAGAAGGGGCTAAACTGGGTCTATCTCAAAAGCTGAAACAGAAGTTGCAGTGAAGATTGCAGCACCAATAGCAATGTGATTTCCTGCTGTGTATTTAAAAATCATCACCTTCCCTTGCTTGTTTTCAGTAGTTTTTAGTACTCTTTGTTCCTCTTCTGAGTGAGTCAGGCTATGGAATGACTGCCCCCAGGCTTAGCTGAATTAATGGTGAAAATTCCAGTCCAGTGGAAGGTGTCCCTGCCCATGGCAGGGGGCTGGAACTGGATGATCTCTAAGGCCCTTTCCAACCAAACCATTTTATGATTCTGCATCAAATGTATCCACATTAATTTCCTGCTGATGTTCTCTATGGGCCATTTCTCCTGCATCACACAAAGCTAAAAGGGAACTGACAGAGGAAAGCATTAACCAGTTAATCTGGCCTTGCTGTGAACTTCAAAAAAAAAGATCAAACTAACTCTTTGTTGTCTCTTACCAGTGTCACTGCCAAAAAAAATGTCATTTACAGCCATTCTTTGGCAATAATAATGTCCAAAGACCTCTTACAAATTTCTTTAATGTAACATATTATAAGCCATATGCTCCTGCCATATGGAATATGTAGGTGTGGGCCACCAAGGTACTGCAAGTGGGAGAAGTGGAGATCACTCCTTAAATGTGTGATTTTTTTTTTTTTTGGTGCTTCTTAGTTTTCGAAGAGATCCCTCTTGTTTCACAGAGGGAATTTTCAAGACAGACATTTCCTGTGTCATCACCCAGCCAAGGAAGGCCAACTCAAAGTCTGCTGGTCTCTCAAACCTTCACTTGCAGGAAATTGGAATGGTGGCTGTATTCAACCACTGGGAATGGCATGAAGTACAGCCCTGGGAAAGTATAATAAACAGGGATGTTTAAAGATCCCAAGTGCTGCTGCAAATCTGAGTCATAAAAAAGGAGAGTTGTAAACAATGTTTAGAGGTCACCCAGGCCCTTCTGTAGTCACACAGCTCACACTTGTCAGTGTGCTCACACAGCACAGAGCACCACACAGAAATCACAGCAATAACCAGATTTAAAAGCAGATGGATGATACAGCAAGGAAATAAATTATATTTTCCCAACAGCACAGCATGTAGACTCAAGTGTAAAAAGTTTATGCCATGTGAAGCATTTTAAAAAATGTAAAAGCATCAGAGTTTTCATGTCATGGCTTTACAAACCAATTTTAATGGTCTTGATTTACAGGTGATAATCTATTAACACCAATTTTTTCAGTAACTTTTCACAACAGCCATAAAATTGAGTTCTGCAACTTTTTTTTGGGGCAAAGTTGGAAGAAATTAAATAGTATATAATCTAGCTCATATGTTTATACTGGGCCTATTACTAGAACCTTTTTAGTTCCATATGCAACACACTGGATGAGCCTGCTCTTGTGCAGTTATTACAAGGGTTTTATTTCAAAATCCGCTCTGAGAATGAATACATCAGTCCTTTTACATGATTGGACTTCTAATATTTTTCAGTTTATGACCAAGAAATTATGAAGCTGATAGGATAGAATGCCCAATACTGTCTAAAACAGTATCTAGGAATATTCTCCTGCTGTTGGCACAAAACAAAGTGAGCAATCTTGACTCAGGTTTTTGATCTGTTAACAATGGCAGCTGGAAAAAAATAGCACTGCTTCAGCTTTCTCTCCCTAAACCAGGAATAACCCTTTTCCAGCCCTGTGCAGGGATAGTGTTGGGGAACTCCCTGAATTTATAAAAATGCTTTGAGCTGCCTGTATCTAAAGGGCTTTATATATATATGACTTGTCACTGGGAAAATGCTACCACTGAGATTTCTGCATTAGTGTCTTCTGGGTTTACAGCAATTGGGAAGTTTGCCTCCCTTCTGTGCCATAAAGGGATTCCTGTATAAGACTCTGGTTTGGGGCTGAAAGTTCAAGGTTGCTTTAGCCATGCAGGTGTTGCTGAAATGGATTTCCTTGTGTTTTAGTTTTCTTCTACTTTGTTGGAGGGTACTGTGAAAAAAAAGGCAGCAGAAGTCCTCTCTTTATTCCAGCAATAAAGGTGCATCTGGGCTGTGCAGAAGGACCCTGTGCTACCTCTCTGGATTCCTTAAATGCAATTTTAAGACTATTTGCATATTTGGTTTTGCAATCTACATAACCTATTTACATAACAGTTTACATCACAAACCTATTTACATTAAACTTTCAGTACATCACGTCTATCAGTACCTGGTGGGCAGGGATGCCAATGGAGCAGGGCAGGTGAAAAGCAGCATCCTCCAGTGTCCTGGGGGAATTACTTGGAGAGGACTGCAGGTGGCTCTTGGGGTTGCTCCTGGCCTTTAGCACTGAGCATCCTCTGGGTCCTTGCAGCTCAGTTCTTGCTGCTGCCCTTGCACCACTCCTGCCCTGGCTCAGTCTCTCTTCCCCATCTCTGGCCAGAAGCCCAGCACAGCAATTTTTGGCAGGCAAAAAAGATTGGCATCAGTAAGTGTAATAATCTGGAAAATGCCATGAACTTCCTGCTTCTCCTCCCCTTCAACTTCATTTGTTTGCTCCAGATCCTCATTCTTAAAATTCTTGCTTTTAAGGAAACTGCTTGGCCTGTGTTCTTATGCCATACCCTGAGTGAATTGTGTGCAGTGATACATTTCTGATAGTCCTTTCTTCTCAAAGGATGAGACAGAAAAAGAATTTAGTAAAAAAAAGAAAAAGAAAAAAAAAAAAAAGAAGGAGAGAAAAAGTAATTATAAACTAGGTGTGGGAATATTTTTGTTTTGGTTTAAGTATTTTATTTGGTTTTTTGCTGTTTCAACTTTCTTTTGTGACTCTTGTCAAATCTCTTTCCATACTCAAAAAGTATGGAAACACCTTTTTAATGCCATGTAAAACTCCATGCTGTTCTTAGTATGTAATTGGTATAGGCTAAATCAGCATTCCCACTGTGGCTGTTGATCTAGAAGGGATGAAAGGGAGAGCTGGTGCACTTAGCTGATGTGGGGAGGGGAAAGGGAGGAATTGGGGCAGAAGGAGAAGTTTTAGATGTCTTATGTACAGTGTGACTGGAAGGCACCTGGGATGAGATATAAACCCAAAATCTGGCCATAGTTTAGGAAAGAAAGGCTAAGGGAAAAGGTTTAAGGAAAAGGAAAAGGCAAAAAGAAAAGGAGAAGAGAAGGGAAAGGAGGGGAGGATGTCATCACACCTGCACCTCCAAAAAGAAAATCCATCTGCCGTGGCTAAAAGATGTGACCTTGTATTTCTTGATGTGGCTGTCAGTGCTATGACTAAGGAATTTTATCATTCTAGTCTGGATTGTTGCTACATACAGAACTATGTGGGAATGCAATTAGCAAAGCCAGAGCAAATTATTTCAGGATGTGCTGTTTCAACATCCCTTTGCCTTGTGGCACCCTTTGCAAAAGGGGAAATTTGCTCCAAAAACCCACTGGCTCCTCATTTGTTTTCAAGTGTGACACAAAACATAGACTTTAGCATAAAAATTAGATATGGTTTGAAGTCCTTGCTGCTGATAGACTGTTTTTTCCTGGCAGCCCTCTGGACAAGGGCACTGCTGGCAAGGGAATTTGTTTCCAGTGTCTCTGCCTGCTGATCCATCAGAGCCACGTCTGGACACATGGGAGGGTCTGTCCTCACACACTGCTGGCACCAAAATGCTGGGACTCTTTAACTGAACTGCCACCCCTGGGGGATTTAAAAGATGTGAAGGCTCTGAGAGACATGGCTTAATGGTGGACTTGGCAGGGTTGTGTTGGACTTGCTGATCTTTTCCAGCCTCAACTATTCTGGGATTCTGCATTTCCTGAGAAATGCTGGGCTGCTGAAATGGCTATTAGATTTTTAGAAGAGCAGGCAGTCCAGGCTTTTAGGGCCAACAAAACTACACAGATATTATCTTTTAAACCATCTGATTGCAGAGGAGCCTCTCTAACTGTAGGAACAACTGCAATGCAAATAAAGAACTTTTATAGACCAAGTGATTGCTCCCATCAGGGTTTTTGGTTTTATTTCAGGTGTTTATTTGTAATCAAATTGTGTCTTGAAAAATACACAAAATCTGAAGCAAACATTTGGAGGGTGGGACACAAAAAGACAGTCACAGTGTGTACAATTCTTACAGTCAAATCTCTGTGCAGTTGGACCCTCAGCTGTTCCACTGAGCTGCTCTGTATGCAGGGTAGCCAAATATCACCTGAGCTTCCATCAGCACAGGCTGTGTGGGATTTTATTTCTCTTCCCCACCACGGGGAAAGGGCCTTTAGTTAAAAAATTCAAAGGTAACTGTCTCCTTTACATCCATTTCAAGCTGATTTAGTCTGTCCCTTCCTTGTGAAAACAATCTTGTCGCTCCATTGGAAAAAAAAAACCAAAAAAGGTGCAACTGTTCCATGTGGAAGTGACTTTGTGCATCCTTGTGAGTCATTCCCCCTGCTCCTCCCTCAGCAGCAGGGATGTGCTCAGCCACTGCTGATGGCCAGTTCTGCTCTCTGGATGCTTTTTGGTTGTGAAACAGGGTAGTTGCAATTCTGGCCTGAAAAAACTTCTGCACTTCCTCAACATTGTTTGTATGCAGCACCCAAATTTTGCACAGGACACCTCTGCTACCTGAATCGAACATTTCCAGAAATAAACCCATTTGGTTTGCATAGGTACCAGTTACAGTTATTCTGATCAGTTGTAAAATATTTTTTCCCCTCCAAAGGTACTGTTTTTAAAGGAGTAACATTGTCACAGTAATGATTTCTCATTGCACAGTTCCAACTTAAGAATATAACTTTGCCATATTTCATGACAAAAAAAGAGATAATACTGAATTCAGCCTTCTGATTTTTTTTTTTTTTTTGCTTATTTAGCAGTGGAGTTTGTAATAATACATCACTTCCTTCCTCTATGTGGATATTTTTTGAACTTCTACCCTCTTTCTCAGTCAGTTTCACCCTTCTGCTGAAGAAATACTACACTTCTGTGTGGAAAAAAAGGGTTCTTACTGACAGCCCGTGACGATTAGGAGTGAAAACAGAAGCTGAAGTTCCACATAATCAAGTTTCACAAAGTTTCCATCCTTACATTTCACTAAATGGGAGCATCTTCCTGCTTCCAGTTTTTGGCTGACACAGCTGCCCCCACTCCTCCTTTCAGTTGATCTGAAGGACAGCAGATGAGAGGCAAAAGATCTCACCAGCATCACCTGTAATCTGAGTTTTGTGAGCCTTTTATCCTGTCATTAAAGCCAACCCACACAATGCAAAATGAACTGCACATCCTGGCAGCACTAAAGCTGGGCTCCAAGAAACAAAGCAGACTTGCCACCTCAGAGTTTTGCTGCCCTTGGTTTTGTGGAACACCAGGAGTGGGATGGAAACACCCAAATTTGTTCTGTTCTGAGCTCTTGGTGCTTTTCCCAGGGCTCTGGAAGGTGTCACACTGACCCCACACACCTGGCCTGCCCAGAAAGGTCCTCTGGGCAGGAGAACTTCCCAAAGTCAAGGCTGGCTTCCCCTGTCACAAGTGCCAGAGCCCCAGGGGGACCAGGAGGAGGAAGGAGAGGGGAAGCAGAGCCAGGCATGGCCCATCCAGGGGGCTTCCAGAGGGGATCTGATTCTGCTCTGAAAAATTAGAGAAAGTCAGCACGTAAGTGATGGCTGATACACAAAAAAGGGTATTGCAAGTTTGCACAACACATTTTACATTAATGCAGTGATGGAGGATTGTTTTTTAAACAATGTGCTCTGGCTCATTTTCAAAATTCTCTTTTGTGTGTTTGTGCAGAGTCCACACAAAACAGTCTCAAGGTACTGGGACAAATAATATTTTTTTTCTTTTTCACAGAAAAGGTGCAGAAACTCAGCAACAATGAAAGCAACTTTTCTGGATGACTGAGAATCCTTGTTTAAAATCCTGACAGAAAAGCAACAACCAGCCAGCTCTTCAGTGCCCCTGCCCTTGGCCAGGGCTGGGAACTGGGAGATCTTTGGGATGCCTTCCACCCCAAGCTATTCTATGATTTTAGGATACATTTTCATACATTTTCATTCTTTTCATTAATTTGAAATACATTTTCATTCTTGAAATCCAACGAAATACAGTTTCATTCTTCCTACTCGGGGCCTGAGGCAGATGTTTTGATTAAGAGCCCATAAATAATTGTAATAAATATTTAAAAAACTAGGTCACACGCACTTTAGGTGTGGCACTGTGCCACTCTTGGTACAAAACCCACAGTGTGGACACAGGGCACAAATCACCCTTGGCACAGGTGCTCCCTTCAACCTGTGCTGGATGTAGAACACAAGTAAAAAGAGATTTTTAACTCCTGACTTAAAGAGAAGATAATTTTTTCCTGTAAGTGTTCCAAGTCCTTCTCTGTGAAGAACAGGCTGTATATTGATTTTTGTATACCTGGGCTGTTCCTATTGCTGTGGTATCAGCTGTCAGCATCTCACTGCAACTAAGGTATCTCTAGCCAGGGTGCTTCCCCCATTCCTGGAAGGAGTTTGTGATATTAATGTGTAGAGAGCAAGTAAACATCAGAATTAGTCCTCAGTAATGCTGTGAAATAAATGTAGGGTTATAACAACAAACCTCCTGGCCATTTATTTTCTTCCAGGCATAGGTCCTTTCATTTTTCACAGAAAAAAAAAGTGTTAAATTAGTTGTATTGACCTAGAAGGAGTCTTGCAAAACACTCACAGTGAAAGTAAAATGCGGCTCTTTAAAGTAGTTGGGGAAAATAATCCATGCAGCAAACAAAACAGATATGTAGCCATAGTGAAAGAGATGAAAATTGTTTCTGTTTTACATAAAAATAGTATCTGATGATCTGGTTGACTGTGAAATGTGAGAACTGTTTCTGTATATAATGCCTTTGTTCTCAGCATTTTTAAATTTTCCTCAGTCCCTTCTGAAATAACAGCTAATATAAAACAGATTCCCTTTCCCTCTTTCTTAAGAAATTGCTGAAAATAAAGGGGGTGGGGAGAGCTGTGGCTCTCCCTTTTCTTTAAAAGATGTTGACAACAGGGAATATATTTTTCCTTTTTGCCAAAAATGACACTTTAAAAGTTTGGCTTTTGTTCTTTCCTCATCCCCAAGTCCCTCAAAGTCCTGCAGTACAAGAACCATCAGCTCTCAAAGGTGTGATCAGTTTGTACTCCTGTAGCAAAGTGAAACACTCCCCTTTTGTCCCAATAATTTATTTTTCTCTCTCAATGAAAATACCTTTTCAATATAAAAAATAGTTTATATTCAGGGGTAGTTGTCAGGAAGGTTTGGGCTGAGTCAAACATATGTACAATTATCTCATTTTAAATATAACCCACTTACATTTGGTTTTGAGAATCTTCCACTGCTTCTGCATTAAAAAGTTTGACCCTCAATAATTTCTGATATCTTGTGGGAGGTAACAGCTGGAGATATTCTAATTCCTCTTTTATTTGCTTTTATAAAGTAATGTGAACACACATAATACCACCTTGAATTTAACTTCATGTTTTTTAAAGACCTTGAAGCCAGCTAGACTACCTATCTTAGGTCTAAAAATGGAGATTTCCTGTATTTTTTCAAGTTTTTTTTTGCTCATCAGGCACAAGTACTGTTGGTTTGGTTTTTTTTTTTTCCTCTTCTGTGTGATCATGAGATAAAACACTGGAACATTTCTCTTTCTTAGTTTCTATTTGAGTTTATTGCAGCCTAATCTATCTGTAATGCCATAGTGTGGCTGAACTTACCATGTTAAATGTAATATAATAAATGCTATGTAAAGGATCATATCTTCCAGCCCCACTGAGCAAAATAAAAATTGCAGCTGTTGATTCTATGTGACAAAGTGTTATAGGTTTAATGCCAATTTAAGATTTTGTAGCACTAATAAGAATCATTTGGATTGCAAGGAGGATTTTTGGGGAAGAACTTACTGACAATGATATCTGGAAGCTGGACATCCCTTCTGCATTGAATTCACTCCAGAAGTGTTTACAAGTGACTTTAGTGTAGTAACTTCTCTGGAATTAATAAACCTAGATCATAACATCTGCACTATATTTGCAATATTACCCTTGGATGAAATCTACCTTAATTTCCCAGAAGAGCTTATGTGGAGTCATTAATCATGTATTTTTTAAAAATATTTATTAGCAAAAGGACCCCACAGGTCTCTTGATGGGGTTGTTTAACTTTAGAGCTACCTGAGAGGATTTGGTAGGTAGGTGGGGGTTGGTCTCTTCTGCTCTCATTCTCTCAAATAAAAGGATGAGAGGAAATGGCTTTAAATTATGTCAGGGGCAATCAGATCAGATATTAGAAAAGAAAATGATCACTGAAAGAGTGGTGTGGGCCCTGGGATAAGCTGCCCAGGGAGCTGCTGGAGCCCCTGTCCTGGAAGTGCTCGAGGCACTGAACCCGGGACGGGCTTGGGGCTGGTGATGGTCTGTGCTCGTGGTGGGGCTGGATGGTCTTGCAGGTGTCTCCCAGCCCTGATGATCCTGTGATTTATTCATTCCAAGGTAATGTACAAAGGCCTTAACTCCCAGAATCCAGTGGCTTCTGCCTTACTCGTTTTTTAGTGGTTTTTATGAAGCCCACACTGGGCTCGAGACTCGTGGCATTTCAGCATTCTTCTCCCCGAGTCTGGGTCTGTCTCAGTGGTGGAGATATTAAGCTGTATTTTGGCAGGCTTAGTAAGAGAGAACAAGCACCCCAAGCTTGCTGGGCTCTCTCTATTCAGCACACTTTGCCAATCTTGCAGATACAAAATAAAGCACAGGATAATCACTCAGACACGTTGCAAGTTAAGGAGTGTTGCCTTACCAGAAGGGGAAGGTGGGTCCTCAATCGTAGGTGGAGCTGGGAAAAAACCCCACAATAATCAAAGTTAATTGGTTGAACCTAGAACTTTTTCTGTTTTTCTGATAAAGCTTAATGCTCTTTTTTTTTTTCCTACATTTGTCAGACAAACTGAAAGTTTAAGTATGATCACAGAATTATATCAAAGACACCTTACTGCTCCCAGACTTTAGATGATGGAAATATTTTCATTCTGCATTTTCAAAACATATTTTTGTCCATTTTAAAAACTGCAAAACATTTCAGTTTGAAATTTTTTTAACAAATATTATTTCACTTTACATTTTGTAAACATTTTTCTCTCGAAAATTATGTGCATTAAAAGAAAGATATTAAAAGGTTTATATTATTTGAAAACAATTTTTTTTCTATTTAAAGCAGAAGTTAATCTATGTGGTTGAGCACTATGAAAATTTCCAGCTGACTTATTCAAGCAAGACACCTTAAAAATGTATAATTTGTTTTGATGTGTATCCCTTAATTTTTTGATTTCCTTTTTCACTTGGTCAGCTGGTCAAACTCAATGCCTCATCCTTCTGGTGTCTATGCTTGTAGGTAGTTCAAACATATTGTTTCAGTTGTTTGGCATTATCCAAACATGTTTTATGGTCTCACTCATTTTCCTAAGGAGGAAAAATAAAAATTCTTTTTGCCTCTGTCCAGCCATGCCACCAGAACCACACCTTCCATCTGCAAGGGAAAAGGAGAGTGGCAGCTGGCTGCCATTCCTCTGAAAGGCTCTGTGACCTGGACTTTGGATTGCCAGAAATTAAACTTCTGCTTCACAGTGAAATTAACTCTCCTGTTCCTCTGGGGCAAGGTGGATCAAGGACAGTACAAACCCATAAATAACCAAATGCTTACATTTGGGGACATTATTCCATAATGATTCCTCAAAGGGAGGAGCAAGAGGCAGGTGCCTTGCCTTTAGGAGTCCCGAAGTGCTGAAGCTTAACAGAGGATTTATATTTTCTTTCTCTCATATTCTTCCAACAAAAGCAAGGAACAGAATGAAACTGAGTGAAAAATTGCTTTAAAAATTGAAGTAATCTCTCTCAATGGCCACATATGGCTTATCAACAACAAATGGTGCCTCAGACTCACTCCTCTGGACTAAAAAAAAAAAAAATCTTACCTGATACATTGAGTTTAATTGTAGATTTCTTTGTTTGGTGGCTCTCAGTCTGTCTGTAGATGCAGGAATATTCAGCACCATCCCCTAACTGGACATTGGAGAGCTTTAAGGAAAAGTTGCCATACTTCATCTGGTCTGGAAAAAGACTGGTTCTGCCCTGGAATTTTTTGTCCTGGTCCTTGGGTGAATCCTGCCCATTCTTAGAGAAGTGCACCACCTGCCTGGTGCCAATCTGCCAGTAGACCATTGACTTGTTTGGCTCCACAGGAGGGCTGGTGGAGCAAGGCAAGACCACAGTTTCTCCAACAAAGGCATGGCACGTGGTGTCCAGCTGGCCTGGAACAAAACCCAGACCCTTCCATCAGCATGCAGCACAGACAGGAGCTCCAGCTTTCCTGCATTGGGCTTCACCACATCACTATTGCCCCTCTCCCTCCCAAACCCTCCTGTTTCCAGCACGTGTGCTCAGACCCAGCCAGCTCTGCACAGGACAGATGTTGGAATGTGCAAGTTGCCTCCACTTGGCAAGTGTGGCTTTTGCTTGAGCTTGTTAATGCTTGTCCCCTTAGCTGGTGGTTTTTCTTCCAGCTTTTGGGGGATCTCAGTCTTTGGGGTTAGGTGTCTGATTTTACTTTAATTAATAGGTCAGTTCACAAGTGGAAAAGGGGATGCAGGGAACAGGGAGTGGGCAGATAGGATTAAACAAGTTCTGGGTCTGTAGGAAGTCTGGCTGAAAAAAAGGAGAAGTGTGAAAACAGTGCTAGACCAGGAGAAAAGTCCTGGATGAGTTTGGTCTCCCACAACTCTGGGTACCAGATCATGATTCTCCACTTGTAAACAATGTGCTGGGGGCTCCCATCCCTCTTCCCCTGCAAAATCTTGCAGAGGGTCTGACAGAAAAGGGATTTTTTTCTGCAGGTCTGCCTTAGTGCACTCTTGCTGATCCCTGTCTCTTACTCTTTGGTGTTATTCCCCAGCAGCCAGAAAGAAGAGTCTGTCATTCCCACTTTAGATAAATGGCTTTTCCAAGCCCTTGGGGAGACCTGGTGGGTGTCCCTGACATCAGGCAGAGGTCTCACCAACCTTCCCAACCTTCCCAGCCAATTCCAGCACAGGCAAGAGCCAGGATGAGGGGACCCTGCAGGTGTAAACAGGCAGGGCAGGCAGGCAGCTGCACCCCACCTACACACTGTTCATTTAATGACTTTGATGCCAATTATTTCCATAAATCCCTCCAAGTTAGCTGAAAGCACACTAAAACTTCCAAAACTGGGTGAGTCTGCCACTATCATGTAGGACAATTCCTATCAGATTGTAGTGCTACATTTTCTAGGGGAAAACTGGGATATGGAAGAAAGTTTTTATGTATTTATAAAGAAGGTATTTCCATCACAGAATGTGGGTTTAAATTAGCACTCTGACCAAACCTGTTGCATAAAATAATATTACAAATTAAAATGCATGAGTCTGTGACTGCACCAAAAAGAAAAGCTAAAATTCACTGTGAAACAACTTAATCTGCTTCCATGGCCAAAGTTCTGTGAAGCATAAGGGGCAAGTAATTAGACTCAATATTGAAATAAATGTTCTTGGTTGCTGTGGGGTCATTCCTGTGTCCCTGGCTTGATTCAGCTCTCTGCATGTCAGGCTAAAGACCAAAGAGGGTCCCAATTTTCCCTTGAAGTCAGTGACATCAGCCATGGCTCAGCTTGTCACATGCTCAGGCAATTTCTCTGTTTCCATGTCAATCAGCCTTCTTTGGTGTCTCATTGTGTTCATCCAGATGTGAAAGCAGAAGGAAAAGCATGATCCAGACACTGAATCTCAGAGCCAAGTAAATGTCTTTGGTTATAACTCTATCACCACACATCTGCTTTTCTTTGGTTTTCAGAGTTTTCAGCTGAAAATCCCAGTCCAATTTGCCCAGCAATCTCAACTTTTAGCTGAAAAAACCCACACATCCCAAGAGATTTTTCTGGTTTGTAGTGGAAGGACAATCCCCTTGCTGTGTGGAGAGCTGGCCATTCAGTCCTTATGCTTTGGCCATGACAAATAATTCTCCACAGGGTGATTAGACCTAGGAACAGGCTGCCCAGGGAGGTGGAATCACCACCCCTGGAGGTGCTTAAGGAAAGACTCAGTGCCACAGTCTGGTTGACAAGGTGGTTTTTTGTCTTAATGAGCAAAAGAGGGAGAAAGGGTGTGGGTTCTATCTCCTGACTGTGCACACCTGTCCATCTGATACTGGCATTGGAAGTGCACCTATTTGCTCTTGATTCATTTTCTGAAGATGGGTGCCACCAATATTTAGCATGCCTGAGCTGAGGCACCCATCCCTCTCCCTGTGACACTGGTGAGGACTCTACAAACACCCACAGGGTCCAGCCCACCCTGCCCTCACTGCTTCCAGCTGGCAAAACCAGGGCACAAGGAGGCAAAAAAGGAGGCACTGCTGAAGCTGGGATGGGAGCAGGGGACTGAAATCTGCTGTAATGAGCTGTTTAATCAGCCCCCACCTGCACGAGGTCTTTTGTAGATGGGGAGAGCAGATTTCTGGGGGCAGGTCAAGTTTGTGTCTTTATAGAAGCCAGTCTTGAGGAGAAAAATTAAGTCCTGCTGAAGGTAGTGATGCTGGTCAGCTTCTCACTGAGGCTGCAGCAGGAGATGTGGAAGCATCTGTGGAGCTTCCTGGCCAGAAAATTTAAGCAGCTGCTGCTGAGGTATGTAAATCTGGATTAATAGTGCTCATCTTACCTACCAACTAAGTCTGCATGTGGAAGTGGCAGTTCTCCATCTTGGAGAAGATGAATGTTGCCACACAGCTTTCACTTGCAGTTTTTAGGCTTGAATGGAAACTGGGATGTGTTTATTTTGTGGATTTTTTTTTAAATTATGTGCTTTAAATATTGCTGAAATGTTTAAGTCTGTCAATATGAAGTTGGGTGTGACAATTTAACCAATCTGTAAGATTCCTGTAATGAGAAAACATTGCTGCTTCAGCAATCAAAGTGTGGTGCAGGGAAGCTCATGAAGATTGGGATTTTTTGTTCTCCCCTTGTTTTCCAGATGAAGTGTAGCATCATTAACCATCCTTAACCACCAGTGTCTGGCAAATATGAAGCACTTCTGGGCAAACAGAGGAGTCCTGGCCACACACAGAGCTCTTACTTCTGCTGACTTTAAATGTCAATAAGGAAACTGCACCTCATATCAAGTTCTCTCAACAACATGTGCTAGTTTATCCTTTTCATAGGGAAGATAGTATCTAATTCATATAATGTCAGAAAGTCAGCTCTGCTGGAATTAAGCAGATGCAAGGTGTTTGGGGTTGTAAAGGATGAGATTCCAACTCATCTTTAATATTATGGAAATGGTGGGGTACTTTTAAGGATGTGGTGGGATAAACTTTATAGGTAAAGGTTTATGGGTCTGAAACACCTTAAAGTTGAAAACCACCTCTTTTGGATACAGAGGTTTATCTGAGGGTTATGACCTGTGTTTGCAAACCTTGGACTGTGATGAAATGTATGCAAAGCAATGCATTCATTTGCTCTGCTTTGCCCCAAGATTCTGCTTGCAGCTTCTGTAAATGCCTCTGCAAATTCCTAGGTGTGCACCATGGAATATTTACCTCTGGGCAGAGAGGCAAGCAGTGAGCAGGCAACCATCCAGAGAGCAGTCTCCCTAATGAGGAGAGAGAAAAGAGAAAGGTCAAAGGTTTTGTTAGAATGCTAGAGCAGAGATCAAAGACCTTTTCTCTGGTGTAATTAATGCCATCTTTCCTAGCTCCCTCATCTGTGAAGGTAATTTGGATGAGTTAGAACCCTGGCTTGTTTTGCCATCTAGTCTTGGGGAGGGTCTTATCTCCTCCCTGCAGATTTCTCAGTGTTCATGGTGGGACAAGGCTTCATTTGCTAACCTTGCTAGACCTCTGCTTCCCTCTTGCCTTCACATTTAGACAAGATTAATTGCTTCTATAGAGTCATTAATTTGATTTTGAGATTATTTTCTGTTGATAATTAAATTCCTTTTGCTCCCAAACTTCAGCTCCTTCCAGGCCAAGGAAAAGCATAGCTTACCATTTCATTTTTGTGCCTCCCAGTCCTTGGGAATCTGTCCTGTCAGGAGCTTCACCAGACACTTCAGCTGCTGCTTGTGTCTCTGCAAAAGAGTGAAAGGCTCTTAATTTTTGTTGTTAGAAGTGTTCCTTGTAAGACAGAATAGGTTATTTACTGGTCCTTCATTTGCTGTTTTCTTTCACTTTGTGTATGTAAAACATGGTGTGTTGTTGTATAATTTCTGGGTATGTATAATTTGCACTCTGTGCATGTAGATTCACTGGGTGTTTACATTCTGCACACACTCTTGCCATACAAAGGATGTGTTTTCCTGGGTAGGAGGGATGTGAGTCACAAGCCTTGCACTGACTGGCCCTCAGCTCTCAGCCCAGTGAAGGGATTCTTGTTCTGCAGCCAGCTGAGAGCAAACAAAGTGGAGAAACCTGATGGTGTTGTATTTATCAGGAGGTGTGGGCACCATCCTACAAACTGCCAAACTACCACTAAAGCTGCACAGCTACCAGCAAAATAACAGGCCTGTAAGGAAAATGAAAAGGGTTTCTTTGAGGAGGCTTTAAAATCAGGTACTTTCTCAGGAAAAAAATCCAAAATGGAGCAGGAGTGGCGATGGGAATAAATGTGGAGTTTGGGCTTTCTTTTGCCATCCTTGTGGGATCTCATAGATTAAGGAGTACAAATATCTGAGTGATTGCTCCTCTCTGTGTGCTCCAGGGATAATGCTGATGGTGGAAGCAGGGGTTTGGCCAAGCTCTCTTCCCACTGAGGAAGCTCTGTGTGGGGAAGGTGCTGGTGCTTTCTCCTGCCTGCTGCTCCTGGCACAGTGTGGCTTCCTGGGGTGAGCAAGATCTGAATTTCTGTATTCTTCCCTCTCTCCTTGTGGCCAAGCCCTGGTGAGTAATTTGTCAGGAAAATTAATCCACAAACACCAGAGGTTTATGCCCAAAAAGGAAACAGAGGAGTCCTTTTACTTTATTCAAATAAAGGGAGAGGCCATGGGGCATTCCCCTGGGGTCTCTCAGATTTTTGGAGGACACAGCCTCCCTTTTTATCCCAATTTCCTGGCCTCATTTCCCTCTCCCTATTGGCTGAGGTACTTGAGAGGTACAAACTTCCCAAAACACCTGATACTTGAGATTCCCCTCTAATGCATAACCCTCTCTTTTAATTTTTAATTCTTATAGAATTCATAGTTTTTCCTCATTGTTTCTTTCATCTTTCAATATCCAATTTCATCAGCAAACCTACAGCTTGTTTGTTAAGGCAAGTATCTTATTTTTTTTCCATTCACCAATCAGTGGAATCCATCCCATTATTTATCTCTCAGTGCCAGTCTTATCTACCAGCTTTTTGCAAAGACAAATCCAACATTCCTCTCAAATTGTTCAGCAGCCCCTTAATGATGCTGAGTGCAAACCATCTGCCTGGCTTCTTTGACATTAGCAGTGTGTCCTGCCTGTCCCTGCTGGACTCCTGTGCTTGCCTCCCTCCCCACTGAAGGAGGTTAATGTTTCAGGCAAGGGTGCACATTTATGGAATATTTGTTTCCTTCCTGCCTATCTGTTGTCAGTGAAACTGAGGCACTGATGGTCGCTCCTATTACAGAATCGTTTAGGCTGGAGAAGACCTCTGAGATATTTGTCAGCCAGAGCAGAGGGCTGTGTCCAGCTGTTTCCTGAACACCACCTCCCTGTGCAGCCCACTCTAATGCTTAACACCCCTTTCTGTGAAGAAATCTTTCCTGATGTCCAGCCTGAACCTCCCCAGGTGCAGTTTGAGGCTGTCCTCTCACCGTGGCTGCTTGTGACAAGAGTTTATCTGCCCTCTCAGCTTTGTGCTGATGTTCCACTCCATGTAAGGCTGCAGAAATACCAGGAGCAAACCTGTTCTGGGGTTCCAGGGCAAGTTCTGCCTTTAGGGAGCAGCAAGGTCTGGCCATGCTGGAGGTGCCTGCCCTAGCAGCTGATGCTCTGTGGTGCTGTGGCTGCATGTCCCTCTGTTCATACAGGTGGTCCTTAGGATAATCTTCCTGCCCAGGCTGCACAGCAAGCCCAGATAAATGTTCTGAATAGAACAGAACTCGTGGCTGCTTCAAGGCAGAAGTCATCTACAGAGTGCTCCAATGCAAGCAAGGCCTAGGCTTAGGCTGTCAGCTCTTTTGTGATTTCATTCTGCTTGCAGCACTGTCTTAGCCAGTGAGAGAAGCAGAGATCTGGGAATGCTGCACAGAAATTCCGTAGGTGACTTTATTTCTACAAAGGGGTCCTACAGCAAATCCAAATACACAGAATATGAAAGGGGTTTTATAGGGTTAAGGTGAATTGAAAAGTGACCAACAGAATTACAAGTTGAAAGCTATCCAGTTACTTTAAGGTTTTAGGTAGAAAATGACCAATTACCTAGAAGAGATAAAGACCAATTAAAACTGTAAAAGATAACACAGGGGTCTACAGGGTGGGTGAACATTTCTCTAGCATGGAGTCATCCTAAGGAAGGATTTCTTCTCTTAGGGGTAAGTTTCCAAGGGGGCCCTAAAGGGGTTTCTGAACCATCCACACCCCTATTCAGAAACAGCTAAAAATGTTGGGATGTGTGGCCTTTTTAGAGGTGCAGTAGCAGCAGACAGGAGTGCCCCACCAGCCAGAGCTCCTGCAAGCTCACTCTCCTGGAGGGTCAGTCACATTCTGACAGCTCTGGTTCTGACTCACAACAGGCTCCAGCACAGCTTTGTCTGTGTCCCTGCCTCTGGCTGGCTCATCCCACGGAGTCCCTGTGGAGTTTCTGGTTCTCAGAAATGCCTCTTTGCAAGTTTTGGACTGGGGAGTGACTGAGAGCAGACTTGAGACACCAAATTGCTTCTGAGTTTCGTGGGAATGTCGAGCTCTCTTGCCATCCACGTGCTGGTGGAACTTCCCTACTGAAGTGAAGTTTGTGCAAAAGGAGAGAGCAGTGCAGGTCTTCTTTAAGGAAGCAGAACTGAACTACAGGAATGCTTCAGATGGGTCTAGCTGGAGCACCTGCCCCTTAATTTAGCTTAATTCACTGCTGTTTAGTAAAAATCACATTTCTTTCTGGTTTGAGCTGACTGAACTTGATGCTCCTAGCACCCTAAAGGAGAGATCTGTTCCTCTTGTTCAGCTGAGCTGGTACAACATATTTCATGCACCATGTGGATAAGCACTTAAAACAGTTCCTATTTGATATTTCATTTTTCTTATTTTCCATTTCTAGTTTAAATTAAATGGAAGTTTGGAAAATAACAGTTTCTTTTTCTCGTAGTTAGTATTTTTTCTGATTTAAAATTTGACCCATTTATTGTTTATTTAAATCAGCTGGAGGAATTATTTAGGACTTTTTTTCTCCCAAAGATTAAAATAATTGAGTAAGGCTTTGCAATGAATAATCACTTCCTGAAGAATTCAAATGCTAATTAATAACTCTTTAACATGCTAACCTACCTGAATTAACTAAGGCATTGGGTGCAATTAAAATGTATTATTAAATTGTAAAATGTATTATTAAATTGTGTAGCATATAATTAAATTGTAAAATCATTATCTTCTTGACAATCTTTGTCATCCAACTTCTGTGTCAAATGTGCAAGGCCATTTACTGGGCACACTAACTCAGCCTGCAATAAAATTAAATTATTCAAGTAGTGAAGTAACCAAATGTTCCCAGTAGAATAGCAGGGCTTTGTGTCCCAAAGCAAATGGGTTCCAACTGTCCCTTTCCAGTGCAGGAGGGATGGGTGAGAGAGGCTCTAAATGCTGCTTTGCTCATGGAGCACTAAAACTCTCCTTGTGTGGTGACCAGAGTGTGACACTGGTACCAAAGTTGTTGTGAGCTAAGTGGGCAAGACAAACT
Organism: Luscinia megarhynchos; assembly: GCA_034336665.1. NCBI lineage: Eukaryota > Metazoa > Chordata > Aves > Passeriformes > Muscicapidae > Luscinia > Luscinia megarhynchos. The sequence continues at coordinate 6,040,577 of JAPFBE010000003.1, forward strand.
GGAGGAACTGATTTGCCTTTTCAGCTTTTCCATTTCATCTGGCACCATCCAGCACTGAATAAATGCTCATACAAGGTGAGCAGACCCCAGCTGGAGAAGGCAGCAGTAGTTCTGAAAGGATGAGCCAAAATCACCCAGCAGAGCAGTGAAGGCTGCCAAGGTGGAAGCTTCTCATTCTGCACCTGGCAAAGCTTGGTAGCTTAGTCACTGGTAATTTTTTCAAGTATGTTTTTTATTCCTCTCCCTTCCTAAGCCTTTGGCTTTATGAAACAGATTTATGCAAAGTGGCTGCTGTTACTGGTGTTTGTAGGAGGGTGGGGGAGGCACCTTTCCCCACGACTTTGTGAAATCCTGAGTGTACCCTGAGCTGAAAAATGCCACCTTGCTAACCCTTACCCACATCAAGGCAATTTTCTGTCATCTCTTTGAATGCTCTCCTCTCATGTAACCACAGTAACAGTCCTTTTACCTTTTAGGTAAAAGCCATTAGTTAATAGAAAGCTAATGAGTGAGTTTGCAAGTGGAAATTACAGTCTGGTTTCTTAGAGAAAGTTTTATGATGTAACAGCCTGTACTGAAACTGGGTGATTACTTCTGGTCTTATCTGAAAGCAACCTATAAACAGCATGAGGCATCATTTACAGCCCTGTCCTATAATTAGTTCAAGGAGAGAAATTTAAGGCATCTTGGAGAGGGACACATGGTGATATGTAGTCAAAAACAACAGTGGCTTCCTCTTCAAGGGCTCTAGGTTTTGAAATTACCCTAATTTGAAAGCAAGGGTGTGAGTGGTGGCAGTGAGTGTTCTGCAGCCACCCTTGTGGCCCAAGGCAGGGGAGGAGTGTCCTCTGCTTCCTTGGGGGACTGCCTGGGGCTCCAGGCTGCAAAATGTGCTGTGGTGACAGCTGAGTCCTGGGTTGGGATCCTCCTCTTCAGGTGCCCTGCTGTGGGGGCTGGCCTGGCTTTCACATTTGTTTGTTTTAGCAGACTTTATGCAGTGGTAATTCTCTGAATTTGTCCGTATCTACTGAGCACTGGGCTCTGTGTGCTCTGTCTGTGCTCCAGGGCAGCCCAGCTGTGGAGGTGGTGGGTGGGGTGCTGTCTTTGGGCTTTCCTGTGTTTCCCCATGCTGCTGGAAATTCCCATCGCCTGTCTAAGGCTTGTTGTGGCCACAGACAGGCTCTGGGGGCTGAAAGATTTTCAAGGGCATTTCTGATCTGAAAAAATCTTCCTTCTTGGGGACAATCAATGGGTGATGGTGCATGGTTTGCTCCTGGTGGAAAGGTGCAGAATCAAGGAATCATTAAAGTTGGAAAAGTCCTTTAAGATCATCCAGCTGTCAAACCACTGTGTTCACCACTAAACCATGTCCTCAAGTGCCACCTCTATTTATTTTCTGAGCACTTCCACAGAGAGTGACCCCATCATTTCCCTGGGCAGCCTGTTCCACTGCTTTACAACCCTTAATTTTTTTCCTGATATCCAATCTAAACATCCCCTGGTGCAACTTGAGGCCACTTCTGGTTCTGTCACCTCTGTGGGAGAAGAGGCTGACCCTCACCTGGATACAGCCTCTTTCAAATAATTGTAGAGAGATAAGGTTTGCCCTGAGCCTTCTTTTCTCAGCTGCTCCTCACCAGACTTGTGTTCCAGACCCTTTTCTATCCCTATTGCCCCTTGTTTGCTCCACTGTACCACATACAGGTACTGCAGCAGGAACTCAGATCTTCCCTGGCCTCTAAATAAATAGCTTTGGAAAGGAGGAATTTATCTCTGTATATGGAAATAGAATTGTAGGGAAAGCAGGAATCTCAGTTTATATTGGATCACTTTCCAGAATTTAAAGGTAGAATTCAAATCTTCCCAAGGGTTTGAAAGAAAATAGCAAAACTCCAGAGGTGCCTGTCCAAAAATGGACTTTGAATGACCTTGCACACTGAGCAGACTGGAAGCCTCAGGAAACTAGACTGTGTTCTTGATTTCAGAACAGCCATTCTAAATAGCTCTGACTAAACTGAAGTAGTCTGTGGCTTTGTAAAATGGGAAGGGTTTGGTGGCCCAGGGGGCTGCTGCTAAAAGTGGCACGTTTCGTTTCTAGTTTCAGGGGGAAGGAAACACGCTCCTGGTGTGCGAGTGAACAGAATTCAACCTGAGCAAATGCTGCTGCAGTCTTGTGGGCACTTGGTGGTTTCATGTCAAGTCTGGTCTGACTGAATTCTCAGACAGCCAAGATCCATGGCATCCATATTTCCAGCTGTTATTTCTGAGAAGTTTTGTGTCTGCCTCTGCTCAATCCCCTTGTGTGAAGGCAAGTCCAAGAGGGAGGATGTTTGTACTCAGATTCCAGAGGGACATTGTCACTGCTGCCTGGGGGGACAGCATCAGGCAGTTTTGGCAGGACATCTGTCTGTAATTTTCAGTAGTGGGCTCTCATCCCATTTCTTAAAACATGCTTTACTCTCTGTGTGAGAACTTTTGTGCCACATTGAGCATTTAGCTTTTCAAGAGTGCTGCATGGCAGGGCAGGAATAGGCAGGCATGGGAGGAATTTCTTCCCTCTCAATCCCTAACACGTGTTCCCAGCTCCACCTATCCCTTATCCACTTAACCCTTGTGTGTCCTGAGCCCTCCTGGGGCTGAGTCCTGCAGGTCTGGCACCTCAGCAGGCACAGCCTGAGCAGTATGAGGTGCATCCCCTCCTTTGCCTGACCTTGTGCTCGTGGCTGAGGCTCATTCCTTGTGACCAGTGGTGTGTGGTGGTCTCCTGCCCTTTGATGAAGCTTCTGGAATGAGACCAAAAACCCCATTGTTCCTTTTTGTAAAGTTCTTATTTTTCTCAATTCCTTTTTGCTTTTCTGAGAGTTTCCACTGCTCTTTATCTTCCAAGTCCAACAATTTTTTTCCCCTTTTGGTGAATAACTTATTCTTATCAAGAATAAAGATATCATCTTTCAAGAGATTAGTTATGTGAAAAAGGCATAGGTGTGTGAGGCTTTACTTTTTAGGAAACTGTAGCCTTAAAGAAGGAGCTCCCAAGTGACAAGGCAGAAAGAGACCAGGATTCACCCAGCTGAATCTATGTTTCATATCTTTGAATCTATTTTTTCATATTTTGGAGGCAGTTCCTGCCTGAACATCTCCTTCTAGTACTCTCTGCACAATGTTTTATTTTACTGTTGTTTAACCTACAGAGGTATAGTAAGCTAGAATGTTAACATGGAAATAAAGATTTAATTTTTTTTTCTTTGCTGGGGGCTTTTTTCCCTCTGGTATCTACTCAAATTAACCCTTAAATCAGTGGTATTGCCTAACTCTGGAGTACTCAACTACCAAGCAGCTGAGCTGATTTCTTAGATTAAATTATGTAAAGAGTCCTGGAGGCATTATTGATTTAACTGATATCAATGAAAAATGTTTGGATTAATGCAGCACTGACCAATACTTCTAAAGTGGGTAATCTGGAGATGTAAAAATGAGACCTGCTTTTGAATTGTGATGATCCAGTTTGGATTTCTAGCTCAATTTCTGAGCAAGTGTGCCATAATCTCTGAAACTACTATTTAGCCTTCTTACTGACTGGGATGTGTGTGAGTTTCTTGCTAGATACAAACTGGGGAGAAACTTATTGGAGTAGGAGAGAAGATGGGTGAAATAAAAATGCCTCACCACCTTCCTCTGGTTCTCTACATGTGAATTATTTACTAATTATGTCAAGTGATAGGAATTCCTGAATGCAGCTCCTCATAAGACAGATACAGGCAAGAAGGACCAAAATGAATGGAAATATGTGGGAAGCTCTTGCACAGTATGGGTGTGGTTGGCATTTTGGTATTTCTCCTTGCTCTATCTCATGGACTTTCCTTCCTGTTGTAGTTATTACTTGCCTTAAAGGGCTCTGTGCCACCTGGATTAGAGAAATATATTAAATAATTCTGTCTAGTTAAAGATGAGGATGGAAGCCTAATCCTGTTGTTAGTCTGTTACTTGCACAAACCTCCCTGCACTGGAATGTCTCCACCTAGTTGAAATTTCTGCAAACAGTTTGCAGCTCCATTGCTCAATGGGCTGAGCTCCTCTGCATTGGAAATACCACGATTATTTGAGCTCTTCCTCAAGGAAGGTCAAGGTAAAGGAGCCCCTGGTACGTGCACAGCTACACATGTGCAAGGCTGGTTCAGGCTTCTTGGAAAAACAGGGTAAAGAGGTAATTGCTGTCTGAGATGATGGAAAGGCAGAACTTGCCAGAGATGTGTCACAGGATGCTCCCTCTTGCTGAGGAGGGATGAGCATCACAGGAGCAGCAGCTGCCTCTTGCTTCCCAAGCCCAGCCAGACTCCAGCCCCTGGCCCAGCCAGGCTCTGTGATTTCAGTGGCAGTATGTTTTGGCTGCATTTCCTGGGGCCTGGAAATGCTGGAAGAATGCTCTTGTCTGACCTCAGCTCTCTGCCCCACACCTGGGATGTCTCAACAGCCTCAATTCCTTCCACTGCTTCAAGCTGCTAAGTGTCTAAAAGCTCATAAAAGTGATTCCTTTTATTTTTGCTCTCCATCCTGACTGTCCAGTGTCTCAACAGAGTGCAGCTGAAGCACCATAAAACTTAGAGAGGATGTAACTTGACAATAATTGAGTTCCTGAACACCAAGAAAGAGCCCAAGGCCAGGATGGATGGGGCTCTGAGAAACTCTGTCTAGTGGAAGATGTTCCTGCCCATGGAGAGGGGTTGGAATGAGATGATTTTTAAGAGCCATTAAAACCCAGACCATCCTCTGAACAGTACTGAGCTGTTAAGATTGTAAAGCTCCAAACTAATCAATTTTAAAAGTGTTAGTTTTTTCCTGTCCAGTCTGTAGTTACCTTTCACACTGAGCCAGGATTATAAAACCCCCTTGGTAAATGTAATCAGCCCAAGGAAGGAAGGAGGAGTACTCACTCCCCCTCCCTTGGTAGTGGTTATAGACTCATCACAAGGGAGAGGGAGAAAGGGGAATTTCTTAGGAAGCAGAAGGGAAACTATTTCAGGCTCAAGAGACTGCTTTGATCTGACAGAATAGTCAATAAAATGCCTTTATTATTTTTGTTTGATGCCTTTTCTAGGAGGAAGTGTAACACATTAATGCTGGAGAACTTCTATTGTCCAAAATGACTTTCCAGCCCAATACTATGAGAGCAGGGAAAATCCTGACCTGCAGATGTTTATTTTTGCTAGCAACAAGCTCCAGGATTACCAGTTTCTTTTCCTTATTGTGATTCCTCTCTTCCCTTAGCTGTTTTTTGTTTGCATAATGTCTCAAAAAGAGATGGTTTCTACAAGAAGCAGTTATTAGTGGTACATACAACAATCCCACCAAGGCTCAAAGGCAGTTTATATTTTCCTCTATCAGACCTCTTAGGACAATATATCTCACCTCTGACTTGTAATGCCTAAATAATTGTATTTATATTTCCTATGAGACAAAAAGAGGAGGAAAGTTGGACCAAGTTCAGAAATTTGTTCTATAGGAGGGACTTAAGTATTTATCAACAAACTGATGATCTTGACAGGTAAATGAGGCTAATTAGCAGCCTGTGCTGTTGAAGCTTCTGCATTGGATGTGGAAATGCTGAATGAATGAATGAATGAGTGGTGGCTCTGAAAATGGAAGTTCAGGGAGCCAGGATGAGAGGAGAGAAAGAAACTGAGATTAATCAAGGCTGGTGTAATTTTTCTTGGCTCTTCCCTGGAGAATAATGTTCACTTGGGACTGAACTGACAGAGTCCTTTGCTGGGAGTTTGTACACCTGGAAGATAAACCCTGATAACACCTCTGAGCAAGAAAAATCCTCTGAGTCACATTCAGTGTTCTTCTACTCAGCTACAAAATGCAGTTGTTTGAACATGTTTATAAGCAACTGCTCCTCATAAAGTTTTTATAGGCCTGGAACAGATCCTGGGGCCAATCAATGGTATCAATTATTTCTCTGATGTCAGAGCTACTGAGCCAAAAGCAGCTGGACTCTGCCTGAGGTGATCTCTCAAGGAGCATTGCTCTCTTAAAGCAAAAGTGAAGGTGTCTGGGTTTTATCTGAGGTTTGTTTTCTCACAGTTCTTGTAAACAGACCCACAACTCTGGTTGGTGAGAACAGAGGAGAAATGAGCTGTTTATAGAATAACTTTTCCCAAGTGATTCATAGCATGTACCCAGTACCACAGAATTATCTTTGCTATTTCTGCAGGTTGAAAAAAGGTGATGGTGTCTTCTTTATGCAAGGAAAAAAAAACAGATGAGTAAATCAAGACATGGCAAAGCTGATCCCTTCTTCAGGAGCCCATCTTGGCTTTTTCCATGGATGCCCATTGTAAATCTCAAAGTACTCATGGAATACTTTGTACTAGTAAAAAGATGGAGTCCTAGTGTTCAAGGAATCTTGGACCAGTGGCAAAAATAAGACTGAGAGTTGCCAAACATTGCAGCTTAAACCTGACCCTTTCTTCCCCATGGAATTGCTTTCCCAACCCCTGCTTTTTGAAAATATTTGTGAAGCTGAAGCCTACACAGTCTTTTAAACCTCGCTGCTCAGGAGCAGAAAGCTTCCACTTGTGTGTTTATGTTACAACCATGGACATATTAATGCCCAATTAACTTCTGTTTGTCAGAGGTGTATAGGAACAGGATCCTAAGGCCTTTAAAAATGCCTGTATGCACTTCATGCTTCTTTTGCTAATCTATAAATAATTGTTCCAGGTGCAGAACTGTCATACAGAGATATTTTGCCCAGGTGCTGAAGGACTGTAGACATTTTGGCTTCATAGTTGAGGTGGGTGTGGTTTTTTGTCTGAAGAAAATGTCTGTAACAGTCAATTTGTGAAAATAGGAGAAGGAAGAGTGGGGACCATAAGCACTTCCTGCAGGCCACATGCTCTGGAATGTTTCTCAATGTCCTTAAAGCTTTCAGATCTTTTTGATGCCTGGTTCAGATTTATTTCAGCCAAATGATTTTCTATGTGGAGCACCCATCTCTCAAGCATTGTGTAAGCATGATCAGATCTTGTCTCATTCTTGTCCCACCAAGAGCAATTTCTGTTATTAGCCCAATAGCACTAATAGCATTTTTTTATCCCTGACTCTAATCAGTCACACAGGGAGTTGCTGCTGCTTTTCAAAGTAAAAGGCTTTGGGTTTGGAAGCAAAGCAAGGAGCTCCTCCCTTCTTTTGAACCTCCCTGAAAGACCACTTGTGTTTCCTTCCTACTTAGGGATTTCTGCTCAGAACCATGGCAAGAGGTGGCATCTTCCCTCCTGCCCTTCTCTGACAACAGTGCCCTTCTTCCCATGGCTGAGTGCATGCAAATTAATTTTTATGTTGCCTGCTCTCTCCTTTAGGTCTACTGCAACTAGTTTTATGATTGCAATCTGTGCTTGTGTCTTGGTGGGGAAGGGGTGTGTGTTATTTTTGCTTTTCCTGTGGTGGTTCAGAGCCTTGGCTTTCCTGTTGGAGAAAGCTCTACTTGGTTGGAGTGTTGCCCTTCTAGGGTTGGAAGATGACCAACAGCTCTGGTTTTAAAAAATCCAAACCCAGCTCCTCCCATTCCTGCTCTCTCCTTTCCCCCAGAGGACAGTAAGAGGTCTCTTCTCCCAGAAGAAAGTGAAAAGCAGTGCAAAGATGAAAGCCACAGTTTTTTTATACTGTCACATTTCTTATTGCAATTTCTTTCTGTGACTTCCCTTTCCTATTGCAAATTAGCACTGGCAGCCTTGCAAGTCCTTATCTGGGATAACTAGGACAGAGAATAGAAAATCCAGCTACAGCAGCACTGCAGATGGTTTACAAAGGATGAATTTAGAACTGAGAGTTAGCAGCAGCTGACATGGAAATGTTTGCATTGGATGTTGCATTCCCTAACAGGCTGGCTGTGTGAAAGGAAGGCAAACTTGTGTTCCATAACTGCTGTGAGAAAAGTTCACAGGTGTGCTTAAAACGGGCAAATCAATTCTGCCATAGGTTCTCTGATTCTCCTGATGTTAATGCTTTTGCCCTCACAAATTCCCTGCACTCAAGAGCTAACTTTAGAGGACTGTCCTAGTTTTGTCTTTTCTCTTGTCTTGAAAGGAGAATCTCTTTGGAGTTTTTATTTTCTTATTTTTCCAAGATTTGTCAAAGGGCTACAAGGGAAGAGGAAAGAATTAAGCAGATGTTTTTCTTGATCCCACAAACCTTGCTTTTTTAAAGAAACCAGGTTGTGAACTCTTAATTGCATCTTTGTGCAGTTGGCTGGTGCTGATCTTTGAGTTTTGATAGAATGGGAAAAAATAAGCCAGTTCTTGAACTTTACCACTAAAGATGACAACCCAATATGTAAATTCATTATAGCTTCCAAGAACTAGGGGAGGATATAAGCCCTAAAAGTTACTGACTTTTAAAATAGATTTTAGTTTGCTCTTCTAAGGTGAAATGGTTCAGTGAGAAAGGAGCTCTGGTAAAGAACTGTCTCATTACTTCAGTGGGTGCTCATTTTGGTTGTAGCCACAACCCTTTCACCAGTGAGTATGTTCAGTGCCAGAGAGCACGATGCTTTTCAGCTGAAAGTAGGACACAGCTGAAAGTAGGCTGGAGAATGAATGTCTGAAAGCAGCCAGATGGTATCAGGCTAATAAATTCTGCCCAGATGTCCTGTGTTGCAACAGCATCTGGTGGTCACTTGGTAGTGGACAGCAGGGTCATCCTGTGGGCTGTGGTGGAGGTCCCCTTAGACATGGCCCTGGGTCCAAACAAAGTACCTCAGCAGTGAGTCACTGGGTCAACTCTGTGAGGTCCTTTCATAAAGGAAACTTGCTGGCTTTGCAGGCAGCTGCAGCAGGGGAGCAGCACATGGGTCACTGCTGTCTTGTCTTTTTTGTAGGCTAGAGAGCACCAAATGAAACCTTTCTCAGGGTCAGAGATGCCAAGCAGCATCTCTTTTAGATGCTTATGCTGTTTGGAGCACGTTGGAAAGCAATGGTTTGGAAAGGAGCAGCAGTTTGTGCAGAACCACGAGGTTTCGTGGTGTGAAAGATCAGCCCGACCTCTTTGTGGTTCTATGCTTTCAATGTAGGAAATCCCCCTGTGAAAGTTTTAGGTGAACTTAGTTTTGCAGCCTATTTTCAACTAGCCCTGAAGTGGAGGTTGAGGGTGTGAAATGCACAGACCAGATAAAGCTTGGAAATTCAGCAGAGCATTGCACTGACCCACAGTGCCTTCCCCCAAATGACTGAGCCCTCTCCTTTCCAAAACAGCAACATTTACCTTCACCAGTGCTCTTGAGAGGTCTTGGCAGTGCTGTGGCTGAAGCACTACTTGTGTGACATCTCCCTGCTCCCAACACTCATCCTTTCTTCCCTTGAACTTGTGCTCTTTCCTTTCCACTGATTAACACCCTGTGAAATCTCTTCTGATGCCATCTCACACAGATTATTTTTTTTTTCCCTAGGGCGATCCAGTACCTGCTTCTGCAAGGGCAGGAAGAGGCTGCAGCTCCACAGCTGTGATCTGGTATCTCTGCAGGAGCTGTTTCTGTCTCTGCAGTGCCACAGACACAAAGCTCCTCTGCACAGTAGCAAGTGCCTGTGGCACTTCTGCTTTGGCACCCTCTGAGCTCTTGGCTGGAGCTGTGCACAAGTGATGAGGTTTTGCATCTCCTAGATAACAACAGTTCTTTGGAAATCCAGGAAAAAGTGGGTTGGGGCACTGCAGAGGTTATGTCTGTGCCAGTGATTTTGGAAACATTGTTAAATATGTGTATTATATGGCAGCTAACTGCTGACTGGGTGCATGATGTGTCTTGGAGCATAAAGGGCACAAAGATGCACTGGTTCTTCCAAACAGGTAAAAATCAAGGGTGTGCATGAGTGGAAATCTCTAATGGAACTCTGAATATTTGGATATCTTCTTCTGGGGAAATCAGAGAACCAGTGTAATCTCTGAGGCCATCCATAACTGAGCAGATGGGTCTGGCTCTGCAGTGTCAGGGCCAACCTTCTCAAATATTCCTCTGTTCACATTTCTTGGATTCATGACACAAACACTGAGCATCCAAGCTGTGATAACTCTTAAACTGGTTACTCTCAAGCTCCTCTGATAGTCTCTGCTTTAGTGATCTCTTAAGGTGTAAACAGACCTGAATCAGAGACAGGATCTGAGCTTTCTCTCATATCACACACTTTGAGAACTGTAAACACCAATGGATAGCCCTGTTTTCTGTGAGAGCAAGACATGTAAATGATCAGCTGAAGGAACTGTGTTTCTATATATGTGAGAGATCATTCTTCATCTCTGGGTTTCTCTAATAAAGAATGCCTGCTGAACTTTCCTTAGAAAAGACTACCTTCCTTTATTCTGTTCTTGCACAAAATGTTTAAAATCATAGGGACCATATCTGGCTGGGCTCTTTTGGCATGTGGTAGAATGCTGTGGATATTTCATTTGGATGGAAGGGATGTCCTTATTTGCATGTCTCAAAGTACTTATCAGTGTGTTTCCACTACAGTCAAACTCTCCTAAAACACAGAATTATTTGGTGCACAGCTGTTGCTGCTAAAGTAAACAGATGATTTTTCTGCTTTGCCATCAGATTCTAGGGAAGTAGACACTTCCAGGGAGATGTCTAACAAAGCTGTATCCAGGAAGATTTTTGTCATTGCAATGTGCTACTTTAGACAGATACAGCAAATGAGTGGGTCTTCTTGTGGGTGGGAAGAGATGTTTTCCTGAGCCAGTCCTGTTCCCACAGCTGGACTGTCTGAATTCACATCCTCTCTTGCCACCTCTTCATGAAAAATTCATCTTTTCGATTTGCCCAAAGCCTGAGTTCTGACTATTTGTGGTAGGAGTTGGCCAGACTTGGGGCTTCAGAAATGACTAAACTTGAGGTGAAAGCTGCACAGAAACTTTGATTTTGGAAAGGCAGGGATTCCTTCTCCAAATTGTCTTTGCTTATTGGTAAAAAAGAGCTGATGCACCCAATGGGAACTTGAGTTGATTGATCCTTGATAAGAATGTGACCAACACCTCCTTCTTAGCCAAGCTGTGTCTTGTAACTTCAGCTGGGGCAACGGGGTGGAGTGTTGGCTGGGACTTCTGTGCAACTACTGCAACCCCAACTCTCAAAGGAGAAGGGATGTCATGTCCCCAGATGGGAAAGTACCAAGTGCTAATTGATTAGGTATGGCATTGTGCAGAATTTACAGGCAGCTGCCAAACATCTTGAGGCAATAATGCAGGCAAACAGAACATTGAGTTTGGATGTTTAAGCACTATGGAATGGCATTAAATATTACAGCTACCCTTTCTGCAGACACAAATATCTATTTATGAGAATGTCATGGAACAAGCTGGTTTTTTTCCCCCCTTCCCTTGCTGATACATTTGTGGAAAGTGAACTTACAGTTATTTGGTGTGATTTGTCCTGTGCTTTAACTGACAGCTGTAAAACAAAGTAGTATCTTCTGGGTTCAACCCAAGGGAGAAATGATTTGTAGGAAGCACTCAAGGTATGTAGAGTTTACATGGCCTAGTTTTGAAGCACTTCCTCAGAACACTCACAGAAATCTTCTCTAGACCTTAACATGCTGATCTTGTATTTGTGGTTCAAAGCCCTTACATTCCTGTCCTGCTACCAGATGGATTTGAAGAGCCTTGTTAAATTTGTGTCTTTCAATGCCCCAGATTGTGAGGAATTCAAAGCTAACCTCAGTGCTTCTAGGACTGTTTATTTAGAGGGCTCAACTAGGAGTGTTACATGCCAGCTTTTTTTATAACCACTCAAGCTGTAAACCATCATTTGAGAGGTTGGATTGGCAGCTGGAGGACAGTGAACACCTCAGAGCAGCTCTGAAACAGAACACAGGTTTCAGAAATTGAAGCAATCCTATTTCTATGCAATTGTTCAGGGATTGCAAAATGTCTGAGCCTTGTTCTGGAGCCACCCAGGATGAAATCCCTGCCCTGGTCTGACCAGAGCAAGACATGGGGTGTCTCTGATCCACACCTTGCTGGTAGGAGTCAGTGGGGGCCTGGCCATGATTTGTGTCACCTCCCTGAGCTCTGTCTCCCACAGCTGCTTCATCCCCCAAATCCCTGCATTATGGCCTGAAAATGCAAGGTACCTTGGAGCTGGTTTCCATAAGATAACCCTTGACACGAGGACTATTTCTGGGTGGGAACTTGTTCACACATCTCAACACAGAAGAGTAAGAGAAAACAGGAACCAAGCTACTAAAACTGGATTTTAACCAAGGATATCCTGAGTCAGAACCTTCTCTCCCCTCAGAGGTGTGGGACACGTCTGTGGTTGGGCTGAGCAGGGACAAGCTGCCAACCCTGTCAGGCTTAGTAAAGCTGAGCTTAGATCAGCTCATGCAGGTCACTCTGAATTGAGTTGCTCAGCTTCAGTGAAAGCAGGGTTTGGAAAACACCTGCAATAAAATGGTCTCATTCCATGACCACCATGAAAATTGTAGCCACAGTGAGGTTCTCAAAAAGTGAAATTAACTGTATGGAGGATAATCTTTGAGGACAGAAGGTTCCCGTGAGGAAATTCAGAGATCCCCTAGACAGACCTACCACACAACCCTGCTAGCTCTTTAATTTAGGTGTTTTGCTTTTTGGTTTGAGACTCTGAAGGTTTCATCCAGGCACTTCTGCAGCTCTGTACTGGTGTCATAGAAAGAATTTGTGCTCAGCAAAGAACTGCTTAATGTGGGCCCAAGCAACATCTATGGAATTAGGCTTTCCCAGAGTCCACTTATTGGATGTTGACAACACTCTAGTACAAATAAACACACTTTTCTGCTCCATTCCTCTGTGGTGAGTGAAGAAATGGGGGAGGATGTAATAAAATGTGCTACAGCACAGGGACTTCTATGGGCCTTTTGTCAGGGATGAAATTGAATTCTGACCCCTGACTCTCTAGCTTGTCTTGCAGAGGGGATCTTTTCAGGACAATCTTTTAGCCCTAAAGCTTTTCACTTCATGTCCCTGCTCCCTTTCCCAGCAGAGAATTTAGAAAGTACAAGAGATGCACTACAACGTGGGGACCCCAGGGAGCTTTCACTCCCATCCTCACATGTTGTCACAGACTTTCTTACAAAGAAAAAAATCCTTCCTCACCTTAAACAAATCGTTCTGTAAAAGAATATTGATTTTTGTTCTTGGGAGACAGTAGAAGCTCTGATAGATTCTGCTCTATAGATCCTGTCACTCTGGGCTTTAGATTCACACAGGGTCATGCTTTGCTTTCAAAAATCTCTAAGATATGTAAGTACAGTGCTGCCAGGAAAACTTAGCTTGCAGCCTGAGTCTTCAGAAGCATCACTAAGGGTGACTGAGTGAGGAGTGTATGGGAGTGAATTAACCATGGAATGGCCCTTGCTGGATCTGTGGTAGAGATGGAAAAGTGGTGACACTCCTTGTCTCCATTTCTTCTCACCTTGTGGGTTTCTCAAATGCTTCTGGGCATCTCCTTTTTCCCCATTCATCATTGTTATTGCTATTTAAAGAGAATGCCATCCTCTGGATAGTCAATTGCATTTGGGTAAGAGGACAACCAAGTTTAAGCTGGTCTACCTCAAGGAGGTAGTATGTGAAGTTCTGCATGCTCTTCACTTTCCTAATGTCAAAATAAATAATCTTCTTTGGAGATGTAATGGGAAGGATCTGCTTGGCTGTAGCTCTGATCTCTCTCTGTGGTAACAGCAATCATTGGCCTGGCAAGACTATTGATAAAGGAGCTGAAAGCAGTTTTGCTTTCACAAAATTCTGGTTCAGAAATTAAGCACATGCAAATATAGAACATGGGTACTCAGATATTAGAAGAGAAGCCAGAGGTGGAGATTACATTTAAATGCACTTAGTTGAGAAATATGTTTGGACTGTACAATAATTAACTACATTCATAAATTGATGGGAGGCAAAAAAAGAATCGAGCAAGCAGCAATCACCTTCATCTCATTTAGCCTGCTCTTTTCAGCAGCCTTGCAAGGAAATTGTAAGTGGAATAAAATAATATGGAAAATGGCATGGTATGATATGCATGAGGGGTGAGAGGAAAATATGAGAGGAAAATATATACAAAACAAAATTGTAGAAATAATTTTTAAAATTAGAACCCTATAAATTATAACCCATCATAGTGATCTAGATTAATAATTTGCCTGTTTTCTCCACCCTACCCTTTCTGTAATAAAGTTGTATTCTTCAACTACACCATGCAAAAGCTGGATTACACCACTTACCAGTTGGTTTTTTTTTAATAGAACAGAAGTGAATTTGGAGTGAAATTTGGAGTATTGGAGTGATGCAACTAATAACCCCCCTTCAGCACATGGAACTCATGCCCCTGCAATGCTGCACTAAGACAGTGGCACTTCTCCAGCTCCTGTTAGCACAGGCACCTCTGCACCACACCTTGCTCTGGGGTCAGGATTTGCCTCAAGGTGTTGAGGTGCTGTTTTAAAAACACATGAGCAGATGGAAATCCTTGGAAAATATGACTGCAGGTACATTCACAATGTATACATATCCCCAAATGCCCCTAAAAATGGTCAGTGTTCAAGGAGATAGTGAAGTATGTCACGTTCAGAGTGTGTGTGTATATTTAATGTACCGTACCAGAAAAACATCTCATTGCTCAGAGGACAGTTTATATGAATTTTCCTCTCCTCCCCTTCCCTTATTCCTCTCACCTGTTGAACCAAAGCTCAGTCATGGACATGTCACCTGTCACTTTGGTGGCTCTTTGGAATGCCCAGTTTCCAAAGGAGGCAGTGCTCTCCAGGCTCCTTGTCCTGAGAGGGAGGGAAGGCTGGAACAGTTCAGAAAAAAAGAAGTGAGAAGGGTGTGAAAGACAAACCAGCCAAACTCTTTCAAAGGATTCTCAAGTACTCATCACAGAAGCATAGAATGAGTTGGAAGTGACTCTGAAAGATCATCTTGTTCCAGCCCCCTCTGCCATGGGCAAGGACATCTTCTACTAGACCAGGCTGCTCAGAGACACATCCAACCTGCCCTGGATGCTTCCAACCATGGGGCATCCACAACTTCTCTGGGAAACCCATTTTAGTGCCTCACCAATCTCACAGTAAAGAACTTTTCTCCTAATGTGTCACCTACAATCTTCCCTTTTTCAGTTTAAAATTGTTGTCTTTTGGCTGGTCACTACAGGTCCTGGTAAAAAGTCTCTTTTTTTACCAGCACCTGAAAGGCTTCTCTGAGGTCTCCATGGAGCTTTTTCCAGGCTGAACAACCTCAGTTCTCTCAGCCTGTGTTCAGAGCAGAGGTGTTCCTGCACTGACAGTTTTTGTGGACTTCTGTATCGTCTCCAACAGGTCTCTGTTTTATGTCAGCAGAAAACTGTAGATGCCATTTACCATGATAAGGTGGGAAAATCAAGAACCCTCCCAAAGAGTTGAGTGCACCTGTGTGGTGGTGTTGATTGGCTTTTTTTTTTTTTTTTTTTTTTAAGAATATCTACATCTTTTTCTTTTGTGGAGTGAAATCATTTTCTCCCACACCCCCAACCACTGAGTGGCTTCCCTGGAGAAAAAATGTCCAGAACTGGTGACTGTTCTACCAAAAGAACATTCAGTCTCCTGAATGTAATATACACCCATACAATCATTTTTTAGGGCTTTCCCAATAAAAATGTATCAGAGATTTTTTTAAATGTTCATCTTGCCAAATATTTCCATAACCTGGTCTGTATTACAAGAAGAGTGCTTGGAGCTGAAAATTTCCTATCATCTCCTTTCCCTTTCCAGAAATAGACAAATAATTTCTCTGGAATGAAAAAATCTGTGCTGATCTCCACCTTTGCATTACTTACACATGTGTTACCAAGATAAACTTCAAATAATGGTAAGCATTGTGATTTAATGAGAACTGAAATCTATAGCTCTGTCATTTCACTTCTTCCTCAGGATTCACTTTTAGTCAAGTGGTGAAACATTTCTATTTAGCTTTCAGAAAGGCAAAATTAGCTGGCATGAGCTGGCTTTTGGGGGGGTCTGAGTAGCAGGTTCACGTGGAGGAGGTGTGAGAAATTGGACTTTGTGGCAGCTGTTTGTCTGTACTTTTCCCAGGTGTCTTTCTCCTACCTTCCTCTGTCCCTGCACTAATTTAGTGGGTACAGCCCCCTCTAAAGGCAGCAACGAGCTACCAAGAATAAAATTCGATTATAAGACAGGAAAGTTGTTTTAAATGCCCTTTTATAGGGACTGGATTGTGCATCTATTGCTGTGTAGCTTTTGTGGTTTGTTTTTTAAGTAATGTAGTATAAATCTGTCAAAACCAAGGCACCAAGTTTGCAAGAAGCCTACCTGTGCAATGAAAGTAGTTGTTTTATTTATTTATTTATTTATTTATTTATTTATTTATTTATTTATTTATTTCCTTCCAAAGTCCACCACCACTTGTGACAGAAACCACAGTGACTCACTTTGGGAAAACCCTCCCAAAGGTGAAGGTGTTTGCCCTCTTTGTGTCTTGCCACTTGATTTCTCCACTACCTGCAGCCTGGACCTTGGGTTCTGTGTGTGCTGCTCAGTGCCCTGGCACCTCTTGCTTTCCTTTTCTGCTGCTGTTACTCTCTGCCAGTCTGTGAACAGCGGCCATTCAGAACCTGGGAAATTGCCTAGAGCTCCCTTTTTGCTGGATGCTGAATGTCTTGAGCCTTTGCTTGTGCTCAGGTGACATTTTGAGGCAGCAAGTGTGATTTGATTGTTCTCAGCCTAGTGCTCGTCCTCTGAATTTGACTAAACTGGGGCTCCCTGTTCAGTCACTTCTGTCAGTGTGTCACTTTAGTGACTAAGGAAAAGCAAAAAGATAAAATTGGAAATAAAGGCAAAGCGGTGCTCAGTGAGAAAATTAGTTGGGAATGCCTTTTGTTTTAGTGGGGGCCTCACTTTCCATTTTGCACAGCCCAGCTGGGAGCCAGCACAGGGGAGAGCAGTTGCACAGCTGGGAACCCCCCAGTCTGTGGCTTTTCCTCTCTGGCAAACGGTCACTTGTGACAAAGAAAACAAAACAACCCCCAAGCCAAATCCACACAGTTTCTTTTTCATTTTTCCTACGGCTGCATCATCTGAGACAAGTGTAAAAGAACTTAGCCAAACCCATAGCCCACATACTGCAACTTTCTCATCCGAGACAGAAAACCTGATCTCTTGCTTACCTGGGTGGAATCTCCCCGTCTCCCTCTGCATGTGCTGAGACCCAGACGTGCTGCTGCGAGGAGCTGCTGCTGTGAACGAGGAAGTGCTGGAGCAGAGGATGTGAGTGTGACTCAGAACTGGGGGCTGGTTCTCCAGCCAAGTGAGGAATAAATGGAATTGCTGTCAGCTCTCAGTGCAGCACGTTCAGCTGGGGTAGGGACTTGCAAGTGACTCCTTTACCAATAGAAAAAATCCAGGAACATCCACCTTTGATCTTTTCCCAGAATTAGCTTTTCTGGGAAACCATAGCTATTTATGATAATGCAGCCTTCAGGTATTGCAGCTCTTTCTAGCAGGACTGCCTACCTTTTGTCCTATAGTTAAACATTTCTTTGTATGGATGTGCTACTTGAAAATGTTCAGAACAAGGATTTTGCCAGAGTTTCTAAAACAACTCTTGTCTCTCAGCTTAAGCAGGCACTTGAGACTTTGCTTAGTTCTATTGAGAAAAGAAAATAATTAAGAAACTCTTACCTTAGTTTTGACTGATGTTCCTGTATTTGGTTTCCTGTACAGCTGAGCACAGAGGCTACCCCTGGCAGTTTCTAAGCATGTCTTTCCAAACCCTACAGGACCAAAAAAAGCCCTTTGATTTGCTCTGTAATCAAGGACTGTTTTTCCCTGACTCTGCTTTTGATGTGCAGGTACTGAGCAATATTTACCCCTTATGTTTTCAGCCAGCCATGGCAGAAGCTTTTCCTTTTCTCCTTGAGAGCTCCTGCATCTCACTGAGCTGTCTGGCATGGTCTGCTGTGGCATTTCATAAAGAAATCTGTTTTGCTTTCAATGGGCATTTGCTGCCAAGGGCTTTTCTTCACTAGGGTGGGGTTTTTTTGCACATGGTTGCATAATTTCACAATTCAGTAATTGTGGAAAAATATATTTGGTGGGTTCTGTTCAACACTTATTCAAACTGCCAGT
This sequence comes from Luscinia megarhynchos, assembly GCA_034336665.1. NCBI lineage: Eukaryota > Metazoa > Chordata > Aves > Passeriformes > Muscicapidae > Luscinia > Luscinia megarhynchos. The sequence goes on from JAPFBE010000003.1 coordinate 6,058,720, forward strand.
TTCTGGGTCATCTCTCTTGCATTGAATTGAATCCTTCTGACATCTCCCTTTGTTTATTTTACAGATGGATATACAAACTTCTTAATGCACTGTTAAGTGTTGAACTTTACATTATATAAACATGCCATAAAAGGCATCCCATTGGTTTGAATTATTATTAAAGAGTATTAAATTATAATTACTCTTAAAAATAAATAATAGTAATACAACCACTGTTCTCATTCATCTTACCTCCTCCTCTACTTGGACTATTAGAGAGCTTTGCTATTTAATCATCTGGATGAATTTAAATGTTAATATGTAACACTCATACAAAAAAAAAATCACTTAAACTTTAGAATAGGCCTGGGGTATTTTTTTTTTTTTTTAAATATTAGCTGGAAGTTAAATAATTGAAAAAGTCTAGAAAGTCATCTTTCATTACACTAGAAAACAAACAAAGCCACCCACACTCTACTTAATTGTTTTAAAAGTAAGACTTGATAAATCAGTCAGCTCCATGGTGGTATTTCAGCAATATGTAATTTCCCACTCAAACAGGGCTGTAATGGAGTTGCTCATTCTCTCCTGTGGCAGTGATAATCCAGAGTATTTCCAGAGGCACTTCACTTTTGGAAGGCTTTGAATGCCTGATGCAACTCATATTTAGATGGGTGGAAGACACGGCAGAGGAATAAACTTGTGAGTTTGTAGAAGTTATTTTCTCTCTAGCCCTGAAACACAAAAATGGAAGGCATCCAAGACTGTAATTCCTGATGAAGTACCAAAACCATCTATGGCTGCACTAATGTCAGGAGAAATTCGTATTGGTGGCTTTTTCCCTTTGCTTTTCTGAGAGCTACTCTTCTGGAGGATCCTAATCCTGCCCTGAGAGCTCCTCTCACAACAGCACAAGCATTGTCCAAGTTAATTGCTGGAATCTGACTCGGAGGTGACATGTCCTGCTCCAAATAAAAGAAAATCATAACAAAGTTTAAGGATGTGATGGTGTTTCCTTAATGCTTTTTAGGCTAATTCCTTCCTTGAGTGCTTTAAACAAGCCTAAATTTAAACCATCAGCTGAAGTAATTTTCCTGTGTGTCCAGTGATTTCAACAGCTTTTTCCATTACATCCCTTTAAGGTTCTATGTTTTTAAACACAAGTGTTTCTTGTGTTTTGTCTTCCAAGTGCTCTGGCTTGGTGATCAGGTACCACCTAGAAAAAAATCATTAGGATGGAAAGACTACTGTGTTCCAGCTTTGTGCTTGGATACCCTCTGAGTCTCCCATTCTTTTCTCATGCTGTTACTGCCCATCTTGCAGGAGGAGGTAGCAGATATGGATCACTAATGCATTTTTTCCAAACCTCTCAGTGTACAAAAATGCAGCAGCCACAGACACCTGTGGTCATTTAATGGAGTGAAGGTTTGGGCCTGGTGGGCATGGCCATAGTTTTTACTCCATTTGATTTTCAGCAATAATTACAAAGGAGTCATACTGATCTGTGGTGACTGCTCACCAGGATAAGCCTTTCCTGTGTGTGGCTGAGCTTTGGTTTGGAGCTGGTTTTTGTTGGGCATGATTTTTTTTCCCAGGCTCATCAATGACTCATGTGACAGAAGTGAGGTGCTGTGATTGCTCAGTGTTCCACTGTGCTGCCCTGAGTGTAGTCAAACCTGAAAGAAAATTAAGACCTGGCAGCAGTGCAATACTGGCTTATAATTGTTTATTTTGACAGAAAAGACTGAAAGAAATAATTTTTTTCTTCCCATCCTTCCTGTTCTTTCAGCATCATCCTATTAAATTTAGTATGGGTTGAGTGACCTGAAGGAGAGTGCTGTTATGGCTATGTGCTTTCAAAACCCAGTCATAACTTTTCCACAGTGCCAGGGTGGTTGAGCTTGGAAGGGACCTCTGGAAGTGATCTGGTTGTGCTCAAGCCAGGCCACCTACTTATTTTCAGGCAGAGCCTCCTGTGTGTGCCCATTTCCTCTGGTCCTGCCCCTGGGCACTCCTGGCTCTGTCCTCTTTGCACCCTCCCTGGAGGTGTTTCCACACCCAGCTCAAATCCCACCTGAGCCTTCTCTGCCCCTGGCAGGACAGCCCCAGCTCTCTCAGCTTTTCCTCACAAAAGACATACTTGTCTCTTCATTGTGGCTCCTTCACTCTCTCTCCTTTAGATTAATTGTACAATTAATTAATTGTAGGGGGAGCCCACAACTCCAGAGGTGGCCTCATTAGTGCTGAGGAGAGGGAAGGGATCACCTTCCTCAATATTTTGCCTAGTGAAGCTCAGGACACCTTTAACCTTCTTTGCCACAAGAATACAATTCTGACTTGTGTTCAACATGGATCCTTTTCATTTCTCCTCTTGAAGACAGGGGTGATGTTTGTTCTCCTCTACTTCTCTGGCACTGCTCACAGTTGCCATCATCCATCAAGGATTATAAGAGTGGCCTTGCAGTGATTTCTGTCCAGCTCCCTCAGCACTCATTGGTACATCTCATCAAAACCTTGAATGGATCAAATTCCAGGTGGATTTTGCCTTTCTTAACCATGTTTCTGTATGCTCAGAGCGTGTCTCTGCTCCTTCCACATTACCCACCCCTGCCCCACCCTCTGCATGCTTTCTTTTGTGCCTGGGTTTTGCCATGGCCTCCTTGTTCATCCATGCAGGCCTCTTGGTAGGTTTTGTTTTGTTTTTTCTCTTTTTGCTTCCTACACATTGCAATGAAGCAAGCACAGAACAAAACTCTGTTGAGACAAGCTACCAAGCCAACACAAATCCTTAAGCTGACTCATGTGCCATTGCCCAATGCCTTGCTGGTTTTCAGTCCCTGGGGCTCCTCACTGATCCATGTGATCAGTATCTTTCTCATGCTGCTTTTAGGGTGTATAAATTTGCTTTCTCCCCTCTATTTGCATATTTGCTAGAAGGTTTCCAGCTGAAGCAAAACACAGCCTGGTTTTCCACAGAACATGACTCCCTTGCTCTGTTACCAAATACAGTTGCCCACACATCTGCTAATTCAAAGAATGTGAATCAGATGCTTTCCAAAGTCAGAGCCAGAGTGTTTTCATCACCTATAAGTGAATTGATGGAAGAATGAATGGTTTAGGTATTTTAATTTCCTGTATCTGGAATATAAACTTGCACTCAGATAAGTACTGGTGCAGGCTGGTCAAGAGACCTATGCATTTTCATTTGATGCTATGATAGCATGTTGTAACCTTGCAATATTCCTTCTTCTAGCTGTATATTTCCCCTCTGCTTGTGTTTGTTATCTGAATGGCTTCTAAACCTGCTGGCAGAGTTCTCCAAGAAACTGAGTCTTTTTTTGGCTGTTATTCATCACATATTGGTGATTGTACCTGGTATTAGTTATAAATGTGAGTTTTTCTCTTTGCCCTTCCCTCACTTTGTTATCAGATGAACCAAATAATACAGACAGTCTTAACTAAGCTCTCCTCAGAAGGAAAATGCAAATTGTAATTCTGAGCAGAGGACAGCAAGGTTTTTTGGGTAAGGCAGTACAGACCAGCAGTAGCTGTATCTTGCTGTGCTCACCTTCTTTACTTCTCATTGCTGAACCTTAATCCTTCTCCAGTTCAAGTGGAAACAAAAAAGACTGTTTCCATGAGGCTGGTGAGCACTTGAATCTGTGTATTTTATTTGTAATTTTGGATTTGGCTGCAGAGTGAGGCTTTCCAGCCCATGGGAAGCTATCCTAGTTGTGGCTGGTTTCCCTTGTAGCCACATATTTAGCTAATACCTTATGTGGTTAGGACTCTTATCCCAGGATGAGGGCAGATGCAGAGATATGAAGCAAGAATGAGTTTTCATTTTGGCTTTTGAACCACCTGGAAGACCTTTCATGGTGCAGCCATAGTAGCAAAAATTGAAACAGCACGTTCAACTGCAAAGGAAGAGGTGACAGCCAGCAGCATTGCTGTCCAGCAGATGTCCTTGGTCCAGGCAGGAGCAGATACTTGGCAAGAAATGTGTATCTGTTACTGAGGCCTAATGACCTGAACATGCCAGCAGGAACGGGAACAAAAATTCAGCTTGACTGTGAGAAAGGAAAGAACTTGAAGCTGATTTTTGCTACTACTTTTGTCAGTCTGATCTCTTAAATGATAAAGCTTTTGGGCCAATCAATTAGCTGTTTGTTTCTCTCTGAAGTCAATCCCCCCCTTTTCTCAGAGTGCCCTGCAGTGGGTGGGTGCCCCAGGGTCAGGATCTCAGACACCCAAGAGGGAGAATTTGTGCTTTATTCTGTAAAGGTGTTGATGGTTGTATTTGCCTCAAGGCTTCTGGATTTTCCTAGGGAATAGCAGCAAACACTGGGAGGTGTTATTTGCTCCATGTATGGTTGCTTTCCTCCCAGCATAAGCAAGACATAAAATAGACTATTTCAGCTGGGAGGGACCTGCTTTAATCAGCAGGGGAAGGCTCTGCTTTGCCTAGAAATGTGCAGGGAGCACACCCACCTTTTGAAAGGGATTTAACATTCCAACCAGCTTATTTGCAACTGTAGTAACATTTGGGGGTGTACCTGGGCTCCTGTCTGGAGGAATTGTGTAAGCCAGGCATTGAGCAGAGGTACCTGGGGGAGGTTCAGCACAGTCCCAGCAATTCCATCTGCACTCCTCCAGTGATGCAGCTGCTCAGGCTAAGGATGATTACAGGAGAGCTTCTTCCATTCAGGAATAAAATTCCTCATGGCAGGAATACCATGAGATCCAAGAAAAAAAAATCCTGCAGCTTGGTTTATGCTGTCACCAGCTGTGCTCTGTGCTAACCTGTGTGAGTTTAGTCAAGCCTAATGCATTCATTTCTGAACACAACTGCAGATCCAGCCACTCTTGCTATATTTTCAGGAGGGATTTTCTCTTTGAAGGGTTGTGTACTAATGTAAATATTAGCAGCAATTAAAATGCCCATCCTGCAATTGTTATCTGTAATCCTTTACCCCTGGCCTATCAGAAGCTGGTCTAATAGTGGGGAAATTGTTTAGTTCAGCAGCACCTGATGTGCTGTGGGTGTCCAAAGGCCCTGAAAGCAACACCTTCCCTGTGGCTGTGACCCACAGGGACAGCAAGGTGAGCAGGGACTTTGTGATGGGTGAAGTATATGGCAGCAACTCTTCAGATCCTGGACCTCACCTCAGCTAAAAATCAATATTTATTTCTAAATTTCGTGAGAGAAAGCACTATCTTTCCTGGTGTGAAAGTTCAGGCAGGCTCTAATTACTGTCTGTGTAATTGAGCTGCTGATATTCTGCCAACCTGCGGGGAGCAGCACCTCAAGAAGGCAGAAAAGAATCTGTGCTGCCTTGGCAGGGAACAGGGAGGGACACAAGCTTTGACATGTTGGGGTGTGGGGGAGATAGGAATATCAGTGTTCCCTCCCTGAAAAATCAACAGTGTGAATGAAAGCTTCCAGTTATGTTTGCATCCAGTCTGTGACAGCCCTGCCTCTCAGACAAGGACACTGTGGGAGCTGTGTGCTTTCTTGCTTATCTCCTTGCAAAACTTGCCCAGCATCTGGCATGCTGTTAAATTGCACTTTATCTCTGCTCAGGTACACTTTTTCATGCTGCTGCTTTGAGCTCACCTCTGCACCTGCTGACTGCTTCCAGCTGAGACAGGACATATCAGAGATGTGTTATACCCACGTTTATTGCCAGGCTGGGTGCTCTGTCCCATCACCTGGGAGAGCAGAGATTTAGATTATGCCTTGCTTTCTAAGATGTACAGTGAGAGATTAGTAAAACTGCTGGGCTGTAAAGCCAGGCCTGTGTAGGAGGGGTTTAGGGTCCATTGTCACCCTCTCACCTGGCTTCTGCCTAGGTGCAAAAGTTCAATGGTTCCCTCCTCGCTGTTTGCAGCAGCATTGCCTGGAGACTAAACCAAACAATTCCTTTCCTTTCCTGCCCTTCAACCACACCCCAAACCTTCTGAAATAGATGCAGTCAGGGGCACACCTCTGGTGCCTGGGATCCCTTGTAGCTGAGGGGTGCTCAAGCCTAAGGCACCTGTGACCTGGGAACACTAAAACCAGTTTTAATGCAAAAACTGGTATAGTAGAAAATAGTGGAGGTATTTGACACAAGGATTATTTAGCTCTGCTTCCCAAGACTCAAAGGTTTATTGATGCAATAAATGCAGCCACAGAATCTGATGGATTCCTTTGGCCAAGTTTCCTGTTTCTGAGGAACCATTGTTTGACTTTGTTTAGAAATAATTTTCCACCTCGATTATGTTGTGATGCAGTAGGAATTGCTCAAAAATGAAGCTAAGACACATTATATGAAGCAGTTGCCACACAGCCAAAAATGCTGATGAAAGCCACTGGCTTGCTCTGTGCATGCCTGATGGTTTTGTGGTTAATCATTCCAGCTGGCCAGAGTATGTTTGTTAATGGGAGCTCTTCTTTAAGAGCTACTTTAAATAAAAATAAATTAAAGCCAAATCAATTTCCCCCACAAATTTTCATCTCCTGAGGACTGGTGAATTGTCACTGGGCTGGAGCAGACTAAAAGATTGTATTTTTTCCCCTTCTTTCTTTTTTTCTTGTTCCTCCTCTCAGCTGGATCAAACTGTCCCAGACAAAACAGCATGGGCAGGCAGCTGTCTGCCTCATGGCAGTCATGAAAAATGCAATGTCAAATAACAAATCTGAGTTAAACAGAACAGTTGCGCAAAGTTTGGGGGTTATTTATTCATTTATGTGCTTAATTATGAATTATTTTAATTTTTCCTGCTCAAAGGCACTTATCCCTCAGCACTGGGGTGTGCTCAGGACTCCTGATGGATTCTTGCTGTGAAGAGACCCAGAACCAAGGCTCACCCTGACAGGGATTCCTGGAGCCTTCCCTGTCTCCAAAGCCACTTCCTCAGCTTCTCCAGCCCTTCAGTTTCTGGGTGTGCTTCCTGTGTCTGCTGGTGCCAGGAGTGCAGGAGACCTTGCTGGGGTGGTGTCCCTCTGCCTCACCCTGTGCAGAATCTGTCAATGAACTATCTGGCCAGCCCCCCTGCCTCGCTCAGTAGGTCAGCAGCCAACACAGGGCTGGATTTTTCTCAAGGTTTTGACAAGGGAATTCAATAGCATGTCTTGAATAAGCCCTCTGTGCTGCAGATGCAGCCAGATAGAAATATGAGCAAAGCCAGACTTCAGTTGTGAAGGCAGGGTACAAAACAAAAGGCTTTGAAAGACCAGGTTTATCATGGGACACTTGTAGTACTCTGCTCATGCAGAGTTTAATCACACTGATCTGAGCTGGTTTAAAAAAACTTCCAATAAAAGTGATGAAGATATTTCATGTTTGCCTACTGTTATAAAATTAGCTACAGTTCAGGCATTTTGCACCTTTATTCCTTGACCTATTTTTAGTTATGGTAACTGTGATAACTGCAGTGGTGATGCATTTTAGAAGTTAGGCAATACAATAATGGCAAGTCTGACTGATGGAGAGATGAATCAAGAGGTGTAGAGTTGCTCCTAGTCCAGCATGATGCTGTGAAAAAGTTGTTTTTGCAAGCAAATCTGATCTTGTTTAGAAACTGCAGTCTCAGCCCTGTAATGTGGCAGCTAAGATCTGGCAGAAGAAATGAAGGAAGCATTTGCAGTCACTCTCTGTCCACATTATGGTTGTGTTACTGTTGCTTCTTACTGACAGATTCTTAAAAGATTTCCAGTTTGAATGAGAGGCATCTTATCCTTTTCCTCCTTCTAATTTTTTTTTTTTTTTGGTGCAGTGTAATGCCATTCAAAATTAGCAAACAGCTTCTGTTGACTTATGATGTCTGTGGGGGTGAAGGCTGCACAAAAGTAGACTTTCCAGTCCAGCAAGTGGGAAAAGGTCTCTGCAAGCTGGAGATGTGAGTGTAAGCACCAATTCAGCTACTGGCAGCCTCCTGTGACTCTGAGCATGACTGTGTGGCCAAATTTGTCAATTATACAATCTCCCCTAAGCAGCAGAATTCTTGGAATTCCAGAAGAACAAATAAGTAATTTATTGGTAAATTGTTGGGACCTATTTTGGGTAGGTTCAAAGGTCAGCTAAGCATCCTTGATATATGAGTATCTATCTCATGTCTATCTGCAGCAGACTGAAATAGGAGACAAGCCCTGTTCTGTGCCAGAGTGAAATTGGAGACAGGCTCTTTCCTAACAATATGCAAACAAAAAGTTTGTGATTAACTGTAACATCATGAGTAACTGCCAAGGACTCACATTTGACAGCAGGGAACATGGTTCACGTACAGTAATTTTGCAAAGTGCTGATAACACAGGAAATGCTGAAAGCATTTTTCCTGTGCTGGAAGGTAATTGTACAAACTGACCTGTTGTCACACAAGTGTGTCCTGAACGATGAGTGACATAGAAGCTGCTGCTCTGTAATTCCCTGGGATGCCAGATGCAGAGATCACCTCAAAGAACATGTGGGGTGCCTTTTATAAACACAGACTGGATAAGGAGCTGGTCATCCAGTCCAAGCTCCCTGCTCCTGCAGAGTCCCCTGGAATGCACAGCTCAGCATTGTCTCCAGACAGCTCTTGAGCATCTCCAGGGAAGATCTCCACAGTCTCTCTGGGCCTCCTGTTCCAGTGCTCAGCCACCCTCAACAAAAAACTCTTCTTCATTTTCAGGTGGAACTTTCTGTCCACCAGTTTCTGCCCATTCCTCTTGTCCCATTTCTCAGCCCTGTGGAGCAGAGCCTGCTCCATGCTCTGACCCCTCCCTCACACAGTGACAATGACAATGAAGTCCCCTCTCAGCTGTCTCTTCTTGGGGCTGAACATGCCCACATCCCTCAGCATTTCCTCACCACTGAGGTGCTCCAGTACCCCAGTCACCTTTGTACCCTTGCTCCAGGAGCTCCACAATAATCCTCAAGGGGGGACCAGATCACCGTGATTCCATCCCATAATATCATGTCATGGAGCTGGTGAAGGCCCTGATGCCCACCACACAGAAGACAGGAAAAGTCCCAAGAGCCTGACAGCTATGGCTGTTTTCTCCCTGTGGAGTTAGGCTGTACTCAATTGCTCTTTAGAGCAGTTTCTCTTCCTCTGGAAAAGAGAGAGCTTAGAGAAATTACACTTGGGGGTGACATGACCTTTTGTGCATGTTTGCTAAAAATATGAGAATATGTCAAATATGAGAAAGATTTACTTTGCAAGTTGGGAAAGCAGCAAATAAATTTTCTTTGACATAGCACAACAGCTACTGAGGACATTAGAATTAGGGTAGCTGGAAAAAGGGAATGCTTTTTTGAGCAAAATAGGTATTTCAGGTCTCACAGGTAAAAAGATTTAAACAGTGAATTTGACAACAGGACAGATGGATCCAGATCACTAACTGCAACACATGTTTTCCCTTGGGGCTTTCCATTTGTGGTTTACCAGCCATGCCACAACAAAAGTCTTTCACTTTTCTGTGAAAGTGAGTCCATTTATTAGTCTTCCTCCAAAGCTGCATCAACTGTTGCTTTCCTGTGCATGTGCTTAAGTGAGCTGCTGTCTTCAATGAAGGCAAAGAGAGGGATGCTGGTGCTCATGTGCAATGAGCTGGTTTCAGTCATTGAGGGGTGCAGCGAGCTGGTTTCAGTGCTGGAAGCAGGAAGGTGTTCTGTACCTTTGCTCTGCTTGGGGCTGTGAAGTTGGTTGAGAAATGGATGAATCAGCCCAGGCTTAGTGCTGCCTTCAGGCTACTGCCTGACTTTCATGGAGTTTGTTGTGTGCTTCGAGGGGTTTTGTTGTGTGAGCCAAAATTAAGCAAAGGTGGGCAGCTCTGTGTTTGTCTCCCCTTATGTGAGGGTTTTGAAAAGGAGCACTGAGGGATGTGGCTAAAAGTAAAACTGCCACTTTGGGTGGGGGCAGTGGCTTGGCTTGATTTGTCTCTGTGTGTTGACAGATTTAGTCAAACATCCAGAAGAATGAATAGATTTTATTTAAAATATAAACATGTAATGTGAAGATAAAAACTATTATTCCTGAATTCCCAATCCCTTGAATGGTAACAACCAACTAGGATTTATTAACCTCCAGGAATAGCTGGAACCCTAAGCCAAATGAAAGCACAGATTTTGCAGAAAAGGCTTTTGTATTTAGGTGTATCCATGAAGTAGCCCAGAAGTAAGAAAATCCAACCAGTTAAATTTGTTTTAATACCATATTGTGGAGTGACTGCTACATCACTTCTTACATCTCTGAACTGCTGCAGAATATAAAAGTAGAAAACTTCTTGTAGGAAAGGCTTCTGTCAGCTACAGCAGCACCAGAGGCTGCAGAAAATTACTCCATGTGGCAGATAAGGAGGAAATGGCTGCAGGACTTCTTACTGAACCACTAGGAAATGGTTACCCTGCACATCTGCACAGATGTTGTTCACGTTTTTGAGGTGTCTGCAAGCTTTCCTCAAGCCAAGTTCCCTTTAGGGTACACTGAAGACTAGACTTGGGCTCAGAAAATATCTAATATCTGGATTCATAGACATGAGGGAAGCACAGCTACTCAGCTGGGAGCCTCCCTGGGGGTATTGCTTTGACAAAAGACAAGTGCTGCCCTATTGCCAAATGGTCCTGGTTCCACGTGATGTGAGCACAAGAGAATTTTCACTTGGCTGGGAATTGAAAGCTGATCTTGATGTGAAAAATCAGTGTCTGAGCTCAGAGTTGATACTGGAGTGCCTCTCACACACAGAGCAAGGCTATGACTTATTCACAAAAATCATACAATTTAGTCTGGTAACTGGTGCAGGAGAGGTCAAGTGTTTCCAGAGCTCAGTTAAAAATAATAATCTCCATCTCCCAGACACAAGATGGGGAAACTGTCCCATCAGGGCAAGAGAGCTCCTCCTTCAAAATTCCTCCTCCTTCAAAATTTCAAATCATCAGCAAATTTACTCTTTTGCTATTTTCAGCCAGTCAGCTTGGCTGACTTGGGGCTCAAACAGCAAGGCACATGCACTGGCACAAGGAAAATTCAGTTCTTGGCTTTCTGGACATTCATGGACAACACACTGATAGAATTTGCACGTTCTTTTTTGTTTTGTTTGGTACATGTAAGGATGAGACACAAGCACAAATTAAAACCTTCAGTTTAAAATCCTCCCCTGGAAGCCATGGGAAAGTGCTTAAATAAAGCTTCAGTTGAATCAAGCAGAGCTCAACCACAGTTTTTGTTCCATCCTGAGAAGGGTAAGTCCAGGTAATATGACATTTACATAGCAGAGAGCACTATTTTTAATTGGTCAGGTTTCCACAGCCTGTTTTTTTTCTCACAGCTGGCTCCTGTTGAAAGTGGAAATCCCCTTTTTGGTGGAATATTTGGTAAAAACCAAAATGTTGCTACAAAGGCTTAAAGAGGGCACCTTCCCTTATGATAACACATTCAGTACTTGACCCCATTAGGGGTTCTATACACAGTGGAAACAGACAATGGAAGGATTGTGCTATAGAGAGGGAAACATGGAAGAGGTCACAAATCTCACTCTTCAGGGTCCTTCAGTTTTTCTTTCCTTTAGCTGCCTTTGTTCACATGCAGTAGTCATCCTCAGGGTGAGGTGACAGCAAGAACTCTCATGCTCCTGAAACGTGGCTGCTTCTGCTCCTGGCAGTCCTCAAGGGTCATGATTGAAGACTGGACAGCCACCAGCTTCCAGTGGTCTGGCACAGAGCAGCTGAGTCCCAGGATTTCTGCTTTCCCCAGTACAGGTGCCCAGATCACTGACAGTCCCAGAGATCTGTCCAAAGTGCTGGGCTGGAGTGGTGACACGACTATTCTGTGGGCACAGCCAGTGCCTGGAATGAAAATCCTGCAGATTTTCTTCTCTCTTGTGTTCTAGAAACTTTTATTTTTCGTTTTTGCCATCTCTCTTGGCAGAAATCTTGTATTACAAACAGTGTGGCCACTGGGGGGGTGCTGCTTCTCTTGACACATCTCCAGCTGCCCACATTGTTGGTAGACCTTCCATTTAGACAGGTGCTGTAAAAACAAAATAACTTCTTTTTATTAAGAAAAATAGACAAAAAACTTCTCCATAAATAATCATTCCCAGCATTGCTTTTCCTACATTACCAGAGGAACAAGCTGCAAAGCTATGCAAAAGATATATTCATGCTGCTGAGAGAGAAGTGACTGGGGAGAAGTCCTGCCTGGATGCCCAGAGCACTGGGGGCTTTCTGTCCTCATGCCACAGTCTGGAAGTGCCTCTCTGTGCAAATGGAAAAAGTGCCCTCCCTTGTGGAGGGATATCAGTGTCACCTTGGGTTAATTTAGAATTATTTCAGAGAATGAGATGCACAAAGCCTCTCTGTGGCCAAGAGAAAACAGCTTCCCCAGGTTCCTCTCAGGAAATGAAGGGGATTCCTTCAGATCATAGTTCAGAATTGCTCCAGCTCTGAATTTCTCCTCACCAGAGCATCCTGCCCCACTGACTGGAATGAGTGTCTGGAGAAACAATCCCACCAGGATGGAATTACTCCTCTTTACAATCTGCCTTCCTCCCAGTTTCCAAACTCTTTCTTTGCCTTTGTAACAGCAAAGTTAGTTTCAGTCATCTCATTTTGGTTTGCAGTCTTCAGGATTCTCACAGCCATGAAACAACCTGACCTCCTTCATAAGGTGCCAGAAAGAGAAGTGCATCTACAGCAGTATTGAAAAGCAAAATGCTGTGGCAGAGCATCCCCCTGGCTGCACCTCCCCAGGGCCTTACCCCCATCTACCTCACACAACAGGATTGAAAATACCAAATAATGATTGAATTAGGCCAGAATTTCTCCATCCTTTTCACTAAGGTAGCATCAGCTTTATTTCTAAATAATTTCTGACAGATACTGGTTTTCTCTTTTGTTAAGAAAACACAAAGCAGCAAACCTGGACTGATGGAGACTTGATAGCCTGGACAAACTCTACCTCATTGCTCAACTAGACAATTTCTCCTGACATCTAGCTTAAATCTTCTTTGTTTAAGTCTGTTGTGCCTTAAGTGCAGTGTCAGCTGTGTTAGCACAATAAATAACTTGTCCCATCCTCTCACAAGACACTCTGAAGAGGGTTGTTATTGTGTCCTTAATCAGCCTGACCTTCTCCAGCCTAAACAGACAGAACCAATCTCTCACCAGAGACCACATTCCCTGGACTGAGTAATTTTCATTTCTCTGGTATTGATCCAAGTTGCCCTTAAGCTGGGATGCCCAAAACAAGGCCCTCAGAGGTGGGACAGCTTCTGTCATCAGTGGGCCACCAAAGCTGCTGTCCACCTCCTCTTCCACAAGCTGAGAGGAGAAATGACAAGGAAAAGACAGCATCTGGGAAGGTGCCTTTGCTTTGTTCTTAATGAACAAATGATGCTACAGCAGCCTTCAAAACAAAATAAATATTTACTCTTATGTGTGTTCCAGAGGTTTTTTTACTAATGGGCTAAGTCCAGGGATCCAACCAAGAAGGGCCTGGTATCTGTAAGTCTAGAGCAAAAAAAGTTGACCTGAAATGAACTGCTTGTGTTACATTAATGCAGTTCCCAGGAGCAAAAGGAGAAAATGCCTCTTTAGTTTTAAGGAGAAAATCCATCCTCCTCCATAGATTGTGCTCTGAGGAGACAGTGCAATGCCTGTTGTTGTTTAGCAAACACAAATGTTGGGGAGCAGTCTGGAAAATAACTGACCATTAACCAGTTTCCATGACTGTCAAAGAATTTCCAGAAAAAGTTTTTAAATTTAAGGGTTATTTTGCTTCTGCTTGAAACTATGAATTGGGTGCATCTGCTACAGCAAACTATGCTCTAACTATTACAATTTTAGTGAAACCACAGTATTTTTTACCTGTTCTGCAGAGACAGGCAACAGTCATTAGCTTCAGTAGAAACTATCAAATGAGATATCAAACAGGCAGATATTTCACCCTGTACTCTTGCAAGTCCTCTGTCCAATGTTTTTCCCAATCTGTCTTCATTTTTTCCACCCAATTTTCATTTTTCCCCTATTATAAATAACAAATGGATCTTGTAAACCAGCTGGCCTGCAATATTGAATTCTTGCCTATAAAAATATGAACATGGTGAAGGTCTGAAGAGCATGTTTTTCTAGGAAAGGAAGGTTAGGTTTTTAAGCTGGGTGTCTGTAGGCTCAGGTTCACAGACATGATGCAGATGATGTCCCTGTATCCCAGTTAAAGACCACCTAGGAGGTAGTGCCTAAAACAGTGCTTCAGTTTGTATCATCCAGCAAGTCTAATCTAAAGGCTTGTGCTGAACTTGAATACTGAAGATATGAAGTTAACATGAGACAAACAAAATAATATGTTTTCAATACTTACAGTTGAGTCCTCCCTGGTCTTCTCTTGTTTTGACATCTGTTGAAACAAATGCATGGGTTTCAGGCATGTAGGGTAGATAACCACAGTCTTCAGAAAAATGAGATTAATATTAAGCAACATCCACCAAGACTGAGGGTTCAATGTGCTAAATGTTCTGCAAAATGCAGTCCAAGATTCTATTTGCTTACAACCCAGGCTACCATTTCAGAAAGGAGAGATTTTGGGATTGAAGTGATAGCCCTGCTCTCTGTCTTGGGACAGAGTCCTGCCTCACTCTTGGGTTGTTTCTGAAGGAAGGACATGACTTTACAAGAGCTGCTGCAGATCCTGGACAAGATCACTACCCTGCCTTCCCCTGGGCTTGCTAACACTGGGGAAGAGGGCATGGACTGAAAACCTGGATTGCCTTGTCCATGAAAAGTGTGCTGTCCCTGCTCTGTCCTGTAGATGTTAGTTCCTGCACAGCTGCAAAGGGGTTTAGAGCAAGTGCTCAGCTACATGGGCAGACCCAGTCTGGTCCACAAAACACTTTTTAGAGCTCTTTTGGAGTCATGCACGTGGGCAAATATACACAAGGGTACACTTGTGACAGTGAGACCAGCTACATTTCTGCTTGATCCCAGCAGGATCCGGACCCCTAATCACCCAGCCAGTGACTCTGAGGCTCTCAGGATTGAAATTATGTTCTGATTTCTGCTTCAAACTGTGCTGAGCTGAGCAAGCTACCAGCCCCAGTCCTGTTCCATGCCAGGAAGAGCTTGCAGGGATCACAGCTGACAAACCATGGCCCAAACAGACACCAAGTCCAAGTTACTCTCACATCCAGAAGTTACTTCCTCTGAGGCTCGGACACAGGAAAAGAAAACCAAAAAGAGCAACATAAACTGGGGCACTACATTTCCTCCCCAAGGCACCCCAAGTTTTTAATAATGGCATGATTTCCTGCTGCCATGGGCAGGCAGCTTAGTCATGCTTTAACTTTTCCTGTTGGAGAATATTAAGTACTTTGGCAAGCGAAAAAGAATTCTTAAAATTTGGTCATGCAAATGAAGTGTCTCCTTACCTTTATAGGACACTAGCTTAGATGACCTCCTCTTCCAGAGCCAGCAGATTAAACCAGTTAGAAGAGCTATCACAAAGACAATGCCAATGATGCCAGCTGCTTGAGCACTTCGTCCTTTTTTTTCTAGGTTTTCATCATTTTCTGTACTGCTTTTCTTCAGCTGTGTGTCTAGAATGAAACAGAAAAGGATGTCATAAGGTGTAAATTTTTGCATTTCATACCAGGAAAATATTTCACCATGTTTTACATGCATAAAAAAATTCTGAAGGACTAAAGATTTGTGCTATTCATATCACTGTGATTTTGGTGATTCCTTCTGAGCGAGACACATCTCCAACTAATTATGTCTAAATACCAGTTTACTCTTCCCTGTCATCATAATGTTTGCATCCTTCTTTCTTCCTTTTTCTTCTTTTCCTCCAGCTTTGAAAGACTATGTGTTTGGGCTTGTATCTAGACTCAGCTGAAAATAAATCTATGGTGTAAATCTGATGGTATTCAGAAAAATGGATGAAAACCTGTTTCCCTGAAGTTAGTGAAGAATCTTCACCCATTGCTGCAAGATGAAGGTTTCAAATCACATCTCTTATTCATTCAATGCAATTGTGAGACTTTAAATAAAACCTCAAAAATAGTAATATGAAGGTCTTCTCCCTCAGAAGACAACATGACAATGCAATTAGGAAAGTAATGATGAGGTTACCTAGTTTTCCTTTAATTTGGGATGACAGCATGGTGTATTATCATAATAATAAACACATAAACACTCTACTGTGCAACTTCTGCTCTTGTGTTCAATTTTTGTTCCTGGAAATAATTTAGTTTGCCTCCATTCATGGGATCAGTGTTTGGGGTGTTCAGGTACATTAGCTGTGGGTATCCAGCTACAGTTATGGAAACACTCCAACCTCCTTGCACCAGGGTGCAGAGACCTGTGAGAGAAAAGTGTGGCTGGAGGCAGGACCAGGAAGAGCAATGAGATCAAACAGCCACCTCCAGATCAGCCTTCCCACTCCAGACAGATTCTCTACACAGTTTTTTGGAAATAATGAACTGCAGCAGCGGTGCTATAACTATAACTTCTCAGTACCTTTTTTTTTTTTAAATAGCTTTTTTGTTTTGTGAAGAGTTGAGTGACTAAATGCTTTTCCTATTAATCACCAGGTTAGCAATAAATAGCACATTATACCTGTGCTATTAGGTACATTGCTCTATTGAGCTCATATTGCCCATTTGCTGCAGACCTAGTTTAAGTCATGCACTCTATTAAACTGAGTTTTGGAGACTGAAAACTGAGCTTTGGAACTAGGCAGAGTAAAAAGCAAATGTGAGTGTTGCAAGGCCATTGAGTAGGAGGTCATAAATCATGGATCTGCTCGTATGGTGGCCCCTAAAAGAAACTGACTCCCCAAACCATCATGTTCATGAGGAACTAAAATCTCAGCAACTGCCTCAGATGTTAGAGCTTTTCAGTGCTGTTGTCATAACACACTTGGTGGGTTATTCACTTCAGTGTGGAGGAATTAAACATCAAGTCCATGGCTAAGCAGAACTAGAGATTGAAACATAGTCTGAGATCTTCTCAGCACTTTTTGGAGCTACTGAATTAATGCATAGCCCTTGTTAGTGCACATCTATAGACAGAGACATGCTGGTTGATATTCCTGCTACCTAGAAAACATGAGGCAGCATGAAGGAACTTACAGTTGGCTGATAGATTTTCCTGCAGCATCTCATTTTCTATGGAGCACTCTATTTGCATGTTAGAAGTGGCTTTCAGAGTCAGTGTGCTAAAAACGTTGAAAGTGCCATTTTGGTGGGATATGATCTCTGTTTTTGATGCATTCAGTTGGCTGTTGTTCACTTTATTGATCCAGTAGACGTTGGGCTTTGGGTATCCATTGCCAGACCTGCAGTTGAAGGTCACCTCCTCTTCAGTGCTGTCATTGTTTTTTATTGGTCCACTGAGTATTGGTTGGCTGTAGCTCACTGGAGAGCAAGAAGAAAAATGAAATAGTTATTGACACTTTGAAACATACTGGAAAGACAAAATTTTGAGATGGATTCTGAAGCCAAGCTGGTGGATTTCACACCACTCTCATGACTTGAAAGATAAATGCCTGCAGGTTTGGTCTGCAAGCCAGAGAGTTGAGAGAATCACTGGGAGGGCAGAAAGCTAAAGCCAAACCCAAAGGAAGAAAGGACCAACTTAAGCTGCTGTCACCCAGTCACATGCAAGAGCTCTCATATCCATTAAAAACAAGAAGAAAAGAAACACACACTGGGTAAACAGTTTTTACATGCATTCTCCAAGGTTTATATTCCCTGTCTGTAACATTTAAATTAAGCAGACTTCATTTTAGCAAAGGGCAAAAGTCTGTTTCAAAGTTAAAGGTGAACTTAAATGTACTATTGAAATAGCACAAATTTGAAAAGCAGAAATGAGAATTTGGGAAAAGTGACACAAGTTCTTACCTGCTAAGCTGAGAACCACTTCTGCCTGGTAAATCACTTCGGAATATTCAGTTGTGTTCTGCACTATGCATTTGTATGTATTCCTGTCACGCTGGCTGACATTTAGCAATAGCAGAGAAAAATCACCATGTTCCAACCTATCCCAGAATAACTGAGTTCTGTCTTTAAAGAGAATACACTGTTTACTGTTATCCTCTTGGCCAGACATCAGTGCATGTACAACTGAACACGTTTTCTGATAGGAATCAGCTATTTGCCAGTACACCCGTAGATTCTTTAATTGCAAGTTGTTTCTATTAAAAATGCAACTTAGTGTGGCGTTGTCTCCAAGTTTACTGATGATGTTTGTCTTCTCTAGTGCAATAACTACAAGATCAAAAGAGAGAGAGAAAAAAGGGAGGTATTATTTTCAAGTACATTCTACCCCATATAGACTCCAGTATTAATTTTATAGTAGGTGGGTGAGTGTGCTCACTTCATAGTCATTCCTACCCCCAAATTTTCAGTGGCTAATTCTCTCCATGTCCATTTGACTGTGCATTGTCCAAAGGGACCTTTTCCCTGAAAGCCAACCAGTCTTAATCATTCCTAGTCCCATAGATACCCACAGTTCACTTTGTGCACTGACTGCAGACATATATTCAAGCACTAATGCTTTAATAATCACTTCTTTTTTTTTCTTTTTTAATTAAGAAAAATGCCAATTAACTCCACTTAGATCACAAGAAGTGGAAGCATTGATAAGAAAGAGTGTTGCCATTATTTTGAGAACCAGAAAAATTAAGAAAGGGACTAAAAGCAGTATTTCTCAAAGCTGCATGACAAAGCAACCACATTTTACTACCAGTGGCACCCTCTCAACAAATACACTCAGCTGGCAAGCCAGCACACCCAGATACCTCCAGTGACACATTTATTAGACATTTACATCTGTAGGGTCACTTGAGGCAAAGTCAGGATTGTATGTGGCTTTCAGAACAGTTTTCCTCTCTTGCAGCCATGAGAAAGGCAGGCTCTGCTCCAAGGCAAAGGCAGGAGGTGGCTGGCAGCTGATGCAGAAAGCACAGGGCAGTGAGTCCCACAGGGCTGGTGCAGCTGGTTGGGGGCACCAAAGCAGTGTCAGGCAAGAGGGGGTCAGGAATGGGGCTGGATGGGAGAGATTGCAGCTGGGAGAAGGGATGACGTGGGTGGATGGTTGAGGGAAAGGAAGGTGACAGGAGTGGAGGTTTGGAATGCAGCAACAGCCTGTGATGAGGTGGGAGGGAGTGTCAGCATTACAGGGGGACCTGTCTTTGTGAGGGTGCCCTGGACTCAGAAATAGCTCATCTACACATCTGAGTTGGGCAGCTGGCCTAAAAAAACCACTGAGGCAGACACAGTGCTTGCAGGGAGAAAGGCAGGATGTTTACCAGGCACTTAAACTCTGCAGGGTGGCGCTGGAAGTGACAGGCTGGAACTGCAACACACTTCCTTGGCTCAGACTTTGGAAAACCCATTGGAGCAGTAGGAAAAGGAGTGCCCTGGCAAGATGGGTGCAACTCCATCACTGGCCAGAAACAGGCCAGCCAGCATCTATTGAGACTGAATCTGGTACAGCTTGTCCTGATATCAAGGCCAGGGAGTTTCCTTGGTGACTTTGTTTTGGTCCTTCTCAGTGATTAAGCAAGAACAGAGGAGAGAACTCTAAAACCATTTAAATATCACCAGGTGGTGTGATTTAATTCTACCTTTGTTTTGAAAGGGATATTTTAGAATCATAGTAAAAGTAAAATTACTGATAGTAGGAGTAAATTTACTGCTAATAAATAGTAGTAAAATTACTAATATTGACTACTTGATACTGTGATATATAATTCTACTCTTGAGTATATAGGCTTATATAACAGATAATAACAGATGTTAGATCTGCTTATCAGCAGCTCTTATTACTCCACTTCTAAGGCCTTTTGGTGACAGAGATAAGTACACAGGGAGGTCTCTGAAGCCAGAAAAGCAATCTAAGCAAGAGCATCCATAAGGTCCCTTGCTGCTCTCTGCAATGAAACTGATAGAAATTGATTGTGTTTTCTTTCTCTGAAGCATGTCAGAGAAGTATTTCACACTGAGGAATTTTTTAGTATCGTGTAGAAAATACAGAGATGTTAGTATTGTACATTTTACAACTATGTGCATTTGGCCAAACATATTAAAAGGAGGGCAGTTTAATTTTTACTTTTTCTGAACTTACCAGCTTTCAGGATATGAAGGAGCAGTAACAGAGATCCGTACCTAAAACGAAAAGCAAACTGATGTTACAACTGACTTTGCATGTCTGTCGTTTAAATAAGCAATAAACCAAATTCTGATTGTCTTTATATAGTGGCAGAAGTAGGTAAATTAGGTACTGCTCCCATATAATGCCCCATTAAGTATTTGCATTTTTGACAGCTGCAAAACTTCTGTTTATACAGCTCAGCAGTGGTTTGGTGGTCAAGGCCATGAATAGCAGCAAAATGCACTAATATTGGAATCAGGGCAGAGGGCATGAAGCTGGTGCTGGACCTGTGCTCTCTTCTGAAATAATTGATTGGCTTGCTGGACAAACAGGCTCTGGGAAGGACAGGGGCTGCACAGCTCAGAATCCAGCTTTTCCAATGTTTTGCTGAAGCTCAAGGAGTTAAGGTTTTGTCTGGTTAAACTGCAAACAGCAGCTGACCATGCTGCCCACCAGGTTGTGCACTCAGTAAAAATGTGTAAACAGGAAACCTGCTGATAGTGGAGAGCTGTGCAAAGGTTTCTCCTGGGAAGAATTTGGTGTGTAAAAACAGTGGTTTTTACATATGGATTTGCATTTAATTCCTGTTGTATTTTTTACACCGTGCAGGAGTCATCACTTTTGTACCAGGCTTGTAGAGGTCTGTTTTGGCAAGCTCAGCTCATGCACTCCTTAATCTTTCTTAATCCCATGCCTGTGTTTGTTTTACTATTCACCACCCATGTTAGACGCTATGGATATAGTAACTCATTTGAATAGAATGATAACAATAACTGACTGATCTTTATGGGACTCTCTAGGGAATTTCCCATGGTAGGCATTTGCTAATGCCAACAGACATTCAGATATTCAGCAGAACTGACTCTCATATGTATGTACACAAAGCAGATCTTGATTTCTTATTTTAGTAAGTGATGCCACAGTCAAGGTTGGACAGATGCAGAGATGCCTCATCCTTCTACTAGGAGAAGTTGCAGCTGTGGTGTGTGGGGGAAGTGTCAACCCACGATGTTCCCTTGGAGTAGCTTTAATTCCAAGCTTCAATTGGAAAAGGGAGAAATGCTCTGCCTGCAGACAAATCTCCCTTTTGCCCTCTACATTGACTCAGCTCCTGTGTCCTTTGCACTAGCAGTGAGCTTAAGTGCTGGCATAGCTAAACTACCTTCTTCAGGTCTTGCTCACATAATTTTAAAAAAAAAAAAATATTTTTATTTTTTTTTACTTTTTCAATTCTTTCCCTCACCTTCCTCTTCTGCAGGTTTTTTAAAATACCGTGTGAAACAGGAGAAAGTTGCACTTCCCGTTTCATACATTCTTGCTGGATGAGATGATTCTTCCTACCAGCACCTCAACTTTTTCATCACTACTCAAAAGCCATGGGATGTTGCTGCTGTAGCACACTCTAGCCGGACAAAGAGGTACCCTGATGCTTGCAATAACAACTTTGGGGGCTCTGCTCCGCTGCTGAGACCCACTGTGTCCCCTAACCTTGTGGGACACGGCTCTTCTCGATCCTGAGCAGGTCACCTGCGGAGCTTTTCTAACAGCGGCTGTAAAGCAGCGCTGCCCTGGGCAATAAAACCCAGGTGACTCAGCTGCCATCGAAACCCTTTCGCTGAAAATATCCATAAATTTAATTGCCTGGGGCCCTTGATGGCCGCAAACGGACAGGGGACCCCTGCCCGAGCAGGTGGGGAGCTCCGGCAACAGCGGCTCTGCCCGTCCCGGTTTGCGGGTCCCGGTTATCCCGTCCCAGCTCTGCCCGTGTGCCTGTTCTCCCATCTCCCGGTTCTCCCGCTTCTCCCGCGTCCCGGTTCTCCCGTGTCCCGGCTCTCCCGTGTCCCTGTTCTCCCCTGTCCCGGCTCTCCCCTGTCCCTGTTCTCCCGTGTCCCGGCTCTCCCGTGTCCCGGCTCTCCCGTGTCCCGGCTCTCCCGTGTCCCTGTTCTCCCGTGTCCCTGTTCTCCCGTGTCCCTGCTCTCCCGTGTCCCTGCTCTCCCGTGTCCCGGCTCTCCCGTGTCCCGGCTCTCCCGTGTCCCGGTTCTCCCGTGTCCCGGCTCTCCCGTCCCGGCTCCGGCAGCGCTGCCGGCGGACGGGCCCCGCTCCGCAGCCTGCCCTGGGTCCGGGGGACTCCTTTGCCTCCAGTTAAGCAGCCCAATCCCCGCCAGCGCTTTCCCTGCCCGCTGCACCAGCAAAACTCGCGTTTCCCTGAGGGGGATGCGCATCCCTGCCCGGGCAGCGACCCTTCCTTCCCCGCGGCCAGCACTCACCCTCGCGGCTTCATCGCGCCGGAGCCGGGCCGAGCCGAGCCGAGCCGAGCTGAGCCCTGCCGAGCCGAGCCGAGCCGAGCTGAGCCTAGCACTCACACAGCCTAGCCCGCTGAGGCCGTTCCCCTTTCCCTCCCACGCCTCCCTCCCGGGGATTTCCGCCTCCGAGCGGCCGGTGCCGGGCGCGGTGTGCGAACGGGGCAGCGGCACAGCCCCTCCTGCAGTGAGGCTGGCTCGGGGACCAGCACGGCCCCACTGACCCCTTCCGCAGCCTCAGGGACCAGCACAGCCCCTCCTGCAGTGAGGTGAGCTCAGGGACCAGCACAGCCCCTCCTGCAGTGAGGTGAGCTCAGGGACTCGCCCATCCCCACTGACCCCTTCCGCAGCCTGGTCGGTGCCGCTGGATGCGGGTTCCCGGCTCCCGCAAACCCTTCTTCTCCCCAAATCCCTGTCCGGTCCCCGTCGGGTGGGATGCCCTCGCCGCTGCTGGGAGCCGGGGCTGGGCAGTTTTTGTCTCAGCACGGAGACAGCAGCATCCTCTCGGCTCTGCGATGCGCTGGGGATCGGTCTCTCAGCCCCGGGGGAAGGCAGGGACCGCACTCCGGGGTCTCGAAAATCCTACCTGGGAAAGTTGTTTCAAAGTACATTAGGTGTATGTTTCCATAAATAGCGTATTTATTCTATATTTATATTTTGTAAATAGCTGCATGGGATTTGGTAGAGAACAGAGCCGCACCTGGAGCTGTCGTAGGTGTGTGGTTTTAACACCCGGGTGTTAAAAAGCTGCGGTTCTCAGTCTCTGCAGTTTCATTTTTGGCCTCACATCAGAGGCTGTGTTTGCCTCGTTTGTTGTCAGGAGCTTCAACCCAGCTGGGACCTCTTTGCCACCGTGTTTGTGACACACAGCATCAACAGTTAAAGTCTGCTACGTTCATGTTTTATTTTTTTCTTGGTTTTAGTCACCCGGCAATGCAATTACGTTGAGCACAACGAGCGTGAAGCTCTGGGGTTGTGCAACACCCGCAGGTCTCAAGGCCATTTCCTCTGCCAGCCAGCAGCAAGGAGGGGGATTTTGGTTTTGGGGTCCTAAAGCTGACACTGCTTCAGCCTCTCTGTGCACTACTGGCACCTGCAAATCAGTGATCGCTCTGGCAGGGTAGGTTTAAATTTGTGCTAAATTTAAAGGAAGATAAACATTCCTATGGAATTATGCCTGAATCAGAACATACTTTTATCAGCCAGTTCATGTCTTTCACTGAAATATTTCCTGATGGAAATGTGCATGACACTAAAGTTTTATAAGGTAAAGTATGACATGCAACTGAGAAAAAAGTCGAGAGAAATCACAGTAGCTTTGGCCACTTGGGCAGTTTTATGCAGGGGTAAAGAACAAAAGAATGTACAAGGCATGAATGATTTTGTAGCACTTTTCCAATATTTTTTCTCTGCCTACAGAGTAGCTAGTAGAATTAGCAAATGGAAGAGGTGCACTTAATAGAGGGTGAGAGGAGGACAGTGCACAAACACAATTTTTTTCCTTGACTAGGGAAATAGTGGAGGAAGACAGCAAAGCTGAGTGCTAAGAACAGTCTGCTGAGGAGGGAAAAAATGCAATTACAATTAAAGTATCTTGTGATTCTGAGAAAATAATTTATGAGAAGTGAATGAACAAAGAGGAAACAATAGTTGGTTTGTTTTCTTTCTAGCTCACATTTTGTTGTCACACCAGGCAGTCAGGGAATTTGCCAAAAATATCACTTTTAAGGCACAAATTCCAAGATTGTTCCATGCAAAACAGGAAACCTCTAGCCATGTAAAACATGTTTTGGGCAAAATGTGCTCTGTGTGTGTGGAGCAATGGCAATCCATTTATTTATATCCAGAGAAGGAAAGTCCTGTGTTATATTTAGTTATGTTGTTAGAAAGGAGCACTGATATTCACAGTTCTTTATTAGTTGTGTGTGTTGAGATACTTGATTTCCTATTGTTTTAGGAGTAGCAAGGGAGTAACTACATTGGCAATACTTTTCCCAGCTCACTGTGTGTGGGCATGTTAAAAAGAAAAAAAATCCACCATGGTATGTCATTGCTGACAATGTCTCTTGAGCCTCTTGTATTCAGGCCATATTATCCCGTGTGGAATGATTCCAAAGAGAAGAGTGCTCTTGCTGTCTGAATTGCCCTCTGCTCCTTTGCTCAGTTTCACTTCTGCCAGATATTCTCTTGCTCTGATCATTTGCTCAGGACACTAGATAATGCATCAAAAAATCTCTTTGGGAATAGGGTTCACAGGTTTTAGGGTTCACAGGTTTTTAGGGTGTGAAATGCCTTCTGGAGAAGGGTTACTTTCTTTTGCACATGTTCACTACATTGTAAGGATGACGAGAGAGAACACAGCTGAATAAACTCAACTTCAAGCCAGATGCAGATGCCTTTAGCTGAGGAAGGGAAGGACCAGATTGTCTGAAACCATCCAGCAGAAGTTTTCCTTCTCCAACAGGAGGCTGTTAGTTTTTAGGACAACTTCTTCAGCATGGCCTTTCTGATCCCACATAACACCCAGAGTGTTGGAAATCCTCTGAGCAATTAAAAAAACCCATCACAGCTAAGCTTGGACTGGCAAATTCTCCATAGAGAGCATAAAGAGGGAGTCCATGTGCAAACATTGGCTGCTCTCTGGTTAAACTAAAACATAAAGGTATTTAGAACCTACCAAAACTAATTTCAAGCCTCAGCCTTCCCAAACTGTGGTAAGATGAAGTCCATAAAATGCCCTACTATTAAGGTCTCTTTTTGTTTGTGGTCATGGTGATCTTCTGTGAGGAGAACTGATGAAATGTTCAGAGAAAATCCTTGAGAGCAATCGTGGCAATGTCTGAACAGGTGGAACATTTTTCAAATGCAAACACAATTACATAAAATCTCAAGATTATTATTAATACTTTCATTACTCTAAGGAGATAAAATGCAGCACAGATATTTGCTGTACAAATTAAAGATTACATCAAGAATTTTTAAGAAGCAGATTAAAAGAAATAATATTATCCATAATTTTATAGATATAATTGTAACTTGATTATCATTACATCAACATAACTTTTAAAATAAATGAGCTCTGATTTGAAATTATAAAACATACTAAGCATGGGTTTGAAAACTGATACTTTGTTCCAAGTCTAAATGGACCTTATAGAAAGCTATTTTAAGAAGAGGTATAGTAAAAAAGTCTTAACACTCCATTAGAAAGCAAATATGTTCTGCTCTAAGCCATTGCCATGAAGTAAAGAATCTAGCAAATTTTGGAAATCAATCTCTGATATGAAAATATTGCCTCTTGAAGAAAATGACTGTATTCCTGGATATGTTAATGTCAGAGCAAAACAGTGCCATCACATATCAAAAATAATGTTTTAATATTGTCTTTAGAATTTAAAAAAAAAAAAGGTTTTCTTTCTCCTCATAGCACAGTCAAATGGGAACCTGTGTAATGCAACAGGATATGGTATGGGTGCCAATTAGTGAGAAACAGGAACTGAAATCTGTGTGACCTAATGTTGTTTATTGAATTATTTGATAAAATATGGCACTACTACTAGGATTTGATGAGAACTGTAGTTTCATTTTATTGTAAAAAGCTGATTTGACCCTTAAATAACTCAAAAAATTCCCTGTGATACACTTGCAATACAAAGTGCAGATAGAGTGTAGTGTGGCATTTGGGTTTTTGAAGATGTGGTTGCAGGAGAGATGAGTGGTTGGGCTGAATTCCCCTAAAAGCCCTGTCTTTCAGGAGGTGTAGTGGTCAGGACATCAAGCCTGATTCCATAGTGGGTTAGAGGCAGGTCTGTAGCTGTCAGTGCAGTGAGCACAGGTGGGGATCTACCTGTGGGTGCTGCCAGGCTTTTTGTGTGTGCTGCCATGCCATGGATGTGCTGCCTCTTTCTTCCATTCACAGCAGGACAGGGCTCACCCCAGGGAGTAAAAAAGGAACAATATTGCTTGGCTCATCAGCTGGTGATCAGCTGTCCAGCACCTTCCTCCAGCCCCTGCTGCTCAACATCTTGCAACACTCATTGCATACATGTAATATCTTGTAATGTTTTAATTCTGACTTTCCTGACCTCTTTTCCTCTTTTTTTCCTGGCACTTGTCTCCAGCTAGTATGGCCTCTTTGTCCTTTTCCCATCACTGACGTTGGGGTGATGTAATGCAGGCAAGATTTGGTGGAGCAGCATACACTGCTGTACCAGTCACAGCTCGGAGAGAGACAAGTGGGGCTTATTTCTCAGTTTTGTTTGCCACTTTATTTTGGAAAGAGAGAGAGGAAGGGAAGAAAGGGAAGAAAAGGAAGGAAGGAAGGGAAGGAAGGGAGGAAGGAAGGGAAGGAAGGAAGGAAGGAAGGAAGGAAGGAAGGAAGGAAGGAAGGAAGGAAGGAAGGAAGGAAGGAAGGAAGGAAGGAAGGAAGGAAGGAAGGAAGGAAGGAAGGAAGGAAGGAAGGAAGGAAGGAAGGAAGGAAGGAAGGAAGGAAGGATTCTACCTCATAGAGTTGTAGGTGCTCCTGTGACAGGTGAAGGCAATAATCTGGTCTTTGTTTAGGCACATTCCAGAGATAATACACCCTGATTTTCATTTCTGAAGGGGAAATTTTGAAGACTCTGCTCTTTTGTATGAAGAGAAGTCATGATCTGCCATAACAGGATGATATTTAAGATGAGTTTTTGCTTTAATGACGCAGAAATAATTTTTCCTGGGTAGAGAAGGATGTGATCTGGCAGGGTGTCAGCTGCTCAGCAAACACTGCCCATCCTGATGTTACCTCCCTGAAATACTCCAGAAAGCAGTGAAAAGGAGATGAACATTGCCATTCATCTACACACACTTGGGTGGTCGTGCTGCACAGCCAGCACTGTGAAGCAAACATTGACTTTGTGACAGCTGAGGGGACCTTGCTCCAGAGAATGCTGGACACTCCTGCTCTGCCCTCTGGCTCCAGCCCTTCAGCTTCCCCAGACATCAGCACTTCTGGGACCTGCTCCTGGGGCAGCTGGTTTCAGCCACAACACTCCCTTTGCCAAAGAAAAGAAACCCCCCCAGTTTGCTTTCCCAACATGCTGCACCAGAATGATAAGAAAGCTGGCTGGCCCCCAGGGCTGGCAGACATCCCTGCCTCCTGCACCCATCCACTTCAGACCTCCTCCTTCTGATCCCAAAGGCAGTAGCAGAGGAAAGAGCAGCTGGAGACTCTGGTGTATTTGCTGCCACAGGCACCTGACTCCCCTCCTGTCTTGTTTGGGATCTGTGTTTGTTCTGGTGACTCTGCAGAGGCTGAAGGACTATTCAACCTTTTGACTCCTCTAAGTCACCAGAGTGAAAGGGCCCTGAGCTCTTCAGCAAATGCTTGGCTAGAGCATCACCTAAACCTCCAGGTGTAACCTACAACCCCAAAACAAGCACGTGGATCTGTTATGTCAGTCAGTGGCTCATTTCCAGAGCTCACTGTTTTTACTCTTAACAACTTATTTTTCAGTCTCCCATGGCAGTGGTCTGGATTTGCTTCCAGTCTTTGGTTTCCCTTCTCATTTCTGTGCTGGAGTGAAGAGCCTTGCTAGAGTGATTACCTCCTCTCTCCTCTCCAGCCATTTGATTTACACTGAAATACATTTCTGGTTTTTGTGAAATTTGACCTTTCATTGCATTTCTTGCTTTTCTGCAGCTTGAGGAATTATTGGAATGGCCTACTGTTCCTCACCTGTACAGCAGGTAAGGGTGCTAAGGGTGGAATAGAACCCAAATTCAAAAGCAGTTCAATGAATGAGTCAGTACAACAGGACTGATGTGCTTTAATCATGCAAAATCAGGTGCTTTGCCTCTACTCCATCAGAGGAGCAACAAATTAGACAAATTAAAATTTGTGTCTATTCTTTGCAGGGCATTGGAAGTGCTGTCTTCCTTCTACTTTTGACAGACTGGCTCTTTCCCAAAATGTGAAGTGGAAAATGGAAAAAGAAGAACAGAAAGGCAGGCAGACATACAAAACACTGGTAAACCCATTTTTAAGACCAGATGACTTGCATAAATAAGCCCAAATTGAGATCTGAGTTATATGTTGTAGAAACTGATTTTGTGAGAAGGACAGGCCAGGAGTTCAGCTTTTCCTCCATTGTCTGTAATTTTTCTGTGCCTCAGGTCCTGAGTTTTGTTACTTTAAAAATACAAATAATATGCTCTTGTGACCATTCTTAAAAAAGAGTCTTAAGTACAATAAATTCAAAATGTTCTTGGTTGTACAGGAAGGTTGGTTTTTTTGTTGTTTTGGGTTTTTTTAAAGTTTGCTAATTCATGCTCTAAGTGGAAACAATGAAATGTTTCCCTTGTAAAGACAAATATTTATTTCATTACCGAAAACACAGGGCAGTTGCTCAGCCTTTGAAGTCTGAGATTGCTGAGAGATGTTTTAAGATTGTATTCTTATTGTTTAAGAGATTACAGGCTTAGTTTTCTAGAGCACTTGTTAAGTTTCTCTGTAGTGTGAATGAAGAATTGTAATCCCTTTCATTCTCCTCTTTGAGTGTGTTTACTTTAGCAGGATCTGTGTAAATCTGCTATTCTGCAACAAACAGCATTAACAGGCTGTTTGCTCCTGCTGTACCTCAGCTGGGGTGCAGAAATGTGCATTTCTCTTCCCCTCATGGGCACATTTGTGTTTGGCACACAGCAAGACCATGAGTGAAGGAATACCCATGGATGTGCAGCTGTGTCCCTCCTCCATCCTCCCTTCTGAAATCCTCTGGAGATTTCTTAGGAGAATAAAAGCTGCTGAGCAATGTTTGGACCTTCTCTGAGTGACTGTTTTATGGACTAACTCATCTCAGCAGTGGTCATTTCCCTTGTTCCAATCAGTTTTATTTGATTTCCCAAAGTAGGTCACCTCAGAGTTTGTGCTGTCTCACATCTCCCTAAAAAGTTGTCTTTGTTTAATGTTTAATGTCTGTTGTTAGGAGTTAGTGTATTTTGGCTGTGGGAGAGAAAACAACAGATGATTACTTTCAGGGAGGAATTTGCAAAGCAACTTGTCCATAAACTAAAAGAAAGTTTGGGATTATTTTTCTTGCCTTAGTGGTTTTCACTCCCACTCAGTGTATAATACATCAACCTTGATAGAAAGGAGCTCATAAGATTGCTCTAGAGAAAGTATTGGGGTTTTAAAGTTTTGTGGTGGTTTTTTTTTTTTTTTTCTTTTAAAAGGGACCAGATTGGGCATTCATTTAATTTTAGGAAAGGGAAGGAATCCCAGTTCTCCTGTGTGCTACTCATATCTGCACAGCAGATTCAATCCATACTATGCTTTCAGAATATCAGGACCATGGCAAGGGAAATGCATGTGTGTATTCACATGTGCATGGATCCACAAGAAATGTAAGATGACATTGTTAAAAAGCTCTGTCTGCCCCTTGACCATTTCCATTATGAGAATTTCCATCCATGAGCACAGGAGGTTAGGAAAGAAGGCAGTGGGAATGAAAACCACATTGGATGAATACATTGGCAACACATATCGCCGAGGCAACTCAAATTTCAGCAGACACTAATCTTTTACTTTGTTCTCTGCATTACATACGGAGATTTTCACCCAGATTCCAACCTGCTGGAATAAAGTGAGGTAGGAGCACTCAGTTTCCCTGCTAGTGCTGCTTTCCCCACCCAAACTCCTGTTTCCCCGCGGGGCCGTGCAGGGTTTGGCTGGAATCACAGCTGGAGCGTGCACGCAGCAGCTCTTCCTGTGCCTGCAGGCTGCCCAGACCCGTCCTCCCACACAGCCACAAAAGCAGAACAAGCTGAGAGCAGGCAGAAGGGCTGAGGCAGTCACCCAGTGACGCAATGGAAAATGTTGTTCGGAGCATGGCGCACTCCCAAACACGCAGGGGATGTGTGAAGTGTGTGAGTGGCTAAACCACCTGTGGTGGGACTGATGGAGGGCATCCCTTCTCATGGAAATGTTGCTAGCAGTGGAAATAATTTAAGAGTATTTCTAGTAATTCTGTCCCTGAAGTTTGGGGGGGATTCAATTTAAATCTGCTATCTGGACCCACAATACCAGATATACCTCTGATATATATTACAAATGTTTTTAACTTTACTGCCGCCTTGGGATTAATCAAGTCTGTTCTTTTCTAAATAAGGTGCCTTGCCAGTAGCTTTTTTTTATCAGACTCCAGTAAGTTATCTGGACTGTCTGCTGAATTTATGTCCTCAAGGCTCCTAAATATATTTGTTCCTGTATTACCCCCTAACAGTGTGTTTTAATTGTTTCTGAGAATCTTATCTTTTGGTTCATGGCTATGGCTTTGTGTGAAGCCAGTCCAGTATGGTCTTGGCCAAGCAGAAGGCATCTCCATTTGGCATTCTTCTAATTCCCACTGGAAGGATTGAAATATTTGGTGAGCTACTAAAAGGAAAGCAAGTCCTGCAGGGGAGAACATCCCCTGCTCTAGTACCACAGCCCTGAGAATTCTCTGAGTCATATTTTGTAGAAAGCATTAACTTTCTGCTGACCACTGGCAGCCTGAGAAAGTGTCTAAAAAGCATGTCCTCAGTTTGCTGTAGTGACTGGAGGTGTTTCACTGGGGCTGTGCTGGGGTCCAGCTGTTGAACCCAGGGTTGGCTGCATGGCTGGGCTGCCCTTGATGCTGTGCTCAGAGACAGGCAGGGTTTTCACCCTGCTGAGGGGGTGCAGCTGAGAAGAGAGAGGTCTGCACTGCCTGCACTCACACCTCAGCAGCAGGCTTTGCCAAAAGGTGATGGTCTTTGAGCCAGGGGCAAGGCCGTGAGGTGAATTTGTCTGGGGCCAACATCAAGCAGCAGAGCTCGGCCTCCTCCCAGCTGGCAGTGGTGCTTGCTGTGAGAGTCTTTTGTATGGCCTTTTCCTCAAGTGCTGAAAGCAATTGTCTCTAATAATTACCCAGTAAAATAATAGTGTAGCTGTAATTTAATGTGATTGCTTTGGTTCTGTGTTTGCTTCTCATCTCTTGCCAGATTGGTTGTGAATTGAAGTTGCCCGGAACAAAACAGTAACATCCAAATGGAATAGTACCAGTTACATTGACTTTTTTTTAATGTTTTCCTATGAGCTCTCAAGAGATTATATTTTATGATTATTATCCTGTTTCTATTCAGATAGCAAGATAAAACACTTTCGAGTATGTTTACAGGATGATTTTTAAACTTGTGGACTAAGAAATTCTGTTCTTTCCTCCGATGCACAATCCTGTACGGTTTTCTCAAAACGAGACACATTTTACCATTCTAACCTATAAATAATCATTGTTTTGGTAAGCATTTGGAAAAATTAAAGAGAAATAATATTTTTATATGTTAGTGTTTATGTAAACCTGATGGATACTGATGGAGGTTTCCACCCTCCAGGCAAGTAGGTTTTGTAACTGAGGACACACAAGTGCCAGTGGGACTGTCTCAATAAAGGATTTACAGAATAAAGACCTCAGTGTTCTACCATGTCACCACAAAGGTCAGCATAAACAGTCTCTGAGTAGATAATGTAATAACATAAAACCAATCTCATCCTCATGTCAAATAAGGACAATAATGTGGTTGTGGAAGGAAAAAAAAGAAGTATTTTTTTTAATGCATCATGGAAGAAATATGAATAAGGAAAGCTGCAGTCTAGATCTGAATCAAGATCAAAAGTCAACAAGATCTTATTTATGTAACTGAAATCGAAACCAGGATTTAATAGGGAAATGACACAGAAATCTCATAAATTTTGGATAACCCCTGGCCTGAGAGACAGCCTGTTTTAGTCAATTTACATATATGCTATATATTTGCAAATATTAATTGAGCAGTTCTTGTAGCATTGGAGGGATTATTAGTCCAAGCCA
Organism: Luscinia megarhynchos; assembly: GCA_034336665.1. Taxonomy (NCBI): domain Eukaryota; kingdom Metazoa; phylum Chordata; class Aves; order Passeriformes; family Muscicapidae; genus Luscinia; species Luscinia megarhynchos. Next base: position 6,090,979 of record JAPFBE010000003.1, read on the forward strand.
GGAAAGAATTTGTTAGGTGCATATTTTAAGCATGCCGGCAGACATTGTTATCAAAACTCTATTGTATTAAGAATGTTTACTATCCTTTTAAAAGCATTTAAAAAAGAATGTTTTCATAGTGACTGTGGTAGAAATAGACACTGAAACTTAGTCATAATTGTGCCCAAAAAAGAACTATCTGCTTGTCATTTAACTAAATAAAAATCTGGCCCTATTGTCTTAGGTCAGCTTTGAAGAATTAAAATAAACTTATTTTATGTATCAAGGGAACAGTTTAATAGGATTTTCATTGTATACCAAGTATAGGGCAGTAAAGAGGAACTGCTTTGCAGTTTATGTGATAATTTCATTAATTATGAGATGTAGTTAGGGGAAGAGACTTGCTCTCAAAAAAAACCCTTACAAATTCTGGGAATGCAGGAAATGCAAGGCAGTCTTGTATGCAATATAATTAATATCTCTGCTATCTCAAGAAATATCTTTGCTTCTTTCAACCTGAGGACAATACTGAAGTTGCAAACAAGGTGAGAAAAATTTGGAAGTCCCAGTCCAAGTCCACTGGCCAACTAGAGGATCAGATCCTAATATGGTGCCAAGTACCTGCAGATAACAGGGCAGGCTTTATTCTTCAATAGTAACCTAAGAGGATGATGGGAATAGCTGGCTGTTCCACCAGAAGAGGTAGGGCCAGAAGTAGGAACCCTTGAACGTGGCTGGTCACCTTCTGAGCAGATGATGTGTCATTTCTCATGATTATCCACTTCTGGATGTTCTCTGTGTGATAGCTCTGTATGTCAAGGCTTTTGTCTTTTAAAAGAGAAAAGTACACAGTTGTGTGCAGCTCTTAGGCTACAGTGTTAGCCAGGTTTTAATGTCATGGGGGCATTATACATAAACTTTGTATTGTGGGCTGGATAGGGCAGTTCCCTTCTCTGGTGAAGAATTTTCTGCTGAGGCCAACACGAGCACGTGGCTCTCATGCTTTCTAAGAATCAGCATCCCAACTCTGTGGGGATGGGCTTCTGCAACAAATAATGCAACACCAGTGACAAATCTGTAGTGCTTTAAATTGTGTGAGTGGTTTGTAGTTTTTTTAATATCAGATACAGAGCTGTTTCTGGTATTGAAGAACTATCATTAGCAACATCTATTTCTTGTAAAAGCATTGAAATTCTTGAAGAAATGGGTGCTGGAAAGTGAGAAACACACTAAAATCTGAGTGTATTCACTCTATTAGTTCATGTTAGTGCATCAAAACTAGAAACACAGTCAGATGCCTATGGCATGCATAGACTCCACATGGTTGCTTTTGTGCTGTTTTAAAATCACTTAGCATTAATCCATAACAAACTTAGGCCAAGGAGACTTTGTGTAAAATTTCCACAGCCAAGGATGGTCAGATATGAATCCCAGTGTAACATGAGATCAATTTGTGTGAGATGGAATCCAGGCTTCCAACATCACCCATTTATTTTTGTCTCTAATCCTTGTAGGTCCTCTGCCTCAAGCTCTGAGGTTCAAGCTGAGACCCTTCCTTCATTTTTAATCTGATGAGTGATTGATGATTTGGCTGAAGAGACCACAGAGGCTGCTGCCCCCACCTATACCAGCAGCTGAGAGGCTTAAAGAACAGGAAAATAAACTGGGGCAGCCTTTAAGAAAAAGAAAGCATTGTCACTCAGAAGGACAAAATGTGCTTCAGTTGGGAAGGACCTAGGCTCCAAAGTATGAGGGTGAATAATAAGGGAAAGCAGTGGCATTTCTGAGAACTTTCAAGGACTTTAGAGAGGCAAGAAACTGCTTGTTGTTGCCCATTAAATCAAGATTGTCCACATATAACCACAGCAGTGACCCCCCAGCACTGCCAGGAGCTGGGAACACTCCAGGCCATGGGGAGGAGGCTGGAAGGGCAACGGGCACACAAGGTCTCACTGGCCCAGGCTCATGAAAAGAGGCTCCCAAATTCAGTATTTTAAGTAAGAAAGCCATGGCAGTAGAAGTTGTTTGAGAGGGAATATGCTGCTTCTCACATATATAAAGATTTTTGTAGGTCTGGCTTAGTGATGTGTATTGGAGGGAGGATGCTGGGGATGCTCAGGGTCAGCTCAAGGCCACATGGAGCAGCCACTTCCACCAGGTTTATTTCAAACCCAGGGCTGGATGAGATCCAGGAACAGGCTGAGAGGAATTTTGGGATGTGCTGCACACTTGTAAGTGACACAGGATCCCTGAGGTGTGGCACTGTGGCAGAGAGCACACCCTCTCTTGAGCTCTACTGGCACACACAAAAAAGGACTTATACCAATCCAAATAAAAAAAGAGTGCACCAGCTAAAATTTGTGTGGGTTTAATCAAGTCTGTACAGAATTCACTCCAGAGTCACCCTGAAAATAAAGTAAGGGAGAGAGGGCACTGTGTGCTATGGCTCTGGCTTGGTTTGTTGCCAACCCCAAAGCAAGTTGTCTGTGGCTGAGTGCCACGTTCAGCCATTTCTTGAGCACAAAACCACTTGTAAAACACTTGTAAAGTGCTTATTCCTTGTATCTCAATCTAAATTGATCCTCTCATAATTTAAAAATAAAATAAAAAAAAAGAGGTCAGGTAGAAGGACCATCAGAAAAAAATTCCATTACCTAGAATCCCAGATTTTGAATTGCTGTGCCACAGAAATGCACAGAGTTTATACCACAGAGCTGTTATTGGCACTGGCAGGGGAAATGAGCATGGATACAGTCAGATACTGAATTGCACAATGTTAACACAACTCTCATATAGATAAGGGTTTTTCCAGCTGGTGAAAAATAGTCTGACAGAGTAATAATTTATGTTGTATTGATTTGCATTAATGTGGAAGAAAATATTCAGCTGTTCCTGATGGGAAATATAAGCTCCTGGATTGGAGAGTGGCACTTGTATATCATTAAATCATGTATACTCTTAGAAACTCTTTTATTCAAGAATTCAGACTCTATTATTCTTTTCTACTGGAGATGTAGATCACAGTGCCAAATTTTATTTATTTCTATGCAAAAGTTGGCATGCACAGAATCAGTTTCCTTCTCCCTGAGGATGCTTACTCAATGAGGAGACTTTTTTTTCTAAGAGGAAACTCCAAAAATTCTGGGCCAACAAGGCTATTTATTGCTTGTGTACTTGCTTTTCCCATAAGAACCAAAAGTCTGTGCATTATACAAATGAGAACTGAGAAGTCTGTACATTATACAAAGCAGAGAACTAGGGTGAAAACATATTCTCCATGTTTCTCAATTAAAAAAATTATATTTTTTGATTTGCTAAGTTTTGGTCATTTTGAGCAAGGCTGGAAAGTAAGATGATTTAAAAGTTCAGGGCTAACACACCCTATTAGAAATACTTTATTGCAGGAGAAACTGAATATCTTTTGCTAAATAGTTCTGTAATTAAAAAAATTGATTTCTTGTCAAGTTTTTTAGGCTAACTGTGAGGCATCAGAAGGGGGACAGCTCTGTGTGCTTACCACAGGGCAGCAGAAGCAAGATCTACTCCTAATGCCTGTGCTGTTTCCTCATTAAAACCAGTGGGGCAGAATTTGCTTGGTTAATTCCTGATTTCATACCGTGTTTGTTTGCTGACCCTAAGGCTTGTCAGGTGTGCTCACCTTTCAAAAGGGATTTGGGCTGATGCCTGGAAAGGCTGAGCTGGAACAGAGACTAGACAGAGCAAAAGGAGTGAAATAGGAATTTATTGAAAGGATGCACCTTGGGCAGTGCAAGAGTCTGGTTGGGGCTGCACCCAAATCAAATCCAAGATGGATCCCAGTCATGAGTTTTTACACTTTTATAAGTTTTGGTTCATCTACATATTGGGGTCAATTGTCCAACCACACCTATGAAATAGCCAGGCTATGAAGTCTCAGTCCCCTGGCTTGCCCCCTTTCTCTTGCTGTTTTTGCTTTTTGGGTGCCAGTTGTCCTTGATTCTCTAGTTAGAAAGGAATTGTTTTGCCTGACTACCCTGTGAAGAGAACTTACTAACACCTAACATGAAGTTTCAGAGTTAAACACTAAGCAGCAGAGATTCTGAAAAATATAAAAGCTAAAACCCAAGGCATTGGGGCCCTCAGGCAGATAGGTACCTCACAGAATGATTCTGCTCTGAATTAAATATTGCTTTGCATAATTGCCTGAGTCCTTGAACTTATCAACTGAGGATAATAAAATGTACTTCTTTGTCGTGAGCTTTTGGTTTTGATTTCCCAGGAGGACAGGTCTGGAGCAGTGCTTGCTGTGGCTGTTGCATCACTGCTTGGCAGAGGGGCTGCTGCTCTGCGTGCAGAAATCACTGCAGGCAGCCTGCCCTCCCTTACAGAATGTTCCACCCACCCAACACTCGTGTTCCTTTGTCACCCCAGCTCCTCCAGCCTGGGAAGCTCCTGAAGGAGTTCAGTGGGTTCTGCATCCTCGGAGCAACTAAGGCAGGAGCAACCAGGCAGCACAGGCAGAATGAGAGGACACAGTCTCAAGCTGTGTCAAGGGAAAATTAGGTTGGACATTAGGAAAAAGTTTTTGATAGAAACAGTGATAAGTACGGGAAGGGTCTGCCTGGGGTGGATTCACCATCCCTGGATGTGTTTAAAAAAAGACTGGATGTGGCACTTGGTGCCATGGTTTAGTGAGGTGTTAGGCCATGGGTTGGACTTGATGATCCTGAAGGTCTCTTCCAACCCAGTGATTCTGTGATTCTGAGATTATGTGAGCAGCTGAAACTGTAGGTGGTGACTCAGAAGGGATGGTTGTACGTGCTGCAGACACACCCCCAGCCACCACCTCGCTGTGCTTCACAGACAGGTTTTGTTTGCTGAGCCCCACTCTTCACCCTGCTCAATGTGCTGCTCACACCTCACACCTGCCCCACAGACCAAACCTCCATGCAGGGTGGGCAGCCAGCACATCCAAGTGGAGGATTTGGTGTCCAGAGGTGGGCAGTGCTGCCAGGACAGATGACCCTGGGCACCTGGGGTGAAATGTAGAACTTCAGGAGGCTTGGAAGCACCTGGGCACCAAGGTGACCCCAATGGCACAGAAGTGTTCTGGAGACTGACTGACCCTCCTCATTTCCAGCAGTGAAAATGGCCTTCTGTGAAAGTAGCACAATCCTCCTCATTGTGGGGAGGAACCCTCCAGACAGGCTGCTGGCCCTGGATTGCAGAACAGTTGCATTTCATCTTAATTGTCACTGATGCTTGGGCTTGGGACTCCTTGTTAAAGCTCTGAGCAGCACATTTGTGTGGGTGAGAGAAGAACCAGAAAGACCATGTGGTTCATGTCAGTTTCATTGCTCAAGAGCAAAATTGCCTAGGAAAAAAAAAGAAAAAAATCCTCTTTGACCCAAAACTTAGAGCATCCTCAGTGAGGATAGACAGATTCCTGCCCACAGTGGGGGTCGTGGGAGAGTATTAACATCATTCCTGGGAACAAGCATAAGAACAGTTGATGTTAAAGAATGAAAATCCTTCCCACACTTCCCTTTAATCCACTGCAACTTCATTCTGCAACTGGCAGAGCTCGGCTTCCCCCTCCTGGGGACAGGGTGCATGGGCAGGAGCAGGCAGAGGATTTTCCTTCTCTCGGTGCTCCAGTGTGGAAATGTTTTAAAACTGCTGGCTCTGGATACCTCTGGCTTTGTCTTCTTAAGGGGCTTGTGAAGGGCAAGGTGATTTGGAAATCGAGCCTGTTGAAGCAATGCTACAGCAATGATTTTATCTCTGCTGGGAAAAATATTTGGTGTCTAGTCATCAAAGCCCACAGTTGCTGTTTTGAAATGTTCAGTGGTGATAATCTGCATTGTTTTGGTGCTGTAAATAGAAACCCTGTGTGCACCTAAGAGTGCACAGAAGTTAAATTCTCTGTCACAGGAAAATATCTTTGCCTTCATTAGCTTGAAAAAATACTTTTAAAATTTACAAAACAGTGATTTAAAAGTTCAAGGGTAATTGATGATGATTCCCTTTCAATAAGAAAGAGAGCAGTATCTGTTTAGAAAACAAAGGCATATATTATTATAATGAAATGCATGAAGGAAAACAGTGTAGGATTGATCGAGTTCAGTAATAACATCACCCCTTTCAGTTAATCAATCAAAAGACAATGAAGATTGTCTGGGCATAACAGCCCATTAGCTGTACAGGTTATTTCTGGTTTTTTTTTAGTAGCCTGTGAGTGCTCAAGCACAGATGTATAAAGCACAGCTGGTTACTCGTGGCTTTAGCACTCATGGAAATGTCAAAGGCATCCAATCACCTAAAGCAGGAGCATCTGTTCATAAAACAGCAAAGGTTCCAGATTTTGAAGATGCACAGGTTCATTTTCATGAAGGCTCAACTTAATTTTTTACTCCTTCTCCTTTTAAAATCAAACCCAAAGATATGACCTTTTAATCTCAATTTTTAATTTTTTCAAAAGAAGCCAGCAGATATTTCATCTTTGATGAAGTGGATACATTTAAATGGACACAAATCTGGGGAGATTAAAAGTGAAACTACTATTTCTTTATGCAAAACTTGGTGTATGGTAGTCTCAGAAGCACACAGAAGTTTGAATTTCATTAGTGGCAGCAATTCTACATATATCCATAAATCTTCTTATGTGTTTTATTTTATTTTCTAAGACAGCTTCCAGGAAAGAAATATTATCACTTATTTGTGTAATTTGTGCAATTTGTTATTTGGGAAATTCAATTTTTTACTGAGAAAGAGAATTGGGGTTTTAAAGTCACAACTTCTTCCCTATTTCTTACATAACTGTTGTCCCACAGGTAATTAGTCTGAATATATTTGGTGAATAGCAAATACTTAAAAATCTGTATTTTCACAAATCTGAATTAAATGCTTAACAAAAAAAATCAGGAAATTGACCACGTATTCAGTAGGTCATTGCTGCATGGTTCCATGCAAAAGGTTTGTCTCTCATCTGGATTTGTGTGGCTTTCTCATTCTGAGCTCTGAATTTTGTTGTGCTCTTGTGCCAAGAGATATGAAGAGTTACAAATATCCCTATCGTGTGCTCTAGTGGAATTGCATCATAATTATTTTTCCAGACTTTTAAAATGTAAACTACTAGGCATTTTACAATTTTCTCAGTAGACTCCTGAGTACTCTGGTTGCTCCCCCAAGTCATCATGCCAGCCAAATCATGATACACAGGAAACAAATATAAAGTGCCTAATATAAAGATACCTTTCCAGGCATCATTATGTATTTAATAAGGAATGCAGGACAAGAGGCTGGAAATTGCCAGACTAGAGCAAATTTCAATGAAAATACAAAGGTATTATTTGTGTCCTATGTCTCTATCTAATCCAAAAGTAAAAATTTCTTCCTGTGGTCCCTTCCTATTTAGATATCCAGTTCTTGTGCACATAGAGCAAAAAGCTCATAGTTCCCCAGTAAGTAGCTCTTATTAATGCATATTTATCAGAAAACATGTTGCTATCAAAGAAAACCCAAGTCAGGGATGTACTTCAGTGTGCTAGAAGATATATTTCAAAATAGGTGAACTTGGCTGGAATATTTCAAAGGTTCCAACAATAAAAATTTTCAGTTCTACACAAAGATAATCTGGTGAAAAGAACTTGTTATTATTAAGATGTGCAAATTTCTGTCTCATACAAACCAGCTTAATTTATCAGTTATTGAAATATTTTCTTCCAGATGTACCAGCTTTAACTCTGTTCCCAAGACTTTCCCAATCCAAAAGCCAGTCCTCCATGATTTCTTTTTAAGAGCAGGATCTTCAACTTGCAATGTTGATTTAAAGAAAAGAAATAAAACCAAACAAATCTCCCCCACTAAATATTTTAACCAGACTGATTTTCCCTTGGCCTTAGATACCTTCTGTGTCCCAACACCATGAATTTGGTGTAAAATGCTCATGGATGCCCCTAAAAGGAGCCACAGGCAGCAGGGACACATCACCCTGACCTCCATCCTTCTCCAGAGCTCCAGCTAAAACTTTGTTTTTCACAAAGTGTTGCAGTTCTTCCTTAGGTGCTGACAATGGCATCTGGATATTTTCAACAAGATTTCCAGATGATAAATAATTTCCAGATTTTATAATTTTGAGGAATTGACAGCACGGATCAGGTTTACAGCTGATGAATTGAGTGTGAAAGTATCTGTGAGCCTAACCCTTATGACAGCTTCTTTCTCTTACTGTACTTTTCCCTCTCTTTAATAATTCCCTGGTTTTAATTCCTTATTCCTTATTCTTTATTTCAGTGGAACTGAAATAAAGAGCAACACTAGTGGGAGCCCTTGCCTGGCTGGACAGCACAGACACAGCCCAGAGACAGGACAAGGGGGAATGGCCTCACACTGAAAGAAAGTAGGTTTAAATTAGATATTTGGAATAAATTCTTCCCTGTGAGGGTGGTGAGGCCCTGGCACAGGTTGCCCAGAGGCTGCCCCATCCCTGGAAGTGTTCAAAGCCAGGTGGGATGGAGCTCTGAGCCAGCTGGGAGAGTGGAAGGTGTCCCAGCCCATGGCAGGGGGGTTGGAGCTGGAGGATCTTTATTTTCCCTTCCAATGCCCCAGGGCATTCTGTGATTCTATGATTTAACTTTCCTTACTTTCATTACCCCATTTTTAACCCCTGCTGCTGTCTGCTGAGATTCGTGGGTGTTTTTCTCTGCAGCAAACAGGAAACTGAATTTCCACCACCTGAGTCCCACGGTTTTGATCCATTTGCAGAACATCTCCCTCAAACTGTGCTTCCATTTTAAGGGGTGGTGATAAAAATCTCCCAGGACTATCCAGGCCACCAAGACAGACCCAAGGCAGAGCAGCTCTGCCTACACCATGCAGCAGGACCTGACCTATCCCTCCATTTTCACTTTCCCAAAAGCTCTCCTCCTTCCACTCCCCAAAAAGATTTGTAATTATTATTTTGTAAGTTAACACAACCATAAGAACGTGGCTAATATTCTTGGAATGTCTATATTGCCCTGAGGTATATACTATTTGACTTTTTTAGTGGTAAATGGAAAAGGATTTTTTATCTCCTAAAAGTGATTGGTGATCTGTGTAAAACCATATGTTTCTTTAAACTAATTGAATTGTCAAGAAATGCCTATGCTGATTTTATTGTAAATTTTTGCCTTACTAGAAGGTCCATATTCATGTCAGGATTTAATGCTGAAGATTTATTTTGATGTCTTTTACTCAGGATAGCAAACAGTTACAGTTCCAATCATCTACACTGCACTTGATTAAAACATCTGTGAACCTGAGTGCATTAATTGACTGTTTTCCTAGTTCAAGGATGTTTTTTGTGTGTATAATTTCTGCCTGAATGGAGAGTCATCTTCCCATGCAATATCAAATAAAGTTGGTTCAATAAACCTGTCACTTATTTTCCACATAATTGTTCTCTTCTCTTTTTGTGGTTTGTTTTGCTCCTCAGTGCTTTGATACAAATTTGTGACTGCTGGTCGATATGAAATCAATTATGGTTTGACACAGTAGAGTCACAGGGTTTTTTAAATTTTCTGGTGTGAAAAAGATTATCCAGGACTGTCTTCACAGCTTATTATAAAATTCTCCAAAAACTCACAAATTTCACATAATAAATGAAAAATGTATTTGTTTGTCACTGTCGTGATTTCCTCTGCAAAAACCCAAACATCACCCCCATTAATCAACTAAACCTTAATTAAATGAACCTCACAAAACCTTATCTCAGCAAGGCTCCTGTGAAATTTATTTTATGTTTTGAGGCTCTTAGCTGAAATGTGCTCTGCAGCTGCAAAATGCTCTTCTTGTCTATTGAACAAACTCTATATCCAGTGCCTGCTTCCCACACTTCAGTTTTATCCTGATGTGGTAGAAAGTGAAATTAAACCCATCATATGCTGTTCATGTCCTGGGGAAAGTCTGGGTTTTGTGCTGGAGGGATCTGTTGTACCAGCAGAAGTTGATAGCAGTGATGTCAGGAAGGACTGAAAATAAAATAAGACTGAAGGTAGAATATTCCAGTGGAATGAAAGAATACTTTTCTGCTATAGATGAAAAGCTGAAAGATTGTTCATGGGGGAAAAGGTACATATTGGGACCTTAAGGCTGATCTATGATCCAAATGCATGCCCTTGTCCAAGAAACTGAGGCAGACAGCAAATGTGTATCAGTTAAAGTTGAGATAAAATCTAATATATGCAACATTGCCACATGACCTGTTGTCTCTATCATTACTCCAAGAGAAAAAAATGTAGACAATTAACTCTAATGAGATGATGGAAATATTAATACAGGAACAGTGTCAAATGATAGATCATCTGTTTTCTTCATCAAGGTAGTGAAAGATTTAGGACTGACAAAGATATTAAGCAAGGGGAATTTTCTGATTGCATGCAAATCAATGGCCTGGTGGGAAAAGAGTGCTTCAGTGGGAGGAAATAGCCTCATGATAATTTTTGACTTTTCACTTTGAAACATATAGAAATATTGTACAGGCAATAGCATAAAAAATATTAGGGGAAACAGATGTGGCTCAGAGTGCATAGTCCTTCACTAATTTAAGATCCTATTAAAATCAGGCAGGGCATGAGAGAGAAGTTTGATGATGAGGGGGAGATCATAGGAACTAATGAGTACTAAATCAACACATGAATTGTTATTAATCATTATTAATTAATGTATGTTCTGGTGCAGTGAGTGAGGTGTGTTTTCTGCTTCTCTTGCATTGATCACAAGTAAATAAAAAGGGAACTTTCCTGTGACTCAGTGTGGGAGACAAGTGGTGCATCCCCACTGAGCACTGCCCACTTTGCCACTGCTGCCACTGCAGCTCTTTCTCTGCCTGGAGCTGAATGCTGTGGTGAGAGAAGTTAGGTGTGAATATTCTCATTGTGAAACTGGTTGCCAAGGGCAAATCTTGATATAAAATATCTGGCTAGCAGCTGACACAGAAATGTGCAGGGGGAACTCCGTCCTTGCAGGTGAACAGCTTTGCAAGGTATGTCCTCAAAGCTGGTCCAACCTGTGTTTCAAAACAGACAGGACAAGGAGGGACTCTAGTTAGAGAAGAAAAGTATTGCCCACTCCCTCCATATGTACACAGACCACCTTAAACAGACCTGGCTCTGATGAGCTCTATGGGCTGGCAGTCCCTGGGGCTGAAATCCCACCCTGTGTGCAGGCAGGGTGGCCTCAGCTTATCCAAACCAGCCAGAGGTGTCGAGCTCAGGCTCTACACAAATTAAGTCTTCAATATCCAGGGTTGTTAATTAGGATTAGTGGTGTGGTGTAATGAGTTACCTGTTCCCAATTGTTAATGCACTCCCCTTCTCTTTCCCACCCTCTCCCCTTCCTCCACACCTCTTCCCAGCAGCTCTGCCTTGGGTGTCAGCACCTCAGCCCTGTCCCACTCCTTTCACCTCAGCCCTGTTTGTTCTTGCTGCTCCAGCCCAGCAAAGCTGCCTCTGCTCCTTCCAGGACTCAGGGCTGCCCTTCCTTCCCCTCTGCTGCTGATTTATCTCCCTGCTGCCAGCTGGGTGTCTTATCACGGACAAAAACCTGAGTTGGGCCAGGCAATTCAGGTCTTCTGATCCCCAGAGGAGCACCTAATGATTTTATACTTAATTAAAGATGACATAATTCCTAAGCCAGAGAGAGAACCATATATCTCATTCCTTATTTGATGTTGTTAGAGAGATTTGGCTTCTGGTTTAGCAAACATCAAATAAACTTCTTCAAGCAAATAAATGCTGAAATGTGTATCAAATATCTACATTTTAACCATACATGGGGTTTGGGGGGGGTTTTGTTTGTTTTTTTCCCTGCATTGGATCAGTAAATCTTGTCCAGGAAGACTGGAGCAGATTGGTTGTTCATTGCATATTCCTGTTGTTCTGCAAGGTACAGCTCGTGAGGTGGGGATCCCTTCCCTGCTCCCAGTGAGGAGATTTGTCTGTTTGGGGCCTTCAGGTCACATTTTTTGTGTTCATTTTTTATAGAATCACAGAACATGCTGAGCTGGGAGAGACCCATCAGGATCATCGAGGACACCCCAAGAATCCCACCAGGTGCCTGAGAGTGTTGCCCAAACACTTCTTTACCTCTGTCAGGCTTGATTCCATGACTTTCTATAAGTGAAATTAAGTATCTTGATTTGATTTATCACCAGTTTCTTCCTCTAATCATCCTGCTCAGGCTCTCCAGTATTGAAGTCCATTTTAGGTAGTGCTCCATCCTTCTGCAGCTGTGTGACTGCACCTGTATGTGCTGAAAGCCAGTCCTACTCTGGAAGCTGTTAAACAGAGAATATATGAAAAAATTCAAGTGAGATCCATTAAATCAGTGCTGTCAAGCAAAAGGATAAAAGAATCATGTACCCAAAATTTTCACAATTTCTGACAACACTGAGAATGCCTTTGGTTTCATAGATTAATGGCTTGAACTGTTCTTGCCTCCAAGGCAAATCTGTGAAGCATCAAGAAGGAATGATGCCTTGAAGATACTCTGATGGGTAAGGAGGAGATTGCTGCATGATGCCTGGTGCTTGTGCTCTGGAAACAAAGCAGTGCTATTATAATTAAAGCAGCACCACCTGAAAGCAGATGAGTTAGGGGGAAAATCACCCTTTTATGGTGCTGTGTTTTTCTCTCGAAGGAAGGCACAATTTATTACATTACTGTTATCATTTTCCTGAAGGTATTTTCTCATTGGTGCTTGTCAAATTTCAATTCATAAAAGCTGATTTTTCAGAGCACCATCTGCTGGTGCTTCCTGGGTCCCGTGGCTTCTGCTGGAGAGCTGAGCTCCTCTGCACTCCCCAGAGGAGGGGAAGGGTCTGCTGGTGTTCACTTGGTTGTGTTGTGAGCCACAACAGCATTTCCTTAGTTAAACTTCTGATCAGTATCCATCCATCCTGCCAGACTCTGTTTTCTTATAGTCATTCTTATTCACATCACAAAAAACTTTAAAAGGAGCAGGAATATTTGCATTATGGGGATAATGATTGAGTGGTGATTTGTGGGCTTGGCCCCTCAAGTTTTGTGTAAGCTCATCCATAGCTCTGTGGCTCTGCAGAGAAAGAGGCTGTGATTTCCCAAATGTGAACAAATGTGTTTAACAGACTTTGTGCTGAACTTGTCAGATTTTCAATTACGTCTTCTGTTTAATGCTTTAGTGCCTCTCATCCCTGCTCAAATACAATTTATTTCTTTCATAAACACAAATGAATTGCCACATTCAAGGGAAATCAGTGATGACTGATAAAATTTTAAGAATTTATATGTATGAGATAATTTTAGGTCTGAATTGTGTTGAGGTTGTCAAACAATATTTATGTGGGTTCTAGCCTGTAGATGGGTTATGAAGGTTCAGTGACCTTTTCTCAGTCAAAGTTATCTTCTAAACAGTTTTGGATATCCTGTGTTTCCTAAAAACTGAAGAACTCCTCTATTTCTAGCCACAAACTTATCTAAATGCCTTAAAGGCTTTAATACTCATATTTTAATCATGTTGATGACTTAGTTGTTTTTAGAAAGAAAACTCTAACTGAACTCTGTGGTACAAAGTCATCAAAATGTCTCCTAAAAATACCTACTAAGCAGTTAATGTTCTTTCTAGCCTTTAAATGTGCCTGGAGACTTAACACTGCATTAAAGAAATGAAGTGCAATTAGGGTGTAGGATTATGTGGAGATATGAAGTAAAAGAGGCCTCTGAAATAACTGTTTTGTAAGCAAAATGTGAATTCTTTCTGGAAGAAGATGGTGTGGATGGTGTCTGAACCAGCAGAGTGTTTGGAGCATTGGAGCCCCATGCCCTGATTCACTTTGTCCTGTCACTGCCCAGACAGCCCCAAAAGGGACTGGTAAACCCTAAAGGTGCCATTTCCCATGGCTCTCCTTCCCTAACTCAGCCTTGCAGCTGTTCCTGCTCTGAGCTGCAAGAATGGACTTAAACTCATCATCTTTGCACAGGGGTTTGGGCTGGATTTCCAGGGATGCCTTGTGGGACTGGGTGGTTCTCACATTCCAGGAATCCTAAGAGAATTAAGCCTGAACAGCAAAGTGTGGGATCTTGCACCTCCAGGAAGCTTTACCAACTGCAGGCATCTAAAGCAAGAAAGAAGAAGAAATTTGGAGGCTGAAACAGAGAACCTGTTGGGATGATGACCATGGAAAGTCAGCTTGTAAATCCATACAAAGTACTGTTGTTGAGTCAGGGGCCACAGTTTTGGCATGTTAGATTGTTTATATTTATTGTACAACACTGCTCTGAGGTGGTGTTTTCATTTTAAGGATGGGATGTCTCTGTCTCAAGGATAGAAGTGCTTGTACAATCAGGTAGGATATTTAAAATGCAGAGGAGAATGGAATTCATCTACATCCTAGTTGCACAATAAATCCTTTGCTGCAATCTCCTTCTCATAGTACAGTGATTTTGGTGTGCCACTCCAGCTGAGTGAAGTGCAGCTTCTCAAATACTTCATTGTGCTGTGTTTTTGCAGAAATCTGTTCCCAAATGTCAGCCCCAGCAGTGAATTCAGAGGGCTTGAGGTGGAACACAAGTACACTACTTGTCTTTCATCCTCTGTCAAATTCTGTGTGTGTAGGTGGCAAGCTCAGGCAGCACCTGCCAGCACCGTGTTGGTTATTGGCTTGGGACAGAGCTGTTTACATTCAGCTCTGAGGCATCCATTTGTACACTACTTTCTATCTGCTTTCAGAATTTCACTAAAAATCATGAAATTTTAGGTTCTACAAAGTACACAGTCTCAAAGCAGGAGCTGTAATTTAAAACCATTTTGTAATCAGTGGAGAAAAATTTGCCTAAAATCAGTTACCAATGCATTGCTTGATGGCAGGACTATATTTAAGATATGCAGTGAATTAGCCATTGAGTGTACAGGGGATGCTAAAGAGTTTTATTAACATTTTCCAGACTGACTTTTAGAGTAAGAGTTTACCAGCTTGGATTGTTACCCCCAAGGTAATTGTTGAGACTTGAACTCTCATCAGAACATACAATCCCTTATGCTTCAAAGGGGGATGAACACACAAGTGGATAATAATAATAATAATAATAGTAATCATCATTATCTGTTTTCTGTATCATATTTAGAGAGTGTGTCTTAGCTGATGCAAAAATGAATCTGTTAGCTGGTAACACTTTCCTTGTTCTTGTCACTTTTGGTATCACATGCAAAATTAGTTTATGATTCCTTTATAGTTTTATTACATGAGTTCTGACCAGTGTGTCCCTCTCCTCAGACTCTGGTGCTGATGTGCAGTTTGCAGTCACCTCCTGCACAGTCACTGCTGTCCCCAGCTTTGTTTTGAGCATTGTGTTCATCCCTATCAAGATCCACCTTCTCTCTTCTTGTTGATGTATCTGTCTGAAGGGTATTTGGTATGCCTTGGGTGGTTGGTGTTAATGTACATTCCACAAGTAATGCAACATTTCCTTGCCCACTTTCCCTGCCAGAAAAGAAGTTTGCTTTGTTTGCTTGCAGTCAAGGTGATGCCAGATTTGCTGAATCTTCCATTTGTGAATTTGCATTTTGAAAATGTCTTTGCTCAACAATGATCAAAACTGTCACAGAGATTTTACATGGGGAGTACTTTATGGTGTTTTCTTCTTTAAACCAAGTGGTATCAGATTTGACAGTTATTGGAAAGACCTTATACCACATTAAAGAGACTTTTTTGGAAAGCTTCTTCCAAAAAAAAGTGGCTTGCCACAAAATTTGATTACCATGAATTATCCTGAGGCTTGGGTTGACTTGAACCATTTAATTTTTCTGTATTCACCTCCAAGTGTAATTCATTCCTTATACTTTGCATATTGATGTATGACAGAAAAGACAAAGTTTTGTTTCCTATTTGAGACAAAAGGCAATTTTTCAACTGCCCCCTTCACAAGGGATTGGTGAAATCACCCTGGAGGTGTATAGGAACCCTTGGTGGCAAGGACAGGAGGATTTGAGAGGGAGGGACCCTGCAGTGCCCCTGCCCTGAGCTGCAGGCTGGGAGCAGTGGAGAGTCCCCCCATCCTTGTGCCCAGGATCTCTCTGGCACAGGGGGATGCACACAGGAAGAGATTTAAGACAAAAAGTTCTCCTGGGAGCCAGGCAGATGCCACATGCCTTCCTTCCCTTCCCTTCCATGCTCCCACAGACTGTGCCCAAGCAGGTGCTTTGCCCAGGGAAGGCTCAGGCTCTGCCAGAGCAGCTCAGTCAGGAGGGAAGGTGGATGGCTGCATCTCCTCACTGATGCTCTCTTGCTGCCTGGTAACCTGCCTGCTCGTTTCTGCACTGCCAGATACCTTCCTCTGGGAGAAGTCTTTTCATTTTTAAATCTGTGTGGGAAGCAGCCCTGTCTGTGGCAGTTCTGGCTTTTGAACCAAAGCCTGGTGCTCCAAGCACATACCCACCATTTCCATGTCTGAACAGCACTGTGCTTGTTGAATGTGCATGTTTCCAGGACTGCTGCCCTGTTCTGCAGATACAGCATTCTAAGATTATCCATTTGCTGTCTTTCCATCAATTGTGTTTATTGCAGGATAGAGATTATCTGTCTGCCAACCATGGAAACCCCAAAAGTCAAGCTGTGTTCTTTCTGGCTTGTGAATCATCACCTGTAACCTTGAGTCAGCATTCACAGGGGAGCACTTAGACCATGGTTAAGTTGTATTCTTCTGATCCAAAATATTCTCTGTGATGCTGCATTACATATTTCTTTAATACTGCTTATGTAGAATCCTACCCATAATCTTTCAGCTATGTTAGTTCCATGGACCTAAAGGAATAAAACAGTGGAAATGTATTTTTAGTCCTTTCAGAGAGGCAGATGTGACATTGAATATGTTTGAATTCATATATATATATGTTTTGAAGAAATATCACTTTTCTGGTTATAGTTAGCTGAAAATCAAATTAATATTTGCTTCAAGGTGTCAGCTTTTAGTTCCTGAGGGATATGATGTTCTGGCCAGAGGAGGAAATGTATATGGGTGTGAGCTGGGTTGAAAAGAATACTCCAAGAGACAGTTTTCTTCATTATTAATATACCTTTTGGATATTCAGTGATTATTTATAACTATAAAAAGTGTGTTTTGCATCAAAGGCAATTATGCCAGTTAACAGCATGTTCAGGCTATGATAATTGACTGAACAATCTTATGATACTTTGCCCCTTTCAAACCTGTTGCTTGGATACCACTTTCTTTGAACTATTATGTACCTTGCTGAAAATTAAATAGTAAAGAAAAGGTCTTAGCAGCTCTTTCCTTTGTCTTTTCCATAAACTCTATATTATAAAATATTTTCAGAAGGGGAGACAAAGGATTGGGGCTTACTGGCAGCAAAGTACTGACAGAAAGAGCTGGAAATGCAACTCATGTACAATCTGAATTCAAAGCTTTGTTTTCTAGATATGTCTTTTTTTTTTTCTTGCATGAAAGCTTTTCCTTCCTTTTCCAAGGGAATTTGAACTTGAGATGTAGTGAAGCAATTCTCAAATTGCAGTCATCCAGAAGTAACTGGATAATGCATCCAGGTAAGTCTCTCACTAATGAGAAGGGTTTGTTCCCTGCTCAGTTTTACTTACTCACTAAAATACATAATCTGAAAGTGTGAAGTGGAATTTGTGATTTAGAGTTTTTATGTAATGAAAGGTACTTTTGGTCTCCATCTAAATTCAAGGTATTCTATTATTTCCTGCCATGAATTGCTGTGATTTCTCTAAGCTGTGAGCTGCTGCTTTATCTATATGCAAAATCTTCTCAGAAATAAAAGAGGTGTCTTGTTGCAAGGGCTTAGGTTTGCCTACAGGATTCATTTGCTGGAAACCTCCAGGTCTATCTACCTAGTTTCACTTCACTCTGATGCACGTGAGAAAAAAGGTTGGGGGTTGAATGATCTGGTTGGCTCAGCAGGCAATATCTTTAGAATTACCTTTTTCTGAGATCATTTTACCATCTGAGTTGAGCTTAAGCTGAGGATTTATGTAATGTGACATTGCTAGCAGAAATCATGAACGTCCAGCCTCTGATCAGGGAAGTGACTTGTTTGCAGGAAAGATGTTGACTCCAACCCAGGCATAATGTTTGAATCTAGATTAGGAAAAGAGGTCTTTTTTAGAGATTTGTCCCAATGAGGATGGCTTTTTCTGCCCACTGGAAGGCAAGGAAAATCTCCTGCCTGTGACCCTGTGCTGGGGAGGGTTGTCCTGCCAGTGCTCCTCCCAGAGAGGTGCAGGGATGACTGTCAAGGACAGACAGCACCTACCAGAGTAAGTGAAAAGTCAGGACTTTGGAGCAGCTCATTGCTGCAGTGGGTGATGGGGCAGAGCTGCAAACACAGCTACAGTCCAGCTGCCTCATGTTTCTGCTCCTCTCTGCTTCCTGTCATCACGAAAATGAGCAGAAGCAGAGGGGAAGTTCTTATCTGGATACAGGGTTGGACCACAGGCATCTCCCAGTCTGGATTTGGGGATTTGCCTGTGGTCTCTAATGCCAAGGGAATGTTTTGTCACTTTTTATTCATAGCTGAGCCGTTCAGCAGGACTGTTGAGGTGACTCACAGCAGTGCTGAGATTGTGACTCACTGCTGCATCCTTTCTGGAAAGACACTAATCCTCCTTTCCTGTGCTTGGGCTGGTTTGGGAACCACAACATTAAGGGCTGAAAGGCACATTTATTAAATGACACATGCCAGGACCGGGTTTTGTTTGTAACAGTGAGGAAGTACTTTGTGGCCTCTCTGCTGTTGACTAGACGCTGACACATCTGGCACCCAGGCACCAGAGGATGGAGGGATCTGGACATTTGTTTCCCTGGTTAGATCTGGGTGTCAAGCCTGTTTCAGTCAGTGAGTCTTTGGGCTGGATTCCAGAGTTTTTCTTAACTACCAACATCTGTCAGATGTCAACTCCCTGAATCCACCCTTCCTGGTCATGCTATTTTAAGGCACTTATATTTTAAATATTACTACTGCTAATAAAACCCTTATAGATTTTTCTCTGAGTAATTTGCCCTTAAGGGGCTTGGAAGTCCTCAGGTTTCTTCCTGACCAGTGACAGGATGTGGTTTATCCACTAGGAGTCATCCAACCTTTTGCCACACAGGCAGTCTGGCCAAAAGCCTTTGGGATGGCTTGTGGAGCAGCAGGAGCTGTGCCCCATGGATGTGGTAAGTGATAACTCTGCTTCAGCTGATTATTGGTGCAGCTCTTGCCCTAAAATAGGAGATTTCTTTCTAAACCAACATTTTTTTGGTTGTGGTCTCTTGGAGCCTTAGCTAGAGCAGGAATGATTTTGCATTCTCTTCATGTCTACAGATATCTGAAGAGGGTGTTTTTATCAGAGCTAATCTCCCTGGGCCCCAGTTACAGTCAGTGGAGAGAACAGGCATTGCTGGGTGTGATTTACATGTCAGGCTTTATCTTTCCTCCTTAGGATGAAGCAGTTGTACCCTGGAGGTACCTGTTTCTCTCAGTAATTTGTAAAATAGCTCTTGGAAGAATCTGTACTGAGTCAGGTGACCAACACCCACATTTACTTAATAAATAAGCTCTCAAATGAAATTTATCCATGGAAATGCCAGTTAAGTCTGTTACCACAACTCTCTCCCAGGGCTTGGCCTTTGCACATTTTTTTAAAACTAATTAGAGGTATGGTAATTTTGGTGTTTTTTTAACCAGCAGAGTTATGTATGTGTGGTTTCTTCTTCCTTGAGGGAGGGAGGCACATTTGTATCACTGTCCAGCACTGGTGTGGCTGCACTGATTCACTCAGCTGTGCCAGTGTTTCTAATTATAGCTGCTAAAAAATCACAGAAGGTTTTCAAACAGCTCATCTGTGCAAGTACCTACACACCCTAATCAATACAGCCACCTTAGCTGGAGGAATGACCTCTGCCTTAAGACTCATTAGGGCACCAGAATGTGAAAGTTTCAACAATTTCTATTCCTAAAATATGAATGGATGCTAGGCAAGGTCCTTTCTAATGAGAAGAATGTGTTTGTAATCTTTGCTTTGTATATTAAAAAGTTTAGAAGTCTTAATGAAAAATTATTGCAAATCAGGTATAAATTTTTCAGGGTGAGAGGGTTCTTCGTTTTCTGAACACTGATAAAATTAAAAACAGCCTATTTTTTACTATTTTATTAAACAGAATGGTGGTAAAGAAAGTGATGGTAAGGCAAAATCAGTCTCAGCAACAGTCTCATTTTTGAAGCTTTCTGCTGTTATAGCAAAAAGTGTAAAATAGAAATCAATATTAATTTAAGAATATGATCTCCCTAAAATATTAAATAATGATGTAGCTTAAAGGCAGGAAAAGTATGAGGCTGGTATTTTACTGAAGTGCTGCTCAGCCCTGCTGCGTGTGACAGGTGGAATTGGAGGCTGGGCATGTGCCAGGCAGGGATGGCCAGGGCATCCTGAGAGCCTGAAGGGGGCTCACGAGGTCCTGCTTCCTACCAGGGATTCATATGGATTTTGTTTTCACATGAAACCATGTGAAGGTGGTGTAGCAGATGTTGGACTTCCAGCCATTAACAATTTTCACCTTTGATGGCACAAGGCTGTTCCATCCCACAGAAACCCAAGTTCACTTGAATTCCCACGCTGCCCATATGCCTACATTTCAAAGTTTGCTACCTTATTAACTGGTGAAATATGTTCATTATAATAGCAGCAATGAGAAGGATTTAAGTGCACCTCAGGCAGTCAAACCCCAAAGATTTAAATCTGCAAAACCCATCTGCTCCCTAACTCAGGAACTCACATAAAATGTGAAGGTGCAGAGGACTCCTATATTAAGTTTTGCAAGCACTTGCTTTCAGCCTTGGAGAAATTGGAATTTCACTTGCAAGTGCAAGACAAGCCAACTTCTAATTTTTTTGGTCTTCAGTTTTACTGGGCACTGTGAGTCCATGGCTACTGCCTGTTATTGCTCAAGCTGATAATTTAATTCTCTAAGCACTCTAAGTGCTCTCTAAATTCTAGAAATTTTAGGTTCAGTTCCTTTCTCTATCTCAGACTTATCAGTGCTGCCTGTCTAATCTACAAGTCCCTTTTGTGGCAAAGGTGATCATATCAACTTTAAAAATAAGCATTTGGGTCTGTGACTCCCCAAGTTTGGAGATATTTCCTTGCAGATGAAAATAATGCATCATTCAAAACACAAGTCTTGACAGTATATTTTCTCTGTCTCAAATATGTGTAGGACTATCAATTTAAAAAGTAAGATTATTTTTTTTTAGGCTGTGGGAAAACTCCTCCTTCCCTTTATAAGGCAACATGTCCTCTACTGGAAGACATTTTTTTTTTAAACAGCAGATAATATTTACAATAAATATCTAGGTTTGGAGGATGCCTTGGTTGCTGGAGCTGCCACTTTTCTGAGCAGTGTGAATTCTGAGCTTTTAAGTAAACTGAGAATTATTTTTGAAAAAAGAATGCTTCCATTGTAATCAGCTACATTTTCCTCCCTTCAAATGTCTGCTATCAACAAATGAACAAAAAAATCCTGTCAAAAAGTCATAAATATTAAGTTTCTTCTCTGAATACGAGAAGAAATTATGAGAAATTTGAGAAATTTTTGAGAAATATGAGAATATTTCAATATGAGAAATTTTTCTTGTGCCTGTAACTGCCCTTTCTGTGCAGAAAGATGCCATGAGCTGGTGACTCAGCTGTTGTCTTGGAACCAAAAAACCTGGGTTCTCTTCCTACAAGTTTCCCAGCTATTGCATCAGAGAAATGGCAGCAACCAAACCAAAAAAGGATGACTCTCACTGCTTTAAATAATCAGTATAGAAATTAATTTGCCCATTTTTGATACCAAACTTTTCTTCACCACCTACCCTAGAAAGCCTCTGCTGCAAGGAGGGGTGGATGTGTCGTGCTTGTTGCAAGGCTATGTCAAGGCAGAGTTTGTGGGGTTTTTTTAAGAGCTGTTTAAATCTGTTCTGGAAGTCTTTTCCTTGCCACAGAAAATTTAGTCACACTGTCCTCTGCATTTAGAGAACCCCTCTGTGTCTTTCAGCTTGGAAATGCTCCTTGCACTTCCACTGCCCAGCAGGGGTGAAATGAATGCTGGAAAACTCAGCAGCAGGAGCAGCCTCATACCTGCCATCCTGGCCTGCTGAACTATCATTTGTTTCCCTCCTTTTCTATGTTTAAATCTTGTTTTTCAGTGGTTTGCAGATACTTCTCTTGCTTCCCACATAAATTCCAACAGTATGACCAGATGTCTTCGTTTCTCTCAACACCCTTCACAGCCCTAATCCGAAATGTTCACACCAGCCACAGAGGGATCCTGTGCTCATCATGCAAACTGCCTGCAGCAGATAGCCAGAACATGATCTCATGCTGGCCTAGATCTGCATGCTGGAGCTAAAGGGCTCCCTCAGGATCCTGGGCAGATGTCTCTGGCCTTTTTGGCTGTTTTGCCTGTTTTTGACTGTTCTCTGGGATGGGCAAAGTCAAGCTTCAGTCATTTCCCCATGCAGGAAATGTGTTGTTGGGATGGAGGCTACTCTAAGACCAAAATGATATTTCTTCACCCAGAGGGGTGCAGATAGCAGCCACAAAAGGTGTCCCTAAAGAGGAAGACTCCATACAAGTGGTTTATAGGAGGGAGAAGGTGATCATGTTGGTATCAGTCCAGCTGAAACCTTGCTGTTTGGAAATCCTGCCACCTTCTAGGCTGTTCTGCCTGTTGGCAGTGGGAGCAGAGCAGTGCAGGGCTCACAGGCAGCAGCTGAAGGGCACAAGGTCTGTGCCCCAAGCACCTGAGTCTTTCACTCACCTTGAGAAATTCATAAATTCTTGAAGGTTGGGTGCTGGGCTGTGAAATATGCTCTGCTCACCTACTACTGGCCTGCTCATCTTCCTTTTTTTTTTTTTTTTTTTTTTTTTTTTTTCTATTTGTATAACTTAACTTCATTAAACTTTCTGAGATTCACGGTCAGAAAGTGCTGCTTATAAATCAAGTTATTCTTTCTGCTACTTGATTTTTTTTTTTTTCCCAAGGCTGGGGTGAGATTAGAAGTTTGAGTTTGCATGCTGAAGTTGTGTTATTGTTTTGTTTTGTTTTCCTAACCACTTCCACGTGCAGTCAGGTTTTATTGCCAGCTGCTCTCCATGGTTGGTCTCTGGGGAACGAAGGCTCCTGTTTGTTGTTAAACTCATAACAGTTGGTTAGTTTAACTTTTTTTCAAATGTTAATTTGCCAGGTTTGGATTTCCACCAGTTGTCTTTACCCAGCCAGAGGTGGGCAATGGAATTAGCAATGATGTGTAAGAAGGGCTCATCAGACCCTCAAATTCCTGTAGAGGGAGAAATGGGCAAGTTTATCACCACCCTCACATCCTTTCTGTATTAAAATTAAGTATCTTGGAATTTTTCACTTCCCACAGAGCAGGAACATGAAATTTCATTTAATTAATGACAGAAAGATTTTTATTTTGCAGTTTAAAGCAGAAGAGGACAGGGCTCCCTGTGGTGATTGCAGCAGGGAGCCTGTGAGCCCAGACATGCTGCTCACCAGGGAGGCCAGGAGCTGGCAGGAAACCTGCCAGGTTTCCCTAGGAAGTGTGTTTGCACTCCCTTAGAAGATTTGATTCAATCAATCTGTTCCTGCAGAATATATATGCATATATTGCAGGAACTGGCATTTTCCTATGGAAAAAAAATGAAAAGGTTTTGCTGAGTTAAAATTGGAGTTTAGTGAGCATGCTTTTCTAGCTGCACTGGTGAGAAAGCCACATCTACTTTGTAAATGTATGTAAATATATGACAATCTAACATACAGTTAGGCAGCTGTACCAGACCTCTATGGATGACCTAAAATTATCCTTAAGGATTTTTGTACTTTTATCTGTCCACCTAAAGCTAGCACTGGAATGAGCAGAACATTGGGACATTTTTCTTCCTTGCAGGGAAAGGCTGTGTGGAAATGAGACACCAGAGAAAGCAGAAGAGGCAACCAAAGGCAATTATGGTGAGAAAATGTGTACCCTCTTCAACTTTGCATATTCAATGTGATAGCTGTGAGTCCTGTGCATTTCCCTGTGGAATTTATTCTTTTAAACCAACCTTCTGATTGTGGGCTTGATCCCAGGGTGCCAACAGCTGGGAGACTCGAGGAGCTGGGTGTCTGCTCTGGGTTTGAGCATCACTGGTTGGTACCAGCTGAGAGAGCCCTGAGCACTGGCTGCTGTCTCAGCAGCCTGGGGGCTGTGCTTTCCCCAGTGTTTTGGAGGCCAAGCTGCTGTGGTGCCAGCGTGGGCACTGCAGAGGGGACAGAGGTGGTGGGAAGGAGGGTTTGGGGCTGGGTGGGGTAGTGTGGCCCTTGTTCAGCCCCTCAGGAATTCCCACTGGGTATTGCAGAGGATGGCACATGGGAGGTATTAAGTGAAATCAGGACAGAAACAGTGTCTGGCCCCAGGCACCAGATAAGAGCTGAAGCAATTTCTCCTGTCCTGGCAGCTGTAATGGACAAAGCCTGTGGGTCCCATGTACTACATGGAACCTAAATGATAATATTCATGGAACCTAGATACATATCCATGGTGTCTAGGAACCTAAACATCAACAAAAAAAGCATTTTTTTTCACACAAGCTGTTAAATAGAGATAAACTCTTGCGAGGATTTGCATGTTTGCACGTAACCTTTCTACTGTGCTTGCTAAGAAGAATGTAGGAACAAAAATCTGTGGTAAGGAAGGAAAGGGTTTAAGACTTGAGTGAGCTCTGGAGATCCTGCAGCTTTTCCTACCCTTACCTTCATAGTCTTGCCTTGTGGAAGGTGCAGAAACCATTACAGGGCCTCCCTGGAAAATCATCCCTTTGATATGGAATTGCTTCCTTGAATGACTAATGCTAGAATTATCACCCCCTTCTGCAGACCCCTGCATTATCTCTTTGTGCTTTAATTGGTCCTTTTTCAGTGCCTTAAGTAATTGGTTGCTTCCCTGAAACCTTTAAGTAGTTGGACAGTTTTCAATCCTTGATATCATTGGTCCATTTTCTAAGGCACCCTAACCTTATAAAAGCCCTTTTAATATCTTATGTGCTCAGACTGCTGCCCAGACCCCTTCATAGAAATAAAGCTGTCTGCAGAACCTCTGTGCAGCTTTCTCTATCTCTTCTTTTGCTGGCTAGAAGGTCCTGCAAGCAAAGATGAAATCACAGAAGGGCTGATGGCCTAAGCTTTAGGCATTGCTTGCATCCAGGGACCTCGTGGCTGAAGTCTGCCTGAGGCAGCCAGGAGAATCTGTTCCATACAGAACATTTTATCCGGGCTTGTTGTGGCAGCCTGGGGCGAAACCCCAGCCCTGGCAGCCACATTGCCCTGTTCTTGTGGCTGTAGATTTTTCTAGAGGAAAACTGGTTTAATGTGGGGCCACACATCCAGTGCTTCCAGCTCCATTTCTCAGGGAGGGAAGAGGAGCTGTGGTGGTGGGGTATGAAACCTGTTTGGTTCTGTTTGGCAAGGCAAATGTGGGTGGGAGGAGGAAAACCAGAGCTCCAATTCTCTGTGCATGGAAGTGATGAGGAGACTGATCCCCTGGCAAGACAGAGCAGTGTCACTGCCTGATGTGAAGGTTTTACTGTTTAATAATTAGATGAAATCATCTAGTTTCTAGACGCAGGAAATAAAAGACTGTTTGACTTTCTGAATTTTTACCCTTGCAAAGCTGTTGCACTCATTGTCTTGGCAGAAGAGAGCTGTGTTCAGCCCTCAGCTGGAGCTTGGTTTGTATTTCAGTGGAAACACTTCTTTGGAAATGCCTTGTCCCATAGCACTGAGCCCCACCAGTGACTCAGTGCTGGCTCAGGAGAGAAGGTTCCACTCCCTGAATCAGCCCCAGAGCCGTGGGACAGGGCAAGGTCCACCCAGTGATCAGTCCTGTAGATCTGCTCAGCTTGCTAGGTGGGATGAGGGCACAGCTCAGGAGGCTGAAGTCACATCAGAACATATTTGTAGTGAGAAAAAAAAAGACATTTTCGCAGACTTGGTTGTTTGTCCAGGATGTAGAAGGAGGTGTGATGCAGAGCACCTGGATTTGGAGCTCTCTGGATGCTTATTTTAGAATTTTCTAAAGGGAAATCATCATTCACACTTCAGAAATGACAAGACACAGGTACTCTTTGGGGTCTTTAAACTGAAATATTATGTTAATACTCTGTCTGATTCAGGTTCTGTTTTCCCTGCCCGAGTCTCCTTCACAATGGTGGGGTTTGAGTTTTGTGGAGTTGTTTATTTTTTTTATTCACCATTATATCAGCTGCAGTGCTTCTCATAGGGAGTAGTTGAAGAAGCTGGAAGTTATTTTATGACTATGTAAATGCTGTTATATTACTCACCTTTCTAAAATAAAAGTCTTATAATAAATTAAGTGGAATGATACTGAAAAAGGTAATTTTAGGTTGAAACTTGACAAAGAAATTTTGTCAGATCTGTTATTCTGCTAAATATTTCTCTGCAAAGGTGACTGAGAGAAGAGCCTTAACACAGTATTTGACTACACCTGCATGGAGTGGGCTCCTTCAGCAAGTAATCCTGTCCCTCACTCCTGCCATCTGTGACTGCAGCAGAAAGAGTTGAATATTTGCTCCCTATGTATTTATTGCCACGATAAATTTTCACTGGGACACTGCTGACCCTGTCAGCCATCTGTTCTTGGTGCTGGGCTGCCACACAGTGGCCTCCTTCAGAAACCTGGAGAATGGGAGGAGGAAGGGGGAATATCAAGTTGATAGCAAGAATGAGCAAATGCAAACGTCATGATGCATTTTACAGTGTCTGTTAATTCCTTACTGGGAGGAGAAGCAGAGTTTTATTTTGCACAGTCTAAACAAGAAGAAACAAGCATGAGAACACAGAAAAAAAGAGGTAGGA
The DNA here is from genome assembly GCA_034336665.1 of Luscinia megarhynchos. Classification (NCBI taxonomy): domain Eukaryota; kingdom Metazoa; phylum Chordata; class Aves; order Passeriformes; family Muscicapidae; genus Luscinia; species Luscinia megarhynchos. The sequence goes on from JAPFBE010000003.1 coordinate 6,117,873, forward strand.
AACCCCTGAGTTAACAAACAAAAATTTCTTTCAAGAAATTTATAAAGGAATTTGTATGAAAGTAGAAGAATTTTCTCTGATTTACTAATACCTGCTTTCTTTTCTTTACTGCTTCCTCTTTTTTCCTTAGATACAGACAAATAAAATTTGAAGCTTTTTCCTTTTAGATGAGTTCATTTTGGGAGGATGCTCAGGGTGGAGGTTTGTACTGCTGGTAGATTGAAGCACAGCCCCTCCTCAGGCAGTGGAGAATCCTGTTTTGATCCAGACCTGGAACTTGTGTGGTTTTAAATTTCAGCTGAAGTGTTCCTTCACGCGGGTTCTGCCTTTGTAAAATGTCATGGAATGGTTTGGGTGTGGAAGGGACATTAAAAACCATCCTGTTTCAAACTGCCTGTCATCAGCAGGGTGTCACCCACTGCCCCAGGCTGCTGAGATCCCCATCCAGCCTGGCCTCGAGCACTTCCAGGGATGGGGCATCCACAGCTTCTCTGGGCAGCCTGTGCCCCCAGCAGGGAGGTGGGGATGGGGTCTGCCTCATCCACTAGGATCCTTCCTGGATGATTACTTTGTGATAAAATGCACGGGGGTTTTGCTGCCCTGTAGGTTGAGATTGTGACACCTTTCACTCCCCTGTGTCCTCCTCATTCCTATAAAAAGGGAATCCATGGCAGGTGGCCTGGAGACTTCTAATGCACCTGACCCAGACAGCCTTCTGTGACAAATAATCTGAGAGACAGTGAGAGACACTCTGATTTTCTGACATTCCCAAATACACACTTCAGACCATCAGGAACCCTTAAATGAAAGGATTTAGGAAGTTTGGACTTCAGTGGTATGTGCCTGCAGTTAGACAAGGTGTGTTGGTTCATTAATATGAATTAATGCCAAGTAAGGAAGCAGAAAGGTAGGAAGATGAACTCTGTCTGTAAGAAAAGACTGTTTAAATCTTAAAAGTAGTTTTATGTGTTTATATGTCTGGTTTACATCTATTATTTTATTTTATGTAATCATTTGTGTTAGGAATGTTCTGTACCTGCTTGTTCAAAGAATAAGCATCCTGTGCCCTTTGATTTGTCACAGTGTGAATGAAGAGTCTGATGCTGTTTACAGTAGATGGATGTGAAATATATTTCAGTAAAAACTCTGGGTTCTCCATTTTAACACCTGCACATTAGTGCTATTAGAGTGGTGAGTGTTTCCTTGGTGAAATTGTTACTTGCTTTGTCATGGTGTCCTTTTATTTTGTCATAAATTCCAGTGCAGGCAGAGAAGCAAAAGTGACTGAGGCAGTTGTTGCAGTCAAAACTGTCCCTACTTGGGGAATTTTTATATAATCTAATTTACTAATTAACACAAACTTCTGGTCACCTCGATTCTGATGTTGAAAAAAAAAGAGGGACAAACCAAATCAAATAAACACTTTGGTAGAAAACCTTCCTGCCCCTTCCCCAGGCTCAGCAGAAGTTTGATCAGCATTCACAGGAGCAAAAGCCTGGATGTAACAAATGAGATCTGCAATTGAGACTGTTGTAAAGGGAAGTGGTGGGGCACCAACTTTCCTGCATGTGTATTTTCAATAAAAGCAACCACTGTCTGCAATCTAATAGATGTCTCTTAATGGTCTGTTTATCTGGGAGATGGAGAACAGGTTAATTTTGGAAGGGAAAGTCCATGCTGGGAAAGTATGTGCACTCAAGATCCCAAAAGGAAGTGTACAGAGGAAACAAAATTCTGTATTCAACTAAGTGAGGTTTTTAGGCTCTCCTCATGAAAATCCCAGTGCAATTAGCCAGAAAAGAGTCTGTCAGAAGAATCTGATGAATTTTTTATGTGGAAATGTGCCCATGTGGTGTCTTTTTCAAGAAATTTCACAATTTTTTTTAAAAAAAATGTATATTTCCATTTTGGAAAATGCTTCAAAAGAATAAGATGGTGTAAAAAGAAACTGCATATTTTACTTGAAATTTGATTTCATCTTTAAATATATTCTGTTAGTAAAAATGTGATGAAACTTTGAGCACAGAAAAAGTTTTAAGCAGAAAGAAGAGCAAAGCCTTCAGTGCATATTGAATTGCTACTGTTACTACTGATTTTCAAAACTGAATAAAAAAATGAATGTTTTATGAATTAATGGGAGTAGTTTTATTTAATTCCTGAATAACCAATATCCTATATTTCAATTTTTAAAGGAATATAAGAACATAGAAATGAAGCATAAAAGCATTTCTTTAAAATAGTTGAAAATTCCTAGTTATTTTTTTAAAGGAACAAATTTCAGAGTTTTTATTCCATGGGAAATATAGGAAATCATCTTTTCCTTTGTGAGTAAAATTTCATTGTAAAAGGTGGAATTTCCCACAAATTAAATGCTAGATTTTGAGAAACTCTAGCCCAGAGTTTGAAGGACAGTCACAAAAATGTTTAGTTTCCTATTGGAGAATGGGAGTTGAGTCCTGAAATCTCTGGGCACCAATTCTTGTTCAGCTGAAAAGAGAAATCCCATCACTGGGGACTGGAATGTCCTTGGAGGTATCACTCAGTGTGCCCTCTGAAAGGTTCATCCCACTGGTCATGTTCGGAGCCCAGAATTTTTGTGGGGTGTGTTTAGGGCAGATGGAGGTTATGACACCCTTGTTAAAATCCTCCTGGCTTGAGAGAGGAGGGGTGTGTGGGAATCCTGCTATCCCAGCTGATTTTGGGCACTCTCATCTTCTCCTGCCATGGCATCTCCTTCATGGGACTTTTAAAGGTTTGGAAAACTTCTGCCAGATGTGTTCTAAGTGTGGGGCATCCCTCCTTGGTGGGATGGGACAGGAGAGAGGACACTAGAAGAACTGTGAATATTCTGGTTTTGTTTCCCATCCCAGGTGTCACAGCCAGCAGGATCTGGGGCCTCTCACTGCTGTGCTGTTCTGCTGTGCCAGCAGCTGAGTTTGACTGGATGTGGGTTCTTTCCAGGGCTGTATTGCCAGGTTTTTGTTGGAAACATGTTCCTTCAAACCATGCCTTCATCAGTGTTCTGGGGCATTGCTCCAGTCCTGGTCCTGCCCTCTCCCCCAGCAGTTTTCCCCTGGGATGCAGAGGTTTCCCCTGGATAGCTGGGCTCTGGCAGCATCTGCTGTCAGTGGTTTCTGTTCCTCAGCAAACTGCCTCCTGGAGCTGGGGTGTGAGACTGACTAGAGCACAAACCACAGACAAATAACCTGTGGGTTAATCCAAACAGAGCTGAAGTGCTGGTGGCTGTGAGTGGGCTGTAAAATCCACGTGGCAGGTTAGAAAAACAGGGAGAGCCATTGAAAACAGTGTCAGTGTGCCTGGGGTGGTGGAAGGAGGAGAGAGAATAGAGTTACACAGGAGCTGAGATGGTTTTCCCTGTATCTCCTGGAGTCTGGGTAAATGCTAACTGAAACTGTTTTGCAATCAGATGAACACTTGTAATCCTGGCTGAAAAGACTGAGGAGCAGAGGCTCCCAGCTCCACTGGGATGTGCTGGTTGCAGTGTGAGTATGGTCCTGATCTTCAGTAAATTCAGAAAACCCACAATTTGCAGCATAGCAAAGCAGGGACTGTCATAAAATCAACTACATGAAAGTTCAATAAAACTGAAATAAATTCTGGCCCTGCAGTGCTGTACTTCCAATATGCTCTTCCAGTGCTCCTATTAAGCAAGTTCAGGTCTGAGGAGGTTCCTTGATTTTCTAATATATTTTTCTTGCACTCTTTATCATTCCTCTAATGGATTTTTATAACACCCAGCTTCTTTCTTCAATTGGAAATAGAGCTGTTCTAAGAGTAATTTTTGAGAGCTACAGCTTAAGAAGTTTTAACTGGCACCACAACCCTGTATGCATTCAGTGTCAGCAGTATTTGGTGTGTCACAAAGCACTCCTTTGGTGAATTTTAATGTCTGTGTTGCTGTCCCAACCCCTTTGCCATCAGACAAGCTGATTTAATCAATTTAGAAAGAAGGGGAGTAGTGTGTCAAACCAAGCAAAAGCAGAACTGGAGCTCCAAACATTATAAAAATTCCCTGTATCACAGATAGTGACTCTTCATGATCCTTGTGAATTCAGAGGTGTTAGCAGGTGAGTTTTAGCTTCTTCAAATTTAAGAAACAATGTCACACAATAGATACAGCTTGAGAAGTTTCTGAAAGGAGGAATGTAAGTGTTAATAATGATCTTGGGTTATTTCATTTACATGAGGAGCATCCTGCTGTGAAGGTGCTACCCTTTGTCATATTAGTTTTTATAATAATACCAATATTTTTTACAATGTGTTACCCCCATGTTCTTCTTTTTCACCAAGAAGCTTGATGTAATTTAGAGGGTGCCTCAGAGAAATGCATTTCAGGTTTTCTTAGCAGTGATCTTTCTGCAGTGGTACAAAATGGACTTAATGACAACGTTTTATCTACAGATAAGTGTAAGAGACCCATTTTAATTGGCTGAATGTCATTGTGCATGCAAAAATCCAAAGAGTCACATCTGAATTAAGTAAATCTTCTCACCACATCTTTTGGCTTTAAGCCTTAATGCTTATAATTTCTAGATTTTTCTCCATCCCCCACCTTCTTTAAAGACTGCAGAAAAGAGAAGACCCAGCCAGCAGTGGTAACAATCCATGGCTTTTCCTTGGACAGGTCTTGCAACCCTAGGGAATTACAGCAACTGGGAAAATCTGTAATGAAGGAGAAAGTTATCAGATTTTAGCTGGAGAATGTATTAGTTTGAATTTACTCAAATTTTTCTATTTTGCTGCTAATTATTATTGCTGCATGTCTGAGTAGTAAATAGAAGGGTGATTTAAGTACCCTAATGAAAACAGAACTCTTTTTAAGTGCCAATATAGGGAGTCTTCCAGTGGAACTTCTTCTGCAAAGATGGTCCAGCCCCAGGGAGAAAATGTACCTGAATATGATTATGCAAAAGAGTAGGTGATTTCCACCTAAAATTCTGAAAAAAATTATCAAAAAGAGTGGTAACAGTGGTTTTAGGAGTGCAGTTTTACAGCTGGTGAGAAGCACATTGCTTTGCCACCCTGGCCAAACATAATGCATCTTTATTTTTTCCTTCCTTAACCAAGGAACACAGCATGTTTGACAGCTCACAGGCTGAACGGGTCCTTACAGGAGGAAAAAATAAAAATACGTGGGGTGTGGAGGTGGTGTTGTTTCTGTTTAATTTGTGCTGGGGTGGTGTTGTTTCTACTTAGTTTGTGTAAGGTTAAAAGCAGGTATTTGGGAACTTATTTGCTGTCATTTAGAAGGTGTTACAGGGAGGTCTTGAACAGAAAATTGTGGAAAAGGAAGTTGTATGCCTTTGAATTAATCCTGTATAAATAGGTGCAACCAGAGGGGTTGAATAAAGGCTAGGATTTATTTGCATAGGAAAGTAAATTATGCAGGTTATAGGCATCAAAGAAAAGGAGAAGAGCTGTGTGGCAGTGAAAATGTGAGCTGTTTTCTGTAAAAGGCTATTTTTTACTTTATAATTATGGCACAGTGTTGACAGCATTCATGACATCATGTGATGTGTATGATGTCAGCAGCTTGGTGTCATGCAATTGTGGATTTTAACTTGCATTTCAGCAAGGAAAAGACAAATACTTGGGTTTTCTTTAAAATGTGAAACATAAGGGCTCCAAATGAAAATAGCCCACACCCCACAGCCCCCACCAAAATATGTTGCTCCAGTTTAGGGGAAGATCCATCACCAAGCAGAGGGAGGCAGCTGTAGGTCCCAAGGTAGGGATGCTCTTCTCTTTGCTTTGCTGAGACAATTTCCCTGGTTTTAACGACATTTCTCCTTCTCCTGACCAGTGAGATCAGAACCAGTATCCAGCTGTAAAATGGCAACATGCTGAGGAAGTTGCAGCCTGATTGCTTGTAGTTAATCCATAAAGTAATTCTGTTTCTTAGACATTTATCTCTTCTGCAGGACTGACTCGGGTGATAATGTGAGGGGAAAAAAGCCCCCCTCGGGTAAGAAAGTGAATTTTTGCATTTCACACTGCTTCTGAAGAGCTTCCTGGTGCTCTGCTGGCAGCAGAATGATAATTTTCCACTCTGCTACATCTCAATGTAAGACAAAAAAATCCTGTTAATGGTGAGCTGCTATGTTAATTAGTTAATCATTTAATTGTTTCTAATAGCTGTTTCTATTAGGGCAAGGTAAAGAGATCTAAATCTAGCTATGCATATTTATTTATAAATCTGGAAGAGAGGAGTGTTTATACCTGGATGTGTATTTCTAATTGGATGGATTTTCTAAGAATGTGATTTACAGAGAAAAGATATTGACTACAGACTTAAAACATTTTCCTTTTGGGAATTCAAAATCACTAATTACTCTTCAAACCTGCCTCTTGATTTTTTTTTTTACATTTTTATTGGCCTTTTTTGGGAAGAGAACATAAAATAATTCAAGTGTGCTGTGCTTTAGTGGTTCTAACTGATTATAGTTCTGCACTTAATTAATAAGAAATTATGGCAAATAACTCTTACTGTTCAGCATTCATTGAAAACAAATCCTGGGAATAATGGAGGCCAGATGAGAGAGAGAGAGAGAGAGAACTGAAACTCTGAAAAGTGGGCTGTGGGGCAGCTGCTTTCCCAGAAGCCATGTTCTATAACCCCATATGTGCTTCTTACAGGTTATTTATTTGGGAAGCAGAAAATTTTGAAAAGAAAAGTCTGTCCTGGAGAGGTTAAAGTCTGATCTTAAAGTCTACAAAGTTTGGCTGATATTTTGAGGTGTTTTGCAGATGGGTAGCATTAATTTGTGAATTCCTGTGGAGTCCAGGTGATCCCCAGGGGTTCTGTGATTCCTGATGAGGGGATACAGGGTAGCTGCATCCTAAAGGAGCACAAAAATGTAGGTGTGTAGCTAAGAATTTTTATAGATTGTAGGCAGAGGAATAATGTAAAGTTTTTAAAAATCCTGAGTGTATCTCACGTACCTCAGTTATAACGTGGTACTGAACAGTTCTATCATGAGAGCACATGATGCTCTTTAGGTGTTACAAGAGAAATACCCTCACCAAAGCACACTCCACCTTCCTTTGGTGTTTGAAATTTCACCGCCAGGGTTTTTCATGAGGTTCCATTGAATTGTGCTGTGCCTGTGAACAGCATGGGTAATTAAGCCATCCCTGAAGTGCATTCTGGCTCCAGAGCTATGGAGTAACAAATAACATTTAATAAGTTCACAGTGCATTCTTGAAGTACACGAGGCAAGTTTCTGGAGTCCACCTGCTGAAAACATGCATCATGCTCTGCCAGCTAGCTCTACCAGCCAGATTTAAGCTGTTCATGTACTCCTTTCTTTGTCTTACTTGTGACTTTATTTTTCAGAGTGAATGCAGATGTCTGAAGATCAAAAACCCCCCAAATGCCTGTTTAAAAAATTAGAATAGAAACCAACATGAGTGGGTAGTTTAGGAGTTCTCTCCTAAATTGAATGAAACTAATTTGTTATCTTTGATGAAATGAGGCAGAGAATAGCTCGTGTTTACACTGTGGGACCATGGGAGAAACTCTCTGTTCCCAAATTCAGGGTACAAATTGTTTTGCAGCTAAGGGTCAAGAAGAAAATACCCTTTTTTCCCCTCTGCATATCCTGCAGGATGCTATAGAACAATTAAGTTCATTGGGGATGGGGGGCAGGATTAATCCTCTTACGGAAACATCTGCAATTGGTAAATATCTGAGCTGGGAGACCCTCTTACAACAGAATATGAAGGATTTCCACAATGGAACAAACCAGCTTTTATTCTTTCCTTTCTCCTGTTCTCAGCTCTTTGTTAAGTGGCAGATTTTAAGACCTGACATGCAGAAAAAGTGTGTCTGTGCATAAGGGGGAGATAGGAAGGAAGAACTTCAGCCAAAATGAACATTATAGACCAGACAGAGGATATGCTTATTCAGGATGGGATGAAAGAAGCAAATACCTCTCATGGCATGAGACCATTTGAACTTTCAGATACCTGGAAAAAACAGCAAAATTTCTTCTCAAGAGTAGAAAAGCATGGAAAGGTTGGAAGGGGCTGGTTTGTCTCAGAAGGACATTTCCCCAAACACAAGTTAAAAACCATGAATAAGTGGTAGATACTTGCTGCTGACTTGGAACTAACACTTCTTTTTGTCTTTATTTCTCTCTCATGGTTTTAAAAATGCATGTAACAGATATATATTCAAAAGTGCTATTTTTTATAGACCCTCATATTTTCTGGCTGAAAAGTTACTTCAGAACAGAGAACCTGAAACTTCCTGAGCCTCAGGCAACGTGGAGCCATATATGATAAACTCCTCTGCAACTGTAATTTTACATGGCTTATTTGGCTTGTGCTTATTATGATTTCTGCCTGGTTTTCTGATGAGTCCAAACAGAAGAGGCTGATTCTGTGGTAGCATTCTCTTCCAGCAGAGAGTAATTGTTTTTTGTATAGATACATCAATATGATAACTTTTCTGTGAGGGAAAGATTTGTCTTGATGTTTTTGCATCAAGGCTAAGTGGGAGGAAGCAAACTGAGTCTGTCTCAGCTGATACTTTGAACTGACTGAGACTTGCCTACTAGACTTAGGGAATTTATTAAATGTGACTTGTGTGGTATATATTATACTATTAAGCTTCCTGCCTATCTCCTGCCAAAAGCAATTTCAATTAGAGCACTTTATTTCCAGGACCTTCCCCACCCCAACCTTTTCTTCAGTGTATCTGTATTTGACAGTGGTATAATTTTGTAGATATATGCATGTGTTTAGCACAAACTGAACCAGAACTGGCTGTGCTGAAGAAGTGAGAGTTCTCTTTTAGCATCTACTAAAATCCCTTTTTCCCCCCAAGAGGTTACGAATTTTTCTACTACTGAAAACTCGCAGTATGTGGCATCAGTGGTAAATTGACTTGATTTACTTTAGATTTCTTAAACAACATTTTGTTTCTATTGAAATTGTAATGTTGGATGCAACCTGATTCTTTCTAAATTACCCCCTGTTCTCAAACTCCTATCAGCATGTTTAATATAAACTGCTGTTATCAAATTAAGATGTTACAATTCAAGAGTGTCTAAAACATTTTGGGTTTTTTTTTTTCTGTCATATGTAAAGTAAATATTGTGACAGCTGTCTTACTGCAGATGTCTTCATAATCCTCCTGGTAGGATTTCATATTAATGAGATTTTTTCTGCCTATAGGTTTGGTTTCATGGATGCTGCTGGGTCCCTGCATTCACCAATATTTGCTTGAGCACACCACCAGCCTATAAATGTGCTCCTCTGTCTGGAAGGTGACTCAGACCAGGACTAGAAAGTTGTTGTGTCTTCAAAAGACTGTGAGGACATAAACAGTGTCCCCATGAGCCTCTGAACCCTGAGAGCATCTGAGACTCTGTATCAGGCACAAAACACTGCCCCAGCTGACCCAGGGATTTCTCTGATTGTTGACAGGGCTTTTGTGAGCCACTTCAGCCAAATTTCCAGCTCAGGTGTTTGTCTGAGATGTGGATGTGAGGCTTGAAAGTCGCCAAGGCTATGGTCTGTCTCCTTCTCCTGGAAGCTTTGCTTAAAGCATTCCGGGGAAGAAAAATAATTCTCCAGAGGGTTTTCTGATCCTCCAGAGACTGAATGGTGTGGCACCAAGAATCTGTAGTCACTCCTTATAAATTCAGCAGAGGGTGAAGTCAGTTCTCTGTTTAATAGCAATTTAATTTAATATTGCACTAAAGTGTGCTTATTTTTGTGATGCCTGTAAAAAGTGCTGTAGAAATTGAAGAGTATTTTATATTCTCAGAGATACTGCAAGATGTGCAGAAACAATTTGTCTGTTTCCAGGTTTCACATCCCAGACTTAGGTATCCCTTTTAAGAAAACTGGGCATTTCAAAAACACTGAAGGACCAGGAAAGGACTTCAGAGTAGATCAAACAAAAATGAAAGAATATAGCAGCTATTTCAAAAACTGCAGACAAAAGTAAATTCCTGTCAGGAATATCCAACCTAGTCAGCCTCAATCTGTGGGGCAAGGAAGGATGTTGAGAACTAAAACCTACAGCAGCAGAAAACCAGAAGTAGCTAATAAAGCACAGTTATTAGCTGTGGTTTCTATGATGCTTTAACTCCCCAAAAAAGACTGACCCAACAAGCTAAAATTCCTTGAGACACCATCCACAATCTTTTTACATTACCACTAACACTTTAGCTAATAATTAGGAATTCCTCTGGTTTCCACTGTCACTGTATGAATCATTTGGTTTAAATGTGGGTGCCTTAAGTGGGTCTGAATGATTCTGTTGGAATCAGCAAATTAAATAGACCATTTAATCTTCTCAGCTGCATTTACCTGGCTAGAGGAAACGTGGCACAGACATTTTGAATGTTAATGGGAGACTTGTAAAAATGAACGTTCCTCTTACTTTTGTAAAGGTCAGCAGAATGAATGGTACAATTCACATCACCTGAAAAAATGAAAACATCTTGGAAAGTGTCAGAATTGAAAAAAAAAATTAGTATTGAAATGAATAAACATGTGAAGGAATTAAGTGAAATGGGTACAGAATTTGCTTTGGGTCTAGGGATGAGCAGCTAGTGGGATCTGGATAAGGAAATCAATTGAAAATGTGGAGGTAAACCTAGAATGGGAAATCTAATTCTAAATAGATAATTGGTCTGTAATATCTCCATTTCCCCCACCCCTTTATGGAATATGTGATCATTGATTAACCAGCATTTTAATGAGTATACAATACACACATTGAAGAATCAGTTTTGAGGCACAAAGAAGAAAAGCCTGTGAATGTACTCTAATGGTAAAATATACAATACTCATAACTACTAAATGTTGAAAAACTCCCCACTTTTCCATTGTAGTAAAATAGGTGATCTTGGCAACTACATAAAGTAACTAAATGTGGGATACATTGAGTTTCTGTTTAAATATCTCCTTTGAAGTAGTTACTGTTCTTTTGTTTAATTGAAAAAAAAAGAACTTGCTCTGCTTATTTTCTGAGAATTCCCTTTGAGTGTTTCATTTCCTATCATATTTGTGTTTTGATGGTTTTTTTTTAAAATTATTTGCTTGAATGGTTTGTTTCTGTTTTTTTTTGTTTTAGGTTTTCTTCCATGCCACTGATTCAGTGCCATTTTCCTGCCTCCCTGGCCCCAGGCTCAGCAGCATCTGTAGGTCAGCTTAGTTTTGTGCAGACTGGTGAGGAATTGCTGTGGGCAGCAGTTTTGTGTGGAAGGAAATGCTGCAACTGCTTTATGGGAGCAGATTACATTTCTCACCTGAGGGGCTACCAGTGGTTAAATTGGTTCTGTCGAGCTCTCTGTGGGTTCAGAGACCTGAATTTATTCACAGTGTCCTTAACCAAAACCAGCATTTAACTTCCTTGCTCATTGGAAGACTTTAAGCCCATCTGCTCTAAATGAATCTTTAGGGATCATTATTAAAATGTCAGCAAGGGATATCACTCAAGACTGGAGTGCCCTTGCTCTGATTTCTGTGAAAACACAGGCAGGGAAATATTCCCTGCCCCAAAGAAATGAAATGGGTAAGACAAAGCAAACAGAAGCATGTGGAAGGGAATGAACTTGTTTGCAGTCACACAGTGAATAAATCCTTGGCAAACCTCAAGGTCTCTTGAATTTTGTGTGGTTGATTTTTTTTTTTTTTAATAAATGCAAGAGTGATTTGAAATGGTAACCAAAATCAGAAATCCCCTTTTTATCTCTTGTTATTGGTCCATAGCTGGAAATACCCTTTCTGTCATATGATCTTCCTGACCTGCTGCAGTCCATAATAATCCCTATCACCTGCTCCTCTTCCTTCACCTACCCTGTGATCTAGGAAAGGAGTGAAAGAATAGAGCATTTCTTATCTTCCATCAATAACTGTTGATTGGAGGCAAATGAACTCCAGAGTGAGGAAAACTTTAATTTATAGAGGTGGTAGCTTCTTTTGAAGACCAGGAATCTGGGCAATTGTTTTTAATAATGAACAGGTCAAGTTATAAATCAGTTTACTGAATGTCACATATTGGTGAGAGGAATAGAAACAGTGGAGACCACAGACACACTGTGTTTTTATATTGCTTTTTAATCTGGTTTCCAGTTACCTTTTCTGCATATTTATTTCCTCACCATCTTCCTGTCTCCCATGGTGGTATTTTGAGGTGCTGCTGTGAACCTTTATGTAGGAGGTCTCCACCAAGGCAGCTGAGTGAAGCTGCAGATGTGCCATCAGCTCTGCTTTCTGATGGGACACAAAGATCCCTCTGCTTCCAACCCTGCTGCCTTCCTCTTTCATACTCAGCACCTTGTCTCCTACAATTCTGTGGAAAAAATAATAATTAGTACTGATGGGAATGCACACACATATACAACTACACATATATATATATAATATATATATATGCATGCATGTGTGTGTGTATATATATATATAAAGATTTGGGCCAAGGTTTACACAAACAAACTTAGATTTTAAAAGCATTTTTTTAATAGTGATTAGATCCCTGTTTCAAAAGGCACTCTGGGGTTTCACTCATGCAGAAAGTCACAAGAAACCACCACAACATGAAACAACAGCAGCCACTGGCAAAGCTCAGGGCAGTGGATTCAGAGACTGAATTTGTGTCCACACACCATGAAGCCAATCCTGCAGGGTGTAGTCATGATAATCCTCATATTGGGGTGTTTTCTCACATCATCTGACTGGTTCTGCCTGGTTTACAAAAAGTGTTTTTTGGTAAAATAACCTACTTTTTCTACATTAGTGTGAAGCTCCCTCTGCAGCAGTGGATTCATTCAGGCATTGTAAAATGTGTAAGTGACCATTTTCACATTTAGTAGCAGGTAGAAGTAGGGTTAAGTTCCCATTATAGCAGGTACTGTAAAATCTCACAGGAAAAAACTCCTGTAAAGGAAAAAACTCTTATCTAAGTATTCAAGAACAGCCAAATTTAGGAGTTGAAGTAGTGATGCAGAGAAGAAAATAATCTGCCAAGACAATAGAAAAGATAAGAGATTAAACCATAAACCTGATTCAGTGTCTTATCCAAAACCACTGTTGTATTCCAAAATTAAGGAGTAAGACTTAAAATTATAATTAGTAGAAGACAAGGAATCAAGTAGAACTGTCCACCTTAAATCACTTTTCTGCTTTTTGTGGAGCTCTGGACTTTTTTTTTTCCTGCTGTTTGCTTGATATTTGGGCACAGTTGAGGAACATGGACTTGCACTCTGCCCCAGTTATCTGCTTTTAAATCTTCCTGTCCTTTCCAGCTTGGAGACTTCTGATTGCTCATTTTGTGCCTGACTGCCCCTTGTGAGCAGAGGAGGTCACTCAGGCTCCCTGTCCCTGTTGCTCATGGACAGGGTATTTTCCACCTTGCTTTTTGCACTGCCTTCTGTGGATGGTGCTTTGTGCTGCAGCACCTCCCCTCTGAGCCAGCTGCTGGCCCCTCAGCTCGTTCTGTGCAAGGGTCTGTGCTCAGAGCACAAAGTTTTTTCTTGCAAGTTTATCTCCTCTTGTTCCCTACATGCCTTTTTCCTGGGTTGGATCTTGTCTGCTTTACAAACCAGAACTTCTCCCATTGGCACAAATGAGCCCCAAATGTGCCTTAAATTAAGGAACTTTTAACAACTCCAAGTTGTGTGTTGATGTGTGAGTTCTTGAGTTAATAACATGAGCATGCAGCTCATATTTTGCTGCTTAACTCACAGTCCAAGGTGTCTGTTCTGCTACAGGAGTCAGAGCAGTTCATGGTTGGCCTTGTGTTAACTCCTGGCAAGAATGTCTTCTATGTCCTTTCTTCCCAACAAGAAGCAAAAGCTCCACCTTTCTTTTCTCTGCCCTGCTCCCTTTGACTTGGTTTTTTTATTGGCTTCATTGTTGTTACTCTTGCTCCAGTGCTTGACCAGATTTGTAGACTCAGAAATGGAAATGTTGCTTTTTTTGCCCGTTCAGTCATCAGTTCTGTTCTGGTGTGTGTTCTGCCTGGCTGACCATTGGTGCTGTGCTTCTCATACATTTATTAGGGGATAGCAAAAGAGCCAGAGTCTCTGAAACTATATTCACTCCTTACCAGGGACATTATCTGAAGAGATGCTGCAGGTTCTGCTCTCTCCATTTAAGCACACACACAAGCTGGTTTCTTGCCTCTTCCATCAAACTGTTCCATTTGGGGCTTTTCAGTTTTACAATATAGCAGGAAAAAAATTAAAGAGTCCTGGTGTTTTGAAGAGTCCTTCCTTACTGTTTTCTGCAGCTCCTTCCTTGCTAAAAGAGAAGAAGGGCTGAAACAACATGGGAATGAATAAATGGTGGGAGGATGGCAAAACAGGGAGTGCCATGCAATGCAGTGTGAAGAATTTCAGAGTAACAGCAATGACAATGCCTGAATCAGGAACTGGAGTATTTAGGAGGAGAAATGTTCCTCTGTAGAATGTCAAGGTTTTCCTATGTATTCTTGTTTCTTGTCCTGTGCTTAACACTGATAACACCAGAAGGAAATCCCTATTTTCTCCTTCATCCACAATTCTGTATTTCACTTAAAATTACCTTTCAAGTAACAAAAGCAAAACAAACCATTCTCTGGTTACTCCTCTCTTAAAATGCAGATATTTTTTTTTGGTTCAGATGGAGTAGGGTGGTACAGACATCTCAGTGAGCACTGTCCTTACACATTGTGAATCCTGAGGGTTTTTTTCTGCAAGAAAACAGCTCTGGAGATAGATTTTCTTGTTTCCATCTCATGAACTCAACTATGCTGATCTTTCCATTGGTAGCATTTTTGATTTTTCTCCTGATACATATGATTTGATATTTGCATGACATCTGCTAGTACAGACAAGCAGGTGTGGTGTCATGAAGACAAAGTCTGTCTTACTTGGGAAGTTATAGGAACATAAAGTATTGGAGTTTAAAGGTGGAGTATTTGTAAATCTAGAGTAGGTGCTTGCTTTTGTTTAGAATAAATGCTTGGATGTTTTCACAAAATGACTGGAGTTATAGGCATTCTGTTAGACCCTTCAGCTTTCCCACTTGGCTGCTCATTAAATTCCCCAACATTTTCCCATCACATACCATGGTGGGCTTTTCTGTGGCAGCTCTGTTGTGCTGCACTTTTCCCCAGACAAACAAAGTCTTTGGGAAATGGTACCCAGGCAGGGGGAGTAGGAGATCTCTGTAGCTTCTTTTCCTGGTATTAACCAAAGCCTAGGCTTCATTACTGCCTCTTTGAAGAAATGTAAGTTAAGCAGTTGCTAAAATTACCAAACAAACCCAAAGTGTAGTTGCTGTGATGTTTGGCTTTGTCAGCTGTGAAGACAAGCGTGTTCTGAGACTGGACTTCTGCTCCTGCATGGAGCAGGGAAGAAGCACAGAAAATGGCATGGTTTCACAAGCTGAGAGGAAGGGGAGCTCTGTACAAAGCAGACAAGCCCAACCACCAGGGTAAATCTGGGCTTTGAGGGGTGAGTCAGGTGAGGGGCAGCCGAGGTTCTCAGCTTGCAGCGCCAGCAGCAGTCGCACATTAATGAGACGTTTTGCTCAGCTTGTTGTGCTGGCTGTGTCAGGCTCTGCTGCTCCTGCTGCCTCCCCAGAAGAGCAGAGACACCTCCCTGGCATTGCCTTGGCACCAGCCAGGCTCCCAGCAGCACTGAGAGGCAGGAGCAAGGCTTGTCCAGGTGGCACTCCAAGAGGATGCAGCTTTCCTAGTTCAGGGTATGTGTGATCTTGGAAATGGAAAAGTCTGCTTTATTTGCCGTCCTTTTTCCCTTTCCCTTCCTTTTTTACCCCCTTTAGTGTGTGCAATACACATCTCCTTTGGAATCTGTCCCAAATGATGGTGTTCAGCCCTTTCGTGTCATGCCCACCTGCTATTTTCAGACATTTCAGAAAATTACTGGTTTCACAATAGGATTGCAACATATGTCAGGGGGACGGGGACATTAGGACAAAATTGGAGAGGGAAGAAAATACAACTGCATCCAGAGCTGTTATTTCATGTTAATATGCAGATGTTTTCTATTGCATAAAGACGTGGGGAACCATGTGGAACTCTGTCTCCTCACTCCTTTTGTCCCAGTCCTATTCCCCAGTTTTGCATTATGTTTGATTGTTGCATTTCCTTGTAACCCAGAGTGTGTATGATCCTTGAGGCACCATCTGTTTGCTTTGTGCCTGTCTGAAACACCTCCCTGGGACCTGGCACGCACGGCCCTGGATGCTCTGATGACACACATGAATATCCTGAACAGGGCAGCTCTGCACTTCCCTGATGCTCCTGCATTCAGAGAGTGAATAAAACAAACTCCAGCCCAGGGGGCTCCTGAACTCCCCACAGTCAATAGGAATTGGTGCTGGTTTGGAAATGTAGGTGAAGATTGCCACAAAGCATGTGTGTTGTTACAGAAGGTTTCTGTTTGGAGTATATTTGGAAAGAGTGTATTTTCTCTTGTAATGCAGTGTGAAGACACAATTCTTATTGCTCATTTTGGCTGAGTTAGAATCTGACCCAGCTGTCTCTGAGCTGCAGCTGAATTAGCTCCTGAGTCAGTTATAATCCACTTCTGAAGTGTGATAGGAATCCCATTTTCCCTGACTCATTTTTAGCCCGTTGTCAGTAATTCAACAGGATCTTCAATAAAGATATGACAAACTCAATTTTTCCCCATTACAATTGCCTTTTAAAGCAATAGCATTTTTTCTCAGACTGTATTTTCCAGTTTGTTTTGCATAGCCCAAAACTCAAAGCCACAAAAGAATAATCAACAACATTTATGTCATTGGAGTCCATGTATGTCAGCATCCTTTTCTACAATGCAGTAGAGCAGAGATGAAGCAAATCCAAAATAAGGCCAAAGAGTTCTCTAATATTTAAAGAGAAAAAAATATATATACATTTTAAACCGCATGTTTTGTGAATCAAAGCTGAATTCTGTTAGCTCCAAGCTTTCCATTTTCTTTCAAAAAAACCCCAGCTCTGAACTTAAGCTATAAAAAGGATGAAGCATCGTTGTGAATGCTTGTAGGAAAAAAAAATAGGACACCACTTGAGGGCAGCAAATGCTCAGCTTCTCCCTGACAATATAGCAAAGTATAATGAGAAAGGAGACTGTACTTTTATTTTCCATTCATTTATTGTGTAATTTTTGACTTGTTTTACAAAGAGCATTGTATCCAAATAATTGCACAGATAAAAAGGGTTTTTTTAATTGCTACAAAAATAAAAAAGGGAAATTTTGTTCAGGGTTTTTTTTTTTTTGCTTTGGAATTCAGCAAACATATGAAGGTGCATGGAAGTTTTTTGAAGGTGGAAGAGAAGGAATCCAGCAGGAAGGCTAATTTTCACCAAATATGTCCTAGGAATTTTACATGCCGTTTGTGCAAAATCTTCACACTAGAAAATACAGAAAAAAACATAAACTTGAATAGAAAAAGAATTCAGTATAAATGATAGTGTGAGATCATATAAC
The DNA here is from genome assembly GCA_034336665.1 of Luscinia megarhynchos. Lineage (NCBI taxonomy): Eukaryota > Metazoa > Chordata > Aves > Passeriformes > Muscicapidae > Luscinia > Luscinia megarhynchos. The sequence continues at coordinate 6,135,356 of JAPFBE010000003.1, forward strand.
TTTCAGATACTTGAAGAATGAAGACAGTGTCAAAATACACATTTGATATGTCAGATTAAATCTGCACAAGAACATCTAATCCTAGCATAGACTCAATTCCTACAGAATTTGATTTCACAATCTTTTCTTTTCCCCAAAATGCTCAGCTTTAAAATGCAGAAAAATGATAAAACTCAATCCATCATCTGGAGCTAAATTTATGCCTTTGTGCTCCCTTAACACTTTTAGGATTAGATGCCAAGTAGAGATCTTTACCAATTAGGGTAAAGGTTGATCAGCCAGGAGGTTACTTGGGAACTCGATGGAGAAGCCCATGGGGGTTTTGTGATTCATGGTGATGGTGGAGAAGTGCAGGTTTCAGTTTAGTTTTTCACTTTCTCCTCAGTGCCATCTTTCCTCAGCTGACTCTTTTTCCTTGTACCGGCTGCTGCCTTCTCTGTACAGATCTTTGTCCTCATTGAAGGTTTCCCCTCCTCTGCTCTGCAGTTTGAGCTGCTCCCCTTCAGCCCCTTCTTCCTCATCCTCTCCTGAGCTCCTTTCCCATGTCAGCTGGAGTTCTCCTCCCCCTCAGGGATGGGAGCAACCAAAGTGCACCAGAAATCACTTTCACCTCCTCTGCTCCGTGCTGCAGCATCCTCAGCTTGCTGGAAGATGTCAGGGCAGGGATGTCCTGCTCAGCCCATCAGCTGTGACTGTGTGTGAGCATTTGGGGACCTCTGAGTCTTGTACACCACAACCCGAGCAGATTTTCACAGAGGCTGCAAATATCAGCCCTGTTTTAATCCAAATTTTTGCTAAACTTTAATTTCTGGTCAAAAGCACGGAGTTGCTGGAGAGTTCTAGTTTTAGGGTGGCATTTATTTTAATGTTAGGGAAAAAGTGAAGTCAATTTACCATTTTGAGAAACGAGTGAAAAGCATAAGCCAACTAAAAATATATCTGCATACAGAAATAAAATTCAAATTCAACGCTTAATGCAATTCAGCACCATAATAGGCAATTTCAGTTCATGTGAACAAAGTTGATGAGGTTTAATTGAAGGCAGCCTTATGTAATTGAAAATGTAAAAGGTGTCTTACCTGTGGGTAATGCCATTGGTGTTACCCCAGTTCTGGTTCTCTTGTCTGAAGTCATATTTTCCTGTGGATGCACAGGAATTTTGAAAGGGGATAAATGTCTCTATTTCACAGATGTAAACCCACCACTCAGAAGCACTGTTGGTCAGAGTTTTCAAGATTTGGCACTGCTTTTGCATTTTAAATTTTTCAGCTTTTTAAATCCAATCTGTGAGAAAGAAACTGTCTTTTCCACATGCCTTTACATTGTCCCTCCCACTGAAAGTAAATTGGGGCTCACAGACCACTCTGCAAAAATCAGGGTTTATTTGTTTCAGATGAACTCTGCAGAAGCTGGCCATTGCTAAAATGCTGCTTTTTTAGCCTATCTTGCACAGGAAATCTGTTTCAGAGCCAGAAATACAGATTGAATCTCAGGACTTCTACACCTTTGGTTCAGCAGCAAGGCCATCTGTCACTTCTAATTCCTGCTATGAAAAGGATGATCTAGTTATCTTTGATGGAATAGTTCTGAATTTACAAGCTACATTCTTCTCCTTTTCCTCAATTAGATTTTCCTCCCCTCCTACATACTGGAATCTCTATTTGAAGGTTCAGCCTTGGATAAAGCTAAACCCCAAAAGAATGATGTCTTTTTAATCACTGACTCCCCACTGGATATGATATAAACTTGCAAAACATGCTAGCTCCTCTCACCAAAGCAATCTTGACTTGGTTCCAAAGGGGAGACAAAACAGGTGAATTCCTTGTCATTTTAGATTTCACTAAGGATATGCAGAACTTCTGCTCCATTTTAAGCTTGATATATGTTTTGGAAGGTAGAGGATTTAGAAGGAGGGAGTTGGATATTTTATTCAGGCATGTCTACATCTTAACCAGCATCTGCATATAATTCCAAGGTTACTTTTAAATCTTCTGGATTCTCACTCAGCTTTGTTTGACTCTCAAAGGCAAAGCACTCTTTCTCATAAGACCATTAAATCATTACAAGATTCTCTTTCATAATGAGGAAAAAATTCCATTTTTTTCCTTTGGAGAAAACCATCCTCATCTTCAGCTGGGTAATGAGATGCTTCCTGAATAATAATGTGTTCAGTTTTTCACTCATGTGTTTTCTTGGTGTAAACTACAGACAAAAACCACATGATATAATTTCATCCTTTCACACTGTAGGTGAGGGAATGTCTCAGGCTGCTCCATCCAGCTATTGTTTTTCCCACCCATGTACACATAAACACATTCCTGAAGCTCAAACTCAGCTGTGTTTCTGTAGTCCAGGGCATGTCTCTGCTGTTAAATTTTAATGTAAATAAGATTGAAATTTTAGGGATTAATGACCACTTGGCAAAAACTCAGCTGATACCTACTTTATCTGCACCACTTCTTCCAACCTCCCTTGTACAATGAATAACTGAAAAGGACTGAGGAACCAAAAGCTGTTTCTAGGATACAATGTGCAGCACTTCCTACTCTTGGCTCACTCTAACTTCAAACTCTCAGCTCTGTCATTTTTTTCTGTCTATGAATTTAAAATATCTTTTGCCACCAGATAGTGAGGTGGAAGCAATGCATTTGTGAGTGGCATCACCTTGCTACCACTGTAAAATCAAAGGGGCTGATCTTCACATGGACTCTGCATCAAGGTAATTTCCCCACCTTACTTATCCTGCTGTTGGGGTAAAGCCTTTTCTGCAGTGAGTTCAGAGGCTTTTTGTCTGTGTGTGAGAGCACATATGTCTCTGTGCAAAGCGTGGCTTCTCTGCATTGCCATTCCAGCTGGCAGTTCCTGGAAAGCTGTCTGGAAAGGCACCCTGCAGCTCCAAAATCTTCTGCAAAAATGAAATCATGAATGATGTGACCTCCCTCCTCATACCTGTGCTGTCCTTTCTGTGCTCCAGCACGTGGGCAGAATGGGAAAGAGATACTTGTTTTTTTTTTAGTCCCTCTTTGAAGGGAGAACAAATTCCATTTTTTGGGGCCATTCCAGACGAGGGAAAGAAAAGCCTTTTGAACTGGGTTGCCCCAGGTTCATCTGGGTATAAACACTTTGGGTACATTGATCCATTGTAAACTCCTGGAACAGGAACAGGATGCAGGTATGGTGGACAATTATTATAAAACAATTGCTGCTCTATATCCAGCCAGTTTACAGCTTTCTTGTGTCCCGAGATATAGGTGCTGGTTTCATGTTCTTGGCAGCCCTCCACACCCATAAGTCAAGGTCCCCTTTTTGACCAGGAGCTGGCAGGAGGCTCACAGATCAGTGGTGAAGGGCTAAGGAGAAAAGCTTCCCTCAAACTCGAAAACTGAAGAGATTTTTTTGTTGTTTAAGCTCAGGAGACAAACCTCCTCAGCAGGATTTTCCACTTGCAGTACATGATTACTCTGAGATTTAGGAAGCAAACAAACAGTAATCATTAAGAGCAGTTTATTAAACAAAATAAATTTCTCCTTGTGCAGTTGACTAAAGAGTAGGCAATTTAGCTGTTCCTAATTAGGAGGTTATGCCTAGATTTTTCTAAACTGAAATACTGTTTATATACACTTTTTAAAATTTATTATTATTTTTTTTAAGAATGCAGTAGCTTTTTGAGGCTTGTACACAGATGAACTCCTCTGTCCACAAGTACTGCCATGTGCAAGAGATTGAAAATTGTGCTGTAAATCTTGGTGCTGCTTTTAGCAAATTGCAGAGCCTTGAATAAGTGGCACACACCCACAGTATTTTATACCTGCCCTGATGTTAACAGGGAGGTGTTTTTTCAGAGCAAATTCACTCAGATACACACATTCACTCCAGGCTCATGTTTGGGATGGCAAAATGAAATAGTTCCCATAGTTATTCCTAGAAGTTAATTAGCTGTGACAGTGGGAAAGTGACCACCTCATGATTCTTGGATATTTATAACAAGGCTGTCACTTGCTAGGTTAGTCAGGTCATGGAGGAGACAAGAGTGTGAAGTCAGGTTTCTGGCAGCACACAGAGCTGAACCTGCACCACTGCTCTTCCTTGCCATGGCTTAGATGTTGGCAGGAGGATGTCTTGGTGCAGGGTTTGTAACAGGACACCAGCTGTGATCCCTGTTTTGGGAATCAGGGCTTTGCTGTGCTGCAGACTCTGTAGGTGCATCTGCATTTCCTTCATCACATGCCTTCAGGCTGGCCTGGGATTAATGAGATGGAGATGTCTTTTCTGTCTTTTCTGCTGCTGCTTTTGTGAGCTCCAGGTCAGATTCCAGGGGCAGAGGATGGAGAAATGCCACAGGGCCACCCCTCAGCTGCAGGGACTGCACCACCCTGCTGCCCACCTGCACCATGGGCTGGCTGCTCCTGGGGGACACTGAGGAGGTTTTTGCCTCTACTTGGTGTATTTAGCAAGTGGATCTTCCACTGTCATGCCTCAGGACTTTCTGTAGCTGTGCAGCTCCCTAATGCACCAGGAGAGGTTTGTTTGCCTCCAATTTTGCCATGTAATCAAGACTTAATGTGCTAAATGTGGTCCCTGTAAACTGGTATCAGCACAGCTGAGCATGACCTGAGCAGCTGGGAATATTTCTGAGAGCATTTTTTGTGGTTTTGAGAGTTAAAAGAGCAAAGGAGTTACACCAGTAGAGGAAAAAAACCTCTCAAATTACATGTTTTGTTCAAATCAGATGTATTTTATTGGTAATGATAGGCTAACCTGGAAAAGATTATTCCAAAGATCTTTCTCATTTGGAGTACCATTTGTAAATGCTGTCCCTGCACAGATAAAGAGATATCTCACACTAAGAGCACTATGAGTTACCATCATGACAAGGAGAAAGCACAGAAGTTCATTTTTTGTCTGTCTGTCATTATGGTCCTTCAGTTTTAGCAGGAAAAAAACTTTCATAGAGCTTCAGCATGATTTGCAGAGTGTCATTTCTCATTTCTCTGTTAAAATTTCCTGCCCATAAATAGTGTGCCAAATGTTGTAGTGGGTTTGTCATCTGCCCAATATTCTTCAGAGAAAGCAGCTGACTGTTGGCTTCCCTAATTATTTCTTCTTCTAATATTGTTTCCTCAGAGCTAGCTTGAAGGGGGAACAAACCCCAACTATATATGTATATATATAATCAAGTAAAACCAGACATTTATGTCCAAAAAAAAAAAAAAAAAAAAAAGTAAAGCTTTGGAACAAACAATAAGTTTCATGCAAATGTCTCTCTCTTAAAGCTGGCAAGATTTCAATAAGCATTTTCTGAGAAGTATTCCATTTTATTTTACTGAAAGGTGGGACACTGCTTTTTGCATTGCTATGAACCCCCACTGGAGAGGCAGGCTGGGAAACTGCCAAACCTCTCATACCTGCAGTGACAATGGGGAGCCATATCAACACACACAAACCCATATTTAACTAAACTGTTCAATTGAATTCTAATCTCCAGCTAATCGCTAAGGTTGAAAAAAAATATCTCCCTATTCATGTTTTATTTCTAAAAAATACCTTTATGAGGTAATACAAGTGCATGAATGGATGAGAGACTCAAGCACAATACACTGTCTGCAAGGCTAAATGAGCTAGGGGGGTCACATTCTATTAAATATCTCACCCATGAAACTCTCAGTTAAAAAGAAACTTTAAATGGAGTTTGGAAAGTCACTGAAGGGCCTTTTTTTGGATTCTCAGGGTGGAAGGTGATACAGAGGTTTTTGTTTTGCTTCACTCCATAAGCCACGCAAATCAATGAGATTGCAATAGAAATACCAGTGGACACCAATTTATGTGTAGTTGGGCACATTTTGGGTTCAAATCAGAGCTGCAGCCTCCTGAACAGAGCATGTTTGTGTGTTATAGGGCATGGGGAGACCTTTCAGCCCTCCTGCTGCAGGACTGTGTGCAGGAGAAAGCATCAGTCCTGGTCTGGGCATCATCTCCAGTGTCACTGCCACTATCCAACCTAAACTCTTCCCAGTGCTGCTTAGTGGGAGAGACCACAAAAGAGAAGAGGTGCTCCTTGACTTGTTTGGGGCCATATTTGAGGTTAACAGTGGGGGCAATGTGGGGTTTAAACACACAGCCCTTAATTCAGGATTTACACAGCCCCTCATCATTCTTTGCAAGGCAATGGGTCCCCTCCCCTGGTTTTGCCAAGGCAGGACTGATGTTCCTGGTAAAAGCCACATCTGGAGAAGGTGCCCACCTGTTACACAACCACAATATAATTTCACATGAGGATGCTGTGCAGCAATTGTGAAGGACAAGACATTTGGGTACAGCTGGTTCTCAAGCACAGCTGCTCAGGTCTCTTGAAAAACTGCTCCCCAGAAAACTCTTTGCAAAGCAGAAGGTCTCCCCTGGACCATCCTCACACAGTTCCAGGTACTGACTCTCTGGGTCTGGGTTTCCATCTTTTTTTCAGACCCTGAAGGCCAGTCTGGTCTGTCTAATGCTTGGCTGGGGAATCCCACAAAACTCTCCATGGGTATGATGACTCCTCTTTGTGATTTCAGGAAATTCCTTGCAAGTAGCTCATTCTCCTTCTGGCTCCCCTCCCTGCACAGCAAGGCTGGGCACATCCTTGGTTTGACCTGGCAGTGAGAAGTACTGGCACTCACTTTTAACTGGAAAGACTCTCCCTGACCCACGTTTCATGCTTGTGTGGAAACCCTGGCAACAAAAATAATTTTCCAGTGTCTTCCCATTTGTCCTGTGACTACTGTTCCTCCAGATCTCACCTTTCTCAATGTGAATAGGCCAATGTGTCCTTCTTGGCAAACACTTGTTGAAGATTAGAGCCAACCAAGTGTTGCGGGGGCTATCAATGTCTCCGAGGTAAGGCATGCATAAAACATGAGCACAGAGTCGTAAATAACTCGGCCCCTCTTCATTTATTCTAAAATAATGACGGTTGTTGAACTGGCTTAAAAGGGTTACTCCTTCACCCCGAGCTTGTTCTGAGCACCGTGGGAAAACGACAGGAGCACTGTTTGGTTTAAGGGATGTAGTCATGCAAAACCTTTGCTGTACCTTCTGGAGGGAGCTGGAGTGCTTCAAGAAATAATGAAGGTGTGAATCATCACAATTCTGAGTTGTCTGATAAGGAAATCTTTTAATCTCTTGTAGCAATGCAAGGGCTCTGATTGCTGCAATTCCCTTTTATAAATTGTGCAATAAAATATGGAATAAATCATTGAGAATGAATCCAGGATTATCAGCAGTCTTTTCCTTTGATATCAGTGTTTCTGACCGGTGTTCTTGAAAGGCTTTTACTTGTTAGTTTAGTTTTAGGAGACAAATAAAGTAATTAGTGCTCTTTCTTTCTTTTTTCTTTTTTCTTTTTTTTTTTTTTTCCATTTTATGGTCTGTTCTTGGCACACATAGAAAACATTTGAGCTTGAACAGTTAATTTTCAGTTGTGCCCGTTAGCAGGAATTATTTCCATTTTTCAAAAACAACATAAGAACACAACCAGGATGAGATACTGGTTTCATTAAAAGTATATGCAAAGGATTAGGTGTTTTGTTGCTTCTGTCCTTTTTTCTATTTTTTTTTAAATTTTAATATATTTTAAGTATTCAAAATGTACTAAAATTATACAGCTTTATATGTGTGTGTTTAGTCAACAAAACCCTCAGGAGTTCCATTTTGAAAAATATTGTCATTGTTTCTGGAGTTTGGCTTCACACGCTCTGTGTGTTTTCACAGGACAACATCTCTGGTCTTTTACAAAGGTTTTATGTTTTTATTTATACAAAAACCTCAGAAAGCCATAGGATGTCAAGAAAGTGAACAGCTTGGTAAGATTTAGGCTTTTTGGGAGTCCTGTCAAGATCAAGAAAGATATACAATCAAGTAAATAGCTCAAATTGGAAACCTCAGAACACAGCTTTGATATGTGACTCTTCTCATAATATACAACATGACTCTGATTAAACGTTATGACTTTATTGACCACTTCCTAGGCAGCAGATGCCCATTGGCTAGAAGGAAAATCAAACATTATTCACTGCTACTTTGACCATGGATGGTAAACATGTATTTATAATATAAGACAATGTCCTGTTGTAAGAGACTGGAATAGTGGAGCTAGAAAGGAAGAATATAGCCATAAAAAAATACAGCTTGAAGTGTTTGGGTTGGGTTCTGTTGTGATTTATTCACCAGCTCCTTGCTCCAGGTGCTGCATGTCCTCTCATGGGACCTACAGGCAAGGGGCAGCTCTGCTGGGTGTCCATGAGCATCCTCCATGCACTCTGGTTTCTAAAGGCTGAAAGAAGGTGGGAAAGCACTTTTTTGGAAACAGCATGTCCACTTACCTCTTTGGAAGTTCATTGTTGTTTTTTTTTTTCTGGGATACCATTTACTAATATTTGATGAGCGTGTGAAAAAAAATGTGGAAAAATCACATCAATAGCAAGATTGCTCATGGTGCTTTAATTATTTGGTCCATTTGCTTCACACAGGAAGTTATTAGGTGAAATAGCTTTGTGTGCAGATTAGAGATGTGTGACACACTGGCTAATTGTCTGGTGGTGCAGCTCAGATGAGGGTCAGGCTGCCTGGCCTCTGTCACCTCCCTCCCTTCGTACAGCTGTTTACAGCCAGCAATTGGCTTGGGAAACAGCTCACAGCTCAACCTCTGCTCGTGTGTCAGTCAGGAGTGAATTCTTCCTACAAATCATTCCCAAACTGGCTTAGGGAACTGCTTTGGGTGCTGGAGGGAGGAACAGAAGTGACTGTGAGCTGTGGGGGCTGAGTGAACAGCTTGAGGATGAGGTCGGTAGTGGAATGGGAAAGCCATCTCTGCCAGTCATGGTTGTGTCTCCTGGGGCTCAGAGGTGTGGTAGGCTGCCAGTAAAATGTCCCTGTGGGGAGGGCAAGAGAGGTCCTGAAGATGAGCTGAGACCCCATTGCTGCTGAATAAGGGGATCTCTGTAGGTGTTGGAGGTGCATTTGTGGAAGAGGACAAAGTGAGGAGAATACCAGAGGTAACTGAACCACAGCATCTATCTGGTTTATGTGCAGCCCAAGGGCTGGACAGGAGGACTTGACAGGCCTGAGCTCCTCTCAGGGGTCCTGAAATGTTGAGATGATGAAGGATCTGTGAGGAGAAGGGAGCTCCCTCTGTGCAGCTCTGCATTGTGGTGAGGGCCAGCTGGAGTGAGGTCACCTTGCTGCTCTCCTGCTCTGAGTACATCTGTGGGCTCATGGTCCCTCTCATGTGGCTGCAAAAACGATATGGATGCCTGAGCATGTGTGATCACACTCAGCCTGTAATGGGCTTTAAATACCATCTGATGCAGACACAATCTCATGCAGCAGTTGGGACTGTGTGTGAATTGCTTGATTTCCCCTTGGGTTTCTTTAAACCTGAGGCAATGGCACAGCAATCTAGAGATAACCTGGTGTAGAAAAATAATAGAGATGCTTCTGTTGTTCCCTTGCCATTTTCACTTCCTTTCTTTTTCTTCGAAGCCCCATTTATTTCCCCGTAGAGCTATGAAATAACAGGAAACAAGAACACCCCAGCTAGGCAACATCTCTTCTGCAGAACTGCAGGAGATCACATCCTTTAAAAAGGTTAATGAGGAACTGAGACTTTTTTTGGTCAGGATAAAGAGAATTATTCGCTTCCTGGTGCACTAGAAGCATTCGTGAAACCTTTTAGGAAATGGCATAATGTATTTTTAGTGCAAAATGAGGCTAGAAAGGAGTTGCAAAAATCTGTACCATCAGTCCTGGATTTGATACATCCAACATTCAGCAGCTGCAGGTTCTCTTGCTTCCTTTTTTCATTGAAAATGGATGCAGAGGACCTTAGAAAAAATATCCTTATTTTCTCATATCCTCATCAGACTCTCCCTAGAAAATGCTCACCTGCCAGTGTGTGTGAGCCAAGCTGGTGCTGGACACTGATCCTGCTGGACCCCAGGCAGAGTGCAGAGCTCAACCCTCACTTTCCACCTTTGAGAGGGCTTTTGTGGCTCAGTGCCCGTTGCCATTTCCCTCCTTCCTCTCCTGGCCATGGAAGCTGCTTCCAGGGCTGCTACTATACACACTCTGAGATATTTTCTTTTCAATCTCTGCCTTTTAATTACATGTCCTCCTTTTCAAAAGGCTGGATGCTTTGAGATAATGAAATCTTTCCACAGGTCATGCTGCTTTCTCTTCCTCTGGATTCCTCTATTAACAGAAAGCTACCGGTTTCCAGAAGGAAATTGTCTTGATTTCTTTATAGCCTCAATCTGTTCTCACCAAAGCCACTGGCAAACCTTCTGTTTATTTTTCAGGGATGCAAAAACTAAGCCAAAAGCCATCAGGCAGAGTTCAGCACATTTACTGAACCACGAGCAAGGCCTGGGGAGCCTAGTTAAGTAATTCATTACAGCTTCTTTGAAATTCCTCACTAAATAGGTTTGGGGTTGTTTTTTGCCAGCAGTGCTAGCTTGCTTAAGTGGAAACGTTTTGTGGCAATGTACCAATTTCTGTTATCTGGAAGGTTATTTTTGGGTCCCAGGTGAAATTTTATGGGGAGAAAAGGAGGCAGAAAAGGACTTTTTATTTGCAGTACTGTGCTGAATGAATGTAGCTACCATGGTTTCTGGGCTAGAATTGCTTGCAATTGCCTGAACACATCTGGGCAGATGGACTCAGCCCTTGATTTCAGGTGTCCAAATGGAAAGGCATTGGAAAGAGGATTGGAAAGGGGGTGGACTGGATGATCTTGAAAACCCAACCAAACCAAACCAACCTGTGACTCTATGAAGTCTATATGTTTGTGATGTGCAATTGCTAAACATTCCTATTTACATCAAGTTATGAAAAATGATGTTGGAATTGAGAGGAAAGTAGAAGCATCCATCAACCTGAGGAAAGTAGAAGCATCATTTAAACCCAAATATTTTCATAAGGATTTGAATTCCATGTCATGATGAAGTGTGAAATTCCCTGTCACAGGACACAATGTTAATTCAATGCTCAGAAGGCACTTAGAGACACAGAAATTTTTGTCAAGAAGTATCAGCAAAAGCTGTTTCTAGTGTAAGAAATCACTAGAAACTGGGCAAGTGTGTTGAATTAGGTCCATACCATCTTTACCTTGCCCTTACACCTTTCTCTCTGGCTGTGTGGTCACTGTCCAAGACAGAACTCTGGGCTGATGAATATTTAGTTCAGTCTGATGCAGCAGGGTGTTTTATGCTGTTTTAAAGAAATTTTGCATGAAGGCACCAGAAAAAATAATTGCTGCCCCTCTTCAGCTGTGCCTGCTGTCTGCAATTAGCACTGTGTGTCTGTAGCTGCACTGGCTCTTGCAGCTGAGATCTTCCACGAGCTCTGGAGGTGACGGGGAAGGAAAAATGATAATAGAGTCGTGAGGAGTGCTGGGGCTGGAACAAGAACCAAATACCCATCAGCATTCCACTGGTTTGGATCCATCACTGACAGTAAATCAAGGTCAGGGATCCACGTTAATGAAGGTATTGAAATACCTAAAGCTCACCAAAATCTCTGTGAGTAAAGTGCCTGAATATTTTTATAATCTGGATCCTAACAAAGTTAAAAAATAATAATGTTTGAGTTAAATCAGAGTGTTGATTTGGCTGATTCAGGCTTGATGGGAATACAGGAAAATTACAGTTGTTCTCAAATAGTTTAAAGTATCACATGGTTATCTTGTGTTTGAAACACCACTATCAGCTTACCTCACTGTTGTGCTGCATTGTGTTGATGTCACAGGCAGTACACAAGCAAAAAAATGAAGTAACTAATGATGAATGCTTGTACTTCAACAAAAGACAAATCAAGATCTGCTTTGTATGTTGATTACCATTTTATTTACAAGTGAGACATATTCTAAATATTAATATTAAGTTATCTACATTGCCCAAAAGTATAAATATGAAGTTCCAGGGTTTTTGCTTAAATGCTGAGTCCCCATCTGTTGTATCCATGGTGATAGCAAGACTTTTGCTCTGATTCCTTTTCAAATCAGTGTTGTGATTCTTAGTGATTTTGAAACTGCTTTCCAGCGACTGAAAATTAATGGTTAATCAAATAATCTCATCTTTGGCTCAGTTATCTATGTGCAAGCACCCTTATTAAGTAGCAATCTACCTCCAGCATCAAAACCGTTCATTGTGGTTTGGGTTCTTGTGTTGTGTCTGTAGGGATAGGATAATCTATTTGAAGAAACTCTGATGAAATTGCACTAAAGCTTTCTACATCCTTTATTGAGAAATATAAAGGTCAAGCTCTTTCTTTGTAGGGATTACTGAGTCCATCCAGCCTCAGTAGTAGGAGTGAGCAATAGGAATGAGGGAGTGGGGTGATAAATCAGAGGAACACTTTCTTCAGTAGATAATCTCTCTTACAGCAATTTGCTCTTGGAAAGATAGTTAGAGTTTGTCTATCATCCTATCTTTTCTGGAAATTTTTGGGTAAAAAACCCCCAAATGTTATGTTAAAGGATGTGACTATAGGGAGAAGAGAGGTTATAAAGGAAGTGTGTCCCCATGTGCACGTTTCAGAGGGAAGGAGTGTGCAGAAGAAGCACCTTTGAAAGCAGCTGAGAAATATTCTCAGTTTTGATAGCCATGGACTGGGAAAACTTTGATTGTCCACCCCACACAAGGGATGACATGGGACTAGCAGGAACCTGGGTTAGCCCAGAGTGTGGGACATGCCAGTGGGAAAATCAGTGTGTGACTGCTACAGCTCCTCCTCCTCTGTCTAGAGACTTTTCTCCAAGCTTGGACTGAATCAAATTAATACATGTCTGATAGGAAACTTGAAAATCTTCCTGGTATTCATCAAGAACTGCAAGTATCCAGAAACTATGTATTGCCAAGCTCAGGCTGCACAAAATGAGAAGTACTCCAGAGATTTACTGTGCTGTAATTTGCCCTTGAACAAAAATGAAGCTTAAAAAAGATCTAACAAACATTCACACTTTCCAAATACTTCTCTGGGGTTCTGGCCTCCCACTTGGCTGTATACACTGAAGATGAGGGGGGAGAAGCCTGCACTGTGATTAATCCCCCTGACAAGGTCACCTGGATAAAATGTTCTTGGCTGGACAAAGCCAGTGAAGGGTTTGCACTGATGCTACATACGTGGTTTGTCATTAACATTCATTTCCAGTGAGGGACAGGTAACCTGAAGTCCTGTTTCTGTGACTGTGCAGGGCTTTTATAGTTTTAAAAAAACAGCTGAAGGTTTTCTCTGTTTCGTCCTCAAGTGAATGTGCAAAACATTTGGCTCTGGCCATTCCTCACACTTGCCATGAGAGAGCTCTTCCCTGAGCCAGTGATGACAGAATGTGGTCCATTTTTTAACTGGGGATTTGCAAACTCAAACACATTCACAAATCAAGTTCAGTCAGGGGATTCCTCACATTCCTGCCCTGAATGGTCTCCAGACTCCATGAAAAACTGGTCTGCACTCCATATGACCATGTCTTTTTTATTTTGCTCAAGGGGATGTCAAATGATAATCACTGTCAGCCAGTTTCACAAATGACTAGAAATTATCCTCAAAGTCAGTGCTATCAAGATGGAAGGTTTCTCATATCTCTTGTGCTACTTCTGATGTACAATAAAATGCAAAATACCTCTCCTTTCTACAAACAATTTCACTGATGGAAGAGATGCTTTTAAAATTTGACACTTCAGTTGGTGGAGTTGCAAGACATTCTGGAGGACACGATCAGAGTTCAAAATGAACTTGGTCAGACAGACAGATGAATAGAGAACTTGTCAGAGAGATGAATAGGTGAATAAGCAAAAGGATGTTCAATGTACCAACTGTGACATTTAGGAAAGAGAGTACAAATGCCAGGTGGGTACTGTCTGGAAGGCAGCAGTATGGGAGAGGAAGGTTTAGAAATGAGAGTGGAACAATACTGTTTTAGTCAGCAGCATGGTATTAAAAAAATGGGAACATCACCCTAGGCTGAAGTTGAGTTTTAAGTAGTTTGGTAGTCTTAAAAGTCCTTTACCAGTTCTTTTGTGAAAAATACCTTGTTTAGGTCTGATGGTTGTTTATCCTCTGTGTAGCTGCTCTCCATTTATTTTTGCAAAGCTAATTCATTCATTATAGCTAGCTCTTAGTAAAGTGAAGCATTCAACTGGGAAGGTTGGCTTATGGCTCCAAATTAGTTTTGAATTTATTGATACAGCCCAGTGTAATAGCCCTTAGAGTCCACATGCAGTGTGGGGTGCCTCCTCTCCTTGGACTTGCTTTGTGACAGAAGTGAATTGTTCCATGGAGAGAAGCAAGGTGCTGCAGAGAACATCCCAGGGAGTCTTCCTGGGACTCCCACTGTCTGGAGGAGTCTAAGGAAATCCACCCAGGCTAAGGTATTATTTTGTGGCTTCATCCATTCATATGACTTGACTGACATGGATTGAAGATCCTTATATTGAATCAATCTGAATTCTGCATTTCATTAAAAGCAAGGGAACCAAGCTAAAAATTTGCACACAGACTCTGATTTTCTCTTTTCCTAGCACAAGCAATACAGAAGACTTGCTAACTAAGTTAGTTAGCTAAACTAAGAAACTATCTTCCTTAGTTTCCCTGTGTTTTCCTTTTCTCTACATAACTGTTTAGCCAGCACACACTTAAACAGAAAAAGCTTCTTACCTTTGTATCATGTATCATTGCACAAATTTGACAATAGCTTAGCTATCCATCTTAGCTGCTAAGAGCTTGGTTTAAAGCTTTACAGCAAAAGGAAATTTCAGCTGGTTTTCAGTGGAGGCAGAACAGATTGTATGATGGAAGAGTGGAAAGAGTTCTAGCTGAGCAGTCTGGGGTCCCTCTCAACTCTACCCTCTTCCTTTAGGAGATTCACAAACTTCTTTTACATGCAACCTATTAATATTTATTCCTGAGTTATGAAAGAAGTGCTGGGCTAGATGACAGCCTTGAAGTGGCTGTTAATTTCTATGATTTATTCATTTCTTGCATAATGTTGTATGACTTCAAACTGCTTGTAGGTAAGTGCACTGAAAAATGTTTCCTTTGCATCCCTGAGGGCACCACCAAAATGAAGCAAAGCATGGAGAAGTAGGATAGCTGAATGGGAGCTCCCAAAATCTAGAAGATACTACATCTTGCTGTCTGCAGATCCTCTCTGTGCTGCAGCCTCTGCTCACTGCTTTGTTTGCAGAGATAAGTTGGTGTTATCTGGAAATATCTCTGTACTTGAAACTTTCTAAGCAGAGCAGATGTACACACCTCCTCATACTGCAGAGTAACCTATGAGGTTGGACTATCTGGTCTCATAAACCAGACTCTGTCATCAGCAATCTGCTTTTTTAAATTTTCTGCATGGGTTAACTGTAGAGTTCCATCTCCCTCTGAAGATAGGATCAGAGACTGGACCATCTCTGCAGCGGCAGCCAAATGTGCCTGGCAATATTTTCCTTTTGCTTTCCTTCTCTCCCTCTCTCATGCAAACACATACACAGCTAAACAAAAAGCACGAGAAAACAAGTAGAAATAATTGTGATAAACCAATCTAATATAAAACCTGTATGAACAGCCTCAGCCTCTGCAAAGCTTTAAAAGCGTTTCTGACTGACTTGGCTGACAAACCCCCATCACTCTATATCTTGTTCCTGCTGTTTGTACCTGAATAACCAGGAAGATGCCTCCCAGAGAGACTATTGCTCTTGTTTTTCCTGCCAGTAGTGCACAAGTTACACAGACCTACAGCACAGCTGTTCCAAGCTCTTGCCTGAAGTCAGAAATGTGATGCACAGTCCCCAAGGAAGGTCAGAGGCAGCAGTGGCAGCTCCTGAGATGTGCTGGGCCCACGGGCACAGGTGTTGTGCTGTCACCAAGGCTGTGCTGTGGGGTGAAACCCACACCCAGCTCTGGGGCAAGGGAGCCAAGCTGGGGCCAACATCCCTCATCTGCCCCTGAGCCCCATCTCACACTGGAACAGCAAACCCTCCAGGAGCTGCTCCATTTCCTGCCTCCAAGCCATTCACAGGGTTTCCCAGACTTGCCAAGGTATAAGAGGTGTGTCTTGGGCTTTTGTTCCTTGCAGGAGAAGCATGAGATTTTCTTTAGAGAAAGTTAAGGCTTCTCTCCACAGCATGTAGCTGTTTGGAACAGTCAAGCTCTGTCTTTTGGATTGATCTTCCCAAGATCAATCAAATCTGCAAGATTCCTGGCCAATTAATTCTTGAGCACTTTATTATTACACTCATCTGAGCTAAAATGGCTATGGAAAATTCTCTTGATATTTTGGGTAAATTGCAAATACTTTTTCCTCATACTCTGAAATAAGCACACATTATCCCTAGAACCAAGACTTCTGGTATTTTCCCTAAATGAAAGTTTAATATTTATTGAAATCTTCTGTTGATTAAAAGCTCTGAAAAGTGTATCCAAAGGACTAATCGATATTTTAAATACACTCAGATATATTAGCTGCTTGCTGTTACATAGAGAAATAATAAACTTGCTATGTGAGAAGGTAAAATTCATGAATAATTCATAGATGCATTAATTTATTCAGTTTTGCCTTTTGAATTGATTTGGCAATTATTCTTGTACTGCACATCATTTACAAACGCTTAGATATAAATATTTACAGTTGCAAATTTGTGGTCAAATCATTTCTGTTCTCTGATTGAATGGCTTCTGTAGCACACCAAGCAGTGCAAATTGTGAATTTTACTGTTAAATATACAGCTTGGTGGAATGTGGGTGCTGAAACGATCAAGTAAAGTGGATACATACTGACTGCAAATATGGCAACTAATGTATTTTAAATGTGAATAAATATTTGCAAGCAAGTTTTCTTCATTTCTTATTGCAATAGGAACAAGGGAAAGACCTTATGTGTTGTGCTATCACAGACAACAAAGACTAATATCCTTTTGGCACTAATATTTTTATTGTTTATTCAGCTCTTCTTACTTTATCCCTTTGTTTGCATTTTTTTTCCTGCTGATTGTGTTTTACATCTTTCAAGGATGAACATTCAGGAAAATGAGAATTCCCTCTAGATGGGGATGACTTAACCCCACAGTCAAGCTATGTAAAGAGAGGATCCAGAAGCAGAACATTATGGATCTGTGAAGAAAATGGTGGTGTCAGTGGAAGGGTTAATTCACAGTGGTTTATTTCAGCCAAAGAGACTTGCCTCCTAAACTCCCCTATAGTTATTGGAGAAGGAGAGACTTCTCTAGAGGATGATTCAGATCAGGAGCCTAGTTTTAAATGCTCTGAATCACTCTGCTAGTCTGCTTATTTTGAACAGTTCAGTTTATCTTCCCTCCGTTTCCTACTTGTTGCCCTGATTGATGAGTAAGGATTTATGCAGAATGAATGGATTTCACCTTTTATGAATAAAGGATAGCATTGTAAGCATTTAGAGAACTTGATTTGAGACTAAAGAACAAGTGAAAGCATTAAGAAGCATTATTTTATATATTTTCTCTCTTAGAACAGTTAGAACTTTAAAAAATCCCAGCTTAAGCATTTAAGTAATTTAATACAGTGCAATAATTCAAAGTCACTTCATGTGATTTTTTTGTTTTCTTGAAGCACTCCAGAAAATTGTTTTTCCAAAGTTCTTTCACTTTGAAATGCCTGCACAGAAGCACTTGAGGCTGAAAGTAAAGCTAATCCATTTGCAGATAGCATGCTCAGAAAAGAACAAAACCTGTGAAATTACGAACAGTTTGTTCTGAAGAAATAAAGATGAACACATTAACATTCAAAGCAATCCTAAAGCAAAAGTAGGTATTTCAATGAAAATGCATTTGAGAAAGAGTAGATGCTGAGTTGGTCTCCAGGCCAGACCAGTGGTAGCCTGGAAGGGATGCAAGGGATGCTCAAAGAAAATTTGTCACTGTGTGTAGCTCATGAAAGGGTGTGAAACCACCTTCAAACTGTTTGTGACTGTTCCCCTCCTGGGATGAAGTTCTTGTGCTCAGAGAAGAGCTTCACCATCACAGCAAACCAACCTGCTGGAGCTTCTTCTCTTGAGGAAGCAGCATCCAGGGCTGCTGGAGCACCTCACATCTGAGTGAGTTCTGGGTCAACATGCTAGGCTGCAGCTGATGCCCAGGAAGGAAACTCCTGACCAGCAGCCTCCTCAGAGCCTGCTGTAGGTGCTGCCCACAGCCTTGCTCTCCTCAGTGGACTCCCTGTGTCTTTTTCTGTGTGGCACAGGGGATGCACAGGGCTGTGGATGGCATCCTTCTGGCACATCAGCATCTCAGGACAACCACTGCTGATGCCTCTGAGCTGAAACTGGGTCACTTAACAAATGCTTCCATAGGTGTTGAATAGTGCATCTCTGTAAGGTGGCCTCCAGTAGGACACTCAGGGCATCCAGTTGCCAAGGGCAGGGACCTGCAGGGACCTCCTGTCCCTCTGGTCCCACTTGTGACACTGACTCCCTGCTGGCATCTGCTGCTCTTTCCCTGTGCCTTTGTCACCCCTGTGCTTGCTGGAGGCTTAGGAAGACCTCCAAGCACCCCCACAAAAGATTTATCATTAAAAAGTCAGTTTTAAATATGATTTCCATTATGGGCAAGGTCCATATGGGCCTTTGTCCAGTTCAGAAATGCTGTAGGAGGGGAGTGATGAATGAGCTCCTTAGGGCTCTGCCAGGTGCCTGTAGCATGTGTGTGTTCCACTTGAATCACAAACACAAATTGGGTAGAGGGGAGGCCACAGAGCCATTGCACAGAGGTGAGAAACTGTGCTGGTGAATCCAGTGATGGTGTAAAGGATGCTGGAACCTGGCTTCCTGCTGGTGATGTGGTGCATTGTGGAGCAGTGTGCCTGCAGTTAACTCCTCCTGTCATGGGTGAGCAGACAGAAATGATATTTGCTTTTTTGTGCAGTGCTAAAACACTCTCGTAGTCTCTTCACACTTTTATGTGAAGAACAGGAACAAAATTCTGCTGTCACTAAAATGAGTTGTCAGAACAACTGCATGTATGAATTTAATTTCACTTAATATTTAATAACTAGCTAGCTTTTCTTGGGATAATGATTTCACAAAAGAGAAAGATCAGAGCAGACCTCCTGCTAGTGTGGCACAGATAGAGCAGGAACTGCAGAATTGCAGGGTCAATACAAAATGAGATCCTGCCATCTGCAGCCATTGTGGTAGCACTCCACTCCCTGAGAGTCTGCACTTGGGTCAGTAGGACTGTGTACAGGAAGGACACACTCAGTGTTTATTGAGGAACAGAGTTTGACCTAAGCTGCAAAATACTCCTTTCTTTGCAAAGAATAAACTGGGCATGGCTTAAGGCAATCCTCAGTATCTGCTGCCTTTGTGAGAGGGGATGAGATGTCTCCTCACAGATCTTGCATGTTTTACGTCTGTGCTGTCCAGCCCTTTCCAAAGTCACATAAATTCCTCACTCAGCCATGTCATGGCAATATTATTTTATATAGAGCAGACTTTTATATAGCAATTTCTACAATGTTTGGAACAGCAAACACTTCTGTATGGCAAACAATGCTAGAAACACTCAACCATCAAATGATAGCTCTATGGTTTTGACATCAATGTCAAAAGTAATATTTCTGCTCTCAGCAGGTTAGCAGATATAGGTGGCTGTGGTCCACAGAGAAGAATAGGTGCTGATTTGTTTCCTCACAGTTTCATTGGCTCTGCAGTGCTAAAAGTCTTGTTAGTTCTTGTTCTTGGCATGGTCAGATGCATTACTCTGAATTTTGAGTTAGAAGAACCATTAGGTACAAAGGAGGAAACAAGAAGACCCACAGCATATGGTCAGTCTGCAGGCAAACAGCACTGCCTGTGCTAACCCTGATCCATGTGCATAAAGATGGTCTGGGAAGTTAATTATGACAGGCAGAAAAAAAAAAAAAAGTAGAAAGGGCTGCAGGAATGTGCTCCAAATGACAGCAAATGCAGTTGGCAGGATGACTGAAACTCAGTCCCTGAAGAATCCCTCCAGGATATGTAGCTTCCCTGACACAAAGTGAGTGCCTTATTAGCTGGATTTGGTGATCGATTCCTTTGCTACCCATAGCCAGACTAACACGTGTAATTCTTCCTCTTTCTAATTTTTTTTTCTGCCATTGGATAGGGACCAGCTCCATAGATCAATTTGTTTATTTGTGGTGGGGTTTTTATTTCTGATGGTGGATGAGCCAACTGATAGTGCCATCACTGCCTTGTGAACCCAAGGATGAATTCACAGGCTGTTAGCAAAAGCACTGCCTGATACCTGTCATCTCCACTGAGCAGGCACTGCTCCCTTCTCCCCAAATTCTCAGGATGGCTGGAGGCACCTTTTCCTTTAATGTTTTATTTTTTACTGAGCTGCACCCTGTGATTAATTTTCCTTCCTACTTTGCAGCTTCTCCTCACCAGCCTGTTCCATTAGGTGGGTTTTTTGCACATTCAGATCTCACAGCTCACCAAGTACGAGGCACAGGGAGGAGCAGTGGCACAGATTTCAGATTTCAGAGGATCTGGCTAATTTCTCTCCTGGCTGGTATTAAGGAGCAAATAACTGAGGATCTGTACCCATTCATTTGAGATAAATCCCCAAAGGTTTCTGAGGACAGAGGAAAGTTGGTTTTCAGGCATGGCCCACCAGATGCCAACAGGGGGAGTTTCAGCTCTGCCTCAGATTTCGGCCTCTGACAGTCTCCTCACCTTTGCTGATATTGATCATGAGGGATAAAAGTTATTTATTTTCTCACGTTTCAATAACAGTTCTTAACGTCTCTTTCCTTTAAAGAAGCACTTCCGCAACTCTTCTATAGATTGAAAATGAAGGGCTCAGCCATATGTCTTGTTGAAATCCTTTTAAAAAGAGACCAGTGATGGAATGGTTCTACACCTTGCTTTGCTAGATGGAAAGAAAGCTGATTTGCCTCTGGGACAAATCAAACCCAGATTTTAGAGACTAATCTCCATTTCTTTCTGCTCCCTGAAAACCCTGATGATGAGGTTGACTTCTCTTGGTCATTTTGCATAAACTAAGATTTGAGTGATAAGTTTTTAGAAAACCAAAAATCTGCTTCTGGCCTATCAGTTTAAATCAATTAATTCATAGCCAGATAGAAAACACATGTAAAATAATATATACCTCTTTGATATGTTTGTTTGTTTATTTAAGGGAGCAATAAATGGGAAAGACTTTCATTGTGAGGAGACAGAAAAACATCTTATGAAAAAGAAGCTCAGTCCTAAGAGGGGGGTGTAAACCATGCTTGTGTAGAAATGAATGGAGGAAGGTTTTTTGGAGAGACATTTTGTCTCTTTATAAACAGGATGGATTATGTCTGTGCAGTTCTGCAGTCAGTTTTTCCAGGTCCCAGCGAATTGCAGTTCCTTTTCTTTTCACAAAATTTCTCTTTTCTTATTTGAAAAATTGTTTTGGAAATTGGCTTCAAAGAAGGAAGACTGTGTATTTTTTGTAACAGCAGCATGATATTTCCAGTTGCTACTGAAGAGGGTATCTTCTGTATAATGAGCCTCTAGGGTTCACTCAAGTTGCATTTCAATCATTTTTTGCAGCCATCCAGACCAGACTTCAGCTGCTGAATCTGCTTCATTTCTGGGTGTGAAAACATGAACAGATTAAATCCAAAGCTCTTCAGAAGAAAGCTGAAATGTCCTGAGTCATCCATTGAGAGTTAACACTAGCTCCTCTTTTTAGAGACTTATTACCTCTGGCTCTGAGCTTCAAAACTACAGCTACTTTCAACTCTGATTTCTCAGCTGCGAGGGTCCAGAGCTGAGATCCTGTCAATAGAGGACAGGGTGGGAGAAATTGCCCTTTGGCAGAGCTGGGCAAATCCTGGAAAATGGACTTCTTCCTACTTTGTGTAAAGAGCATTTTTAAGGGATTAAAATTCTTCATTTTCCACTTGACATATGAAATTTGAACACAAGCTTTGTCTTTTTCTTCATACTCACCCATGGGAGGGCCATGCTCTGTGTAATATACAAAAACATATAAGAAAGGATGTCTGTGTATATATGTATGTATGTACACACACACATATATAAACGGTAATTGCCTATTTGAGAAATCCAAATTAAAATTCATATCTATAGCAGTGATAATCATCATTTCACTCAGTCCAGTTTTGCAGGCAGTTAAAAACCTTTTTAATTAGTAGCTATCAGCAATCCTGTGAGTGGGTTGCTGAGTAGGGAAGGTTAATGCGGTATCTGAGGGGGAAGGGAGACAACTTGCTGCTGTAGGAATTAGGACATTTTTCTTGATTTGATGAAATTGTGTTGGAGAGAAATCCGCTGTGTCTTGATATTGACATAATTGCATTGCATATGCTGAAACATCCCTCTGTAATGGGCTGATCCAAAGGGCAAGGATGGCCTGGTGAGGTTTGCCGAGATGCTCTGTCTATTCCCATGCCAGCAGACCAGCCAGGAGGGGTGAATGGTTCCAGGGGTATTGGGAGGGATGCCAAGATCAGTCAGGGCTGGCAGGTTTCACTAGGACAGTTGCAATATTGAGGTAATACATCTGTCTGGGCACGGCTCTTGAGTCAGAAATGGAGAGTAAAAGTAATTCCCAAGGATACTGAAGTAGGTCACTCCATCCCTGACCGTGACCCAAATATCTCCCCTGAGAGTGAAGCCTCATTTCACACCCCAGCCAAGCAGTGTGAACACAGGGCTGGAAACCATTCCAATTCTCCTGCGTGTGAACTTCTGGCCAGAGCCCAGACTGGCTGTTGAGGGCACTGGCAGAGAGTGAAAGAGAGAAAAGGCATGTGGATGTAGGGAGGGTGTTCAGACCAAGAACTGAGAGAGGCTGTGCCACAGGATTAAGGCAGATGTGAAAGCTTGCACAGGTAATTCCACTGGTGTCTTCTCTGAGGGGAAGTTCCGTCCTGGACACAAGGGCTGCTTGCACACTGTGGGATGCCGTGCACACACACACGGCCCCACACGTCTGCTTGTGTGGACACAGCAGTTCACACCGTGCCAGGTGTCCCCTGGAGCGGGGAGGGGCAGGGAAGGGGCCGTGGAGCAGCACACACGGGGCGGTTCGGCGTGGGAGGAGCAGGCCCGCAGCGCCGCGGCCATGCTGCGCACCAGGCCCGCGTCTCATCCGTGCCCTGCCCGGCTCCAGCAGCGCTCCGTGGGATCTGCAACTGGCCTTGGATCCTGCTGGGAACCAGGGAAAAAGCAGCCTTGAAGCCTTGCCTTTCTCAGCCTGCACCAGGACAAGAAATTATACAATGATTATACACCTGCAGGGTGCGTGAGAGCCGTGTGTGATGTGATGTTTTGCAGAAAGCATGTTTTCAAAGAAGTGTTGCCTTCTTGGACCAATGAGTCTTTTCTATTTTGTGCTCGTACTACCCTATAAAGTGTAGTGATCCTTTAAGTAAAGTTCTCTCTCTTTTGCTTCTCCATTACACAAAGACCTGTGTTGCATTATCCTTTTCGCCGCTCTCCTATGGCCTAAAATGCAACAAGCAACGAGGATCCCAAAGCTGTATTCTGTAACTGAGGGATCTGCTCTGTGTTTGGGAAGCATGTACGAAATGTTGCTTGGGAAACGTGCAAAATGGCCACAGCAGGATGTGGGATACATCTTTCTGTGCCCTTGGCCAAGAAGACAAAACTGCTGCTGTCACAGCACTGTGGAAAGCACGATGGTGTTTTAAACAGGCTAACTCAGTCAGTGGGGAGGTAGGTGGTGCGTGCACCACGTGCACAGCTGGCTTTGCAAACCACAAAATAAGAAGCCTTTGGAAAGAGTAAGTAGGAAAGCATCAGTTAACTTGTAGAACAAAAGTGGACTTTTGGTGGAAGTACATTACAAATTTTTAATGCTAAATGAAATATCAATAGAAAATGCCTTATATCTCTATCTATGACTCCCAGGCAGACTTACAAGGACAGTAAATAAAATAGTGCTTTTATGGAGTAAGGCAAAGATGCTGTCAAGGATCACACATCTTTTAGTCAAAAGTGATATAGGACCATGCTGTCTCTAAAGAGAAAAGAGACAACTACAGGGGGGAAATATCTCTGGAAGAATTGTTGGTTCTGAGAGCTCTCTCTTTAAAGCACAGAATTGCATGAAACACTGCCAGGAATTAGAGAGGAATGAGAGGCAATGCTTTAGAAAAAACAGAATAACAATATGGGAAGCAAGTGAGTTGTGTCTGCCATGTGCCTAAGAACAATAGCACTGAGTCAAAACCTGCTGGATTTGGTTGAGAACACTGTGGTTTAGCAAGCCCAACTGGGATGAATTTGAATGCTCTTTTTGTCTTTCAACAAGCCTGTAAAGGCTGGCAGAGATCTGGTCAGCTGTTCAAGCCCCACTGGAGAGTCCTCAGAGTTCAATTTTTATATCTGATTAGGGGCCCAGTAGAAAAATTAAGGGTCAGGCAGGTTGTGTTTGAGCAATGTGTGAAATGGGTTTATTCTGCATGGAAGAAAAAGGTTTGTTGCCTCAGAAAGATGTGTCCTCTTGCACTCTTCTGAAGCAGGGGATTGCTGTGTAAATAGGAATGTGACAGCAGTTTGGGGAGTCATTTCATGCTTATGACGTTACACAGACTAGTTTAGCTCTTTGTGGTAAGGGCTCATGTCCAAATTGATTCAGGTCCAATTCCGAGCTTTGGTCCTGCACCTTGCTCCCTCTCTTCTTGCCAGCACTGATATTTGCATGGTCATGTCATGAGACAGTTCAGGGAACCAAACTTCTTAAAGGCCTCAGCTTTTTCCTGCAGAGTTACTTTTTACCTGATTTGACTCCCTGAACCAGCTCATAGCAGGGTCATAGCAAGCCCTGGTACTGGCACACAACATTGCTGGAATTTGTGGCTGGGGTGAGATGGAAATTGCAGGACTTGGATTGGTTGAGCTCTTGTGGAACCTCAACTTACAGCAATTCACCCTTCTTCCTGCTCCACTGAATTCACTTGTAAACCTTCAGTCCCCTTGGATATTTTATCTCCATGTTTACCTGACAGTGGACTCTTTAACTGGACTCCTGCACTCATCAGCATTTGTCCATTTGGGTCTGTGAAATGCTGTGGGCTCCCAATTTGGAAGGCTTAGATCTCATCATCCTGATGTCTCCTTCTCAGGTCAAGGCAGCAGGGGCATACAGAGAGGTCCAAAGACTCCCTGCCATGCAGCTGGGTTCATGCTGGCTTGTTTGGGCACATCTTGGGAAGAAAAATAGGTTGGTGTCAGTGTCTTGTCCTCATCCAATGCTGGTGAATCTTAAGATCATCACTCATCCTCTGGGCATAGGAAGGCTATGCAGTCACATCCATTTAATGTTAGGAAGATATCTATGTATTAAAAGAAATAGACCTCAGGATGGTAATGATTTGGTCCTATCTTCTTTACGGGGCCCAGAAGTATCAACAGAAATGTGCATTTTGGAGTAACTGGTAGAAAACAGGGCTTCGGAGCATGGTCTCAAAGGGTGCTCCCTGGGAACTTCCTGACCAAACAACTACATCTCCTTCAGTTCAAAGAAAGTCAAAGTATTTTCAAAATCTGGCATGTAAGTAGTAGCTGCAGTTGCTGCAGAGATATTGGGCAATTGTGGCTGAGCGTGGAAAGTGGCCTGTGAAACCAGGAGAGGTGGGGAAAAGTCCCAATATACAATTTGTCTCCTAAGTGTGGGTCCCACATTTTGTGAAGGCCTGAGACCCTGACTGTAATTTCACCTTTCCTGACAGTTTGATTTCCATTTGCCAGCCATTGTCATTATTTTATGCCTCCATGGCTCATATGTTTGCCGTCGCTATTTCTGCTAACTCTACCCCAGCTCATGTGTTTTAACTAATGGCTTCAGGTGAAGGGACTTGATCTTCCTTCCTTAATGTCTCCTCAATGTTCCTCTGATGCTGGGTGTAGGATGCAAGATTTTTTTCCCCCATAATGAGATTGTAGTTACCTGAAGGTTGGAAAAATGAACATTGTAATTCAAGGCAGTAGCACATTACAGTGAAGAATGTAAATGGTGCTTTTCACTTAGCCTGGTTTCCTACAACCCCTTTTTTTTTCACCAGGAGCAGACAAGTAACTATTCCAATAATTAAAAGGAATACACCTGGAGAATAAGCTGCATAATGAGTGTCCCAGATGTTGAAACTTCAGCTCTCTGATTGTGGTTTTGGTCTCAACAGATCTAAAATGCAGAAGCCAAATTCCAGTTTAGAACTGCTGCTTTCAGATGGTAACTGGTATTAGCACCAGTTAAAGAACATATTATTCTTATATTAATTATCCTTTTCCAGTGCATACCTCAAAGTGACACTTAGCAGTAGGAAGACTAGGGAAGAAATAAATACTGAAATGTGATTACATTCATTTTATGTGATTTACTCATGGTCAGAAGTGAAAGCAGTGACATGCTAAGTGTTTCTAGTTTTAATATACCTGAAGAGGGGAGAGAATTACTCCCACTATGGAGCTATCTAGGGCTGGTTTTAGTCATATGGAAATATGTATCTTCTATGCCCAGGGATGATGGGGCAAAATCCAGAGTAGTTGTACTCCTCTATGTATGAGTAAACTGACTGTGTTTCTCTCTTATTCAGAGGATATTCATCTTGCTTTTTAATCTTAGAATATAAGCAGGGCTGAATCTCAGAGAAAAGGCTTAAAAAAAACCAGTAAATTTCCTTTTCTTCTTATACTGCTTCGGACACCCTTTTATGAATAAAATGGCACGGCCAAGCGTGAAGTAACAAAGGAATTGTAAGCAGAGGCCAGCATGTGGGAAGTCAAAACTATCTACAGCTGAATAACATTCTTATTAGAAATGAAGGGCAAACAGGAATATAATTTATTATTGCCTTTCTATGTGGCTTCAGAGATCACATAATCCAAAGTAAAAAATGGCATGCATATGTTCCCTAAGATATTCTTCACCATAGAGGGGCTATATATCAAAACCCTATTTCCTGGTAATGAATTTTAAATAAGTGCCCAGGGCATCAGGTCACTGATGTTTCCACTTTGCAAACTGGGTGGGCTATGAAAGCCCCTAGAGCCCTTCAAAGGCGCCTTAAAAAAATTCCCTAGCTTTAACTGACCAAACTTTTCAAGAAAAATACCTGAAACAATTAGGAGAATGAAAACCAGGAGGTCAGATTACTTGGCCCATGGCTGAGGATTTACATAAATAGGCCTAACCTTTGACATAAAAATAAAAGGTAAGTACAGAGCCCTGACAGAACAGCAGGTCATTGGTATTTACTCTGTAAAGTACTGCCTCTGATGCTATGACAAAAATGCCAGGAATTCCACTGATCAGTGTGTGCTGATAGGGCTCAAAGGTATGCAGGCAGCTAACAGAAACCCAGCCTACCTGAGTGATCGAAACTGCATTACTCCCACGCGTTTATAACCCGCAATCTGCCAGCGTGGGAAAGCCTGCAAGGCCTCAGACTAATTCCTCAGGAAAAAAAAAAGGAGAAAGTTGCTGTCTTTAACCATTTTTTATTGTTTTTATGGTAGTTTGGGCAGCTTTAATAAAAGTAACAAAAATTCTCTGAGAGAGCATCTTGAGATATTTTCTTCACAGTGTGTGCTGCTGTTCAAGAGGCTCCAGGGCTGGTGTTGCCCATGCAGGCTGAGATTGGTACCACATTCAGCATCGTGGGACTTTGTCAAAGATGAGCTGTGCTTCATGTGTTGAACTGGTAACCAGCTGTAGGAAGCCAGCCCCTGGCTCAGTTTTTAACAGAGGAAACTCTAGACAGCAAACCTGCAGGAGAAATGCCATGCTGTGTGTTTGTACTACATTTTGTCAAGCAATGGCTGTGTGCTCACAGGTGAGAGGGGGAAAGGTGAACAAAATAAATTTTGTCTCGTTTTTAGTTCTAGTACAATAGCAAAGATGCTTTAGATGATGTTTTTTCTTTTGTACATGGATAGCAGAGAAAGAAGGACCCCTGTGAAAGTGGAAACAATAAGGGCAGAGTTTTTATGTTCATGTTTTACAGAGAGATTTAGTTTCCTGTTCCAGTTTGAGACACAAGCGCACACCAACTATTCTGCAGGCTGTTTCAAACTTGTTTCACTAATTAATCAAAAGTGATCCATTACAGAAAACCTGCAGGAATGTCAGAGATGGATGCTTCTGCTCTACTGTTTCTGACTTGCTTGTTGCAACAGAGGGGGAAGCTGTTAGTGCCTGTCTAGTAAATTATTGAAGGATGGTGTAAGAGAGCCTGCCGCCTTCCTCTTGGAGGGCCAGGGAGCCTGGGGCTGCTCAGCCACATGCTGCTTTCCCTGTCTGCTAGACCTCTGTGGGGTTTTGGAGGGAGGTGGAGGAGCACCCCACAGCTGGGTATTGATCAGAGAAGACAGGCTGGCCCCATGCCCTGGGCACTGCCTGGCCAAGCCCTGGGATTTCACTGGAAAGCTGGGCAGGCAGTGCTGAAGCAGGAGGAGACAGTGGCCACCTGAGGGTGGTCAGGCAGGGTGTCCTGGTGAGGAGATGGGTGTCTGTCCCCCCCTGTCTGGCAGGTTTGAACACTGTTGGAAGAGAAGCCCAGCCCAGCACCCATGTCTGACCAGCATGGGCAGGGCACTGAGCACAGCTTCCTTTTAATTCTGGCCAACAGGCATGAACTCAAAGAGAAGTTAAAACTCTTTGAGGGACATCCAGTCTGGAGGGTGTTCATGGTGACTGCAGCCCCCTGCAGCCTGGTCTTCTGAACAGAGCAGTAGGCAAGCAGCCCCTCCTCTGAGCCAATTCTGTGATCCCCCCATGCTAAGAAAGCCAGGCTCCCTGTGTAGGAGTGCTGTGCTGGCACTGTGGCACTGTGGCACTGGTGCATAGGCTTGGAAGCCCCAGGGCAGAGGTGTTACCTATCCATCCTTGTACTGGGCTACACCTCTTGCATGCTGAGCTGTGTTCCCTGCCCTGCTCTCATCACCTGATTCCGTTTTGCAGGCAGGCTGTTAAGGCCTGCATCCTTTGTGGAGTGCTATCCCTGCACAGCCCACTGACAGACTGAGTGCTGTCAGACTACATTTTGGCCAGTGAGATAGATTTTGTGGAATGCTGAACTTTGTACCCTTACCTTGACGTGTGCACCAGCAGACTCTGGCTGTACTCTTCTCTCTTTTTACAAAAATGTCCAGTATGTAAATCCTCTCACCCCATTTTACCATCCAAAACATCTTCTGGTTTCCCATGAAATGCCTAAGGGCCGTATTGAATTCATCCTCATGTGATCTCTGATGGTAGGGAGCTTTTTGTTAATGGTACTTATGCCACTCCATTCTTTCAAAACTACAGGAAAATATTTAGTATGACAGGACTTTCAGAACATTATGCTGCCATTTGCTTTCTTCAGGTAATTATTTGCTTTCCTAAGATCACTGTTAAATATGGCATTCACCCTGACATTCCCTAGTAGCTGTTCAGTCCATGCACATGATATCTTTTCCTTCAGTCTCTGTACCTAATGGAGCAATTCACCTTTCCAGCCCCTCTTTTAGCTTCTGCCTTGGAGGCAGAACTAAACTTTCACCCACTACAAGACCTGAATGGAATTTATTTGGGGAGACTGTTGGGGTTGGATCCTGGTCCCAAAAACTCATTATCAGCCCCACCAACATTGTTTTGTCCCCAGACAATATGTACCTCTCTTATCAGATAAAAGTAAAAATCTCTTTTTCAAGAATTTATTTTTCAAGAATTTTCTTAAAATTTTAACCCCAAGGAGACCTTTTTCTCCCCCAGCTCTATATTGATTGAACATGTTATTTATTACTCCACTCATCCACTTCCTGTGCTGCCTAATAAAGGTAAGTCTGGCCCTGCAAAACCCAGATCATCCCAGCTTGCCTTCTTTAGCCTATAGATTTAGCAAGACCACAACCTAGACAAGAGATCTGGGTACCTACATTCAACTGGAGATTAAGATGCCCCTTTTTATGCTCAGGTTGGTTGTCTGCTCTGCTCCAGACACAGTGCTGTACCCAGCTCTGTCAGAGCCTGAGTGGTGTCCCCCGGGCTGCTCATCACATGCTCTCCACACATTTGCAAACTCCTCCAGTGCCCCTGTGCAGCTCAGGCTCGTTAGGTTGCTTCCCACTGCACAGAAGAGCTATTTCATATATTCACTCATAGCTGGGAAGCATAAACATTCAGAAGCAAAACATTACTTGAAGTCATAAGGATGGAAGGCTGCAGTTGTAATATCTTGTGTGGAGAAGCCCATTTTCTCTTGTGAAGAGCTCTCAGGCACCATATCAAGCTTGTGTTTTGCTAGAGGAGGCATCAGCTGAAGCAGCGGCAGCCAAAAGGCATTGATTCGTTTCATTTATTTTTAACTTTCCCATTGAAATGCCTGAGGGGGGAAAAAAAAGAAAGGGAAATCACTCCCTTGGAGAACCCTTCAGCTCTGGGAAAGATACCTGCTGCAATCTAGAAACAAGCTTGTTCAGGGAACAGCCAGGCCAAGCACTGCCCAGGGGGCTGCAGTTTGTTCTTTCCTAGTTTATTAACAATGAGCACATCCACCTCTTTCAAAGGCTGTTGCCGTGGGTTTGGTTTTTGGTTTGAGCTTTGTTTTTGGCTTTTTTTTTTGTTGTTGTTATTTTTGGATTTTGGGGGGTTTTTTTTGTGGAGAGCTGAGCATTTTCCAGTCATGGGGGTGGAAGGCAGGGAGAGCCCGAGCCTGGGCAGCCTGGGATGTGGCAGCCAGCCGGTCACAAGGATGCCTGTCATGTGCTGCTGCTCCTCACACAAAGATCCCTTTCTTTCCATGCCCACTGGGTTCTCCATCAATGAGAGGACCTTGTCCTACGAACAGAAATCAACGTCCTTAATTGCAGTGTCACTGATAAAACATGACTTCTTTACCAATTTGTGTGAGCACTTTGACCTCCTGCCTCGGTGCAGCAGACTTCCAAGGGTTTTTTTTTGTCTCTGGCTCTTTTTAAGGCTGTGCTGGAAATAATATAGGAAAGTTTATTTAGGGAATATATTTGATCTATCTCAAGCAAAAAGCTAAGCTCGTGCACTTGCAGTTGAAATTGCACTGAATTGTCTGGAGTGATTGCTAGCTCTAAAAAAAAAGTGGATTTCAGGTTATGGTTTGTTTTTGTTTAAATTTAGAACTGATTTTGCATGAATAACTAGTATTATGTATTTTCAACAAAAGTGAGAGCAAAATTTCTGCTCCACACAGCTTCCATTCCTAAAAATGAGAAAAACTTAGGAAGGTTGAAAAAGAAAGAAAAAAAAATCAGCGCTGAATAGCATGGCTAAGCAGCTGTCTTATTTTTTCTTCCCTAAATTGAATTATTGCTATAACTGTTCTTTCTAAGTTAAGATCTCACTGGGGGAAGGAAGAAAGTTTCTAGGTTTCCCAGCAGGGAAGTCTTTAACAAGAAGTTAATGTAGGATAATGAAGGGGTCAGGAAAACCATAAGCACGAGGGGATTGTCCAGAAGGCTGTGCAGAGAGGAGTACAAATAAAGATAGGGGGGGAAATGTGCAGCAACCCTTTTGAATTTTAACCAAGCTCTTCATCCACAGCACATCATCCTGAGTACAGCAATCAGCAGCACCCATGGCCAGTGTCCCAAGTTCACAGAGAAGGGAAATTTCTTGTTTGTTCACGTGTTTTTCTTTAAGGGGAAATACCTTACAAGTGACAGGATTTAAAGTCTAGAAGACACTTAGGAAGACAGTGCTGTTTAAACACAAAGCTGAACTGAAAATGGAGAGATTTTTGGGATTCTGAGATTATGCTTGAAGTTTCTAACATTTAGCTCCAACAGCAGGAACATATAACAGGACAAATTAACTGGGCTAACAGACCACTTAGATTTGCTGTTGTTTTTCAGTCAAGAGGTCACTTCCCTGGGTTAGGGGTTGTGCTCTGCCAAGCAGCAGGATTTTCTAGCTGGTCCTACATTGATGAGAAAATAACTCTTGGATTCTATGGTGCCATAGGTCGTCAATAAAATAAGAAATTATTATGTTCTTCAATACTGCAAATATTCTTAGAGTATGAAATATTTATATTCTTAGAGTATTATGTTATTTTTCAAATATGCTAGAAATTTTTCAATATATTAGAAACCAATTTTTTTTTAAAGGGATTTTATGGACATTATCTTCTGAATTCCACTTGAGATGCTGTCTATTAATTGTGCTGGTAGTTAATTCAGATTTAGTAAATAGAGTGGGATTTTGTCAGTTAGGTCCCTTTAGGCTTGGACACTCAGAAGTGCTATGGCCATGGACACTATTTAATCATGCAAATGTAGGTTCCTCTCTAGTCTGTACAGTTGTGTTTGCATTGATACCCCTACCAGTGAAATAACTTGCCAGCTTTAAACACTGTGTACAATGGATGACAGACAGCATGAGTAGCACTGGGGTCCATGAACAGATCCATATGTCTGAACAGCATTATCAGCAACAGGAAAAAATGCTATCTCATCTACCAATTTCAGGACATTTTATTGTTCCCTGATAGCATAAGAAGACTCCACGTTCCTTATTTCAGAGAGAAGTGGTTTTTATCTGTGAAATGTCCTCACTTCTCAGAAACAAATGTCACAAGCTAAAGTACTTAGACACTGAGGAAAGTAACAGCTCTCTCCTTCCCTTTTGCCCTCAGCAAAAATGAAGTGTTGGCTAGCTACTGGCATTTTTTTTAGAAATTATGCCTGCTCAGATATTTATTTTTATATTGCTGCAACTTTTTTCCTGATTCCTGCAGAAATGAGGCTTATGCAATCCTGCTGCGTGCGCTTGTATCTTCGTCACTTCCACACCCCCGAAATCTTTTGAACCTATTGACAAATTTCAACCCATTGATCTCTCAAAGAAAATCAAGTTCCTACAAGCTTTGTGAAAGTAACCTGCTCACAGAGAGGTTGGCTGCAGTGTGAACAGGCACAATTTCAGATAGAGGGAAACCCACTTTTAGGAAAAGTGTTTATTTATAAACACCTGTCCATGGGGAGTATTTCAGGGAAAGCTGTTTCCTTCTTTGAATTGAAGTCAATTGAGTTTGAGGCTCTGGTCTTTCAGCAGCCAGGCTTCAATGAACTGATCTCCACAGAATGTGGGGAGACTGATTTGCAGTAATGATTTACCACCTTAACCGCATTTAAAGCAAATGATTTTAAAAACCACTTAATTTTCCATTTCCTCTCCTTTTTCTTTTCTTCCTTTTTGTTAAGAACCAAAAACTGCCCAATAGTCTATCTCTTAAGACCAAGACTTTATGCTCACCACCCTAGAAGTCAACCCTTGACCTTTAACACTGTCACTTTTCTCTGTGGATTCTCTGAGGTTAAAGTTACAGAATTGCTGAAACAGATAACAGAGTGCAGAAGGCTGAAAAGCGACTGGGACGAACCTCCAGGGACAAAGTTAATCTGTTGGAGCATTTCCTGTGTGTACTTTGAAACCTCTCAATTTAACTTGATCAAAGCATGAGCCGACACGTTTCAGCTCCCTACTGAACAAACAAATTTGCTGCTTATCGTTGTTGCCACCTCAGCCTTTAATTTACTTTACTTAGTAAGCCAGTACATGTTAAATGAACAACCTGGTTACTACAAAATGCTGGGTGCTGGTCTCCAAAAGGGCTGCAGTTTCCCCAACATTATTTAGCTCAGCACAACACAGACCCTGTTTTTCACCACAATGTCTATGTAAAAGGAAGCTTAAGCCACAGACAGTGTGGTCAACAGTGGCCTCTTAGGGACCACTAGATCCATCAGCATCCATTGGCTTGTATTTCAATATCTTGGGATTCTACCTTTCTTTTTCATCAATTCCCATAGGACATATGTGGACTGAGAAAATAAATGGTGATGCTTTCAAAACACTTTGGCTAACTCATATTAGCACCTTTCAAAGCACATATGGATTAACAGATCATTAAAAAAAACGCTTTTTTTAAAAAATCAAAAGGAGTAATTAATTTTTTTTAACGTTCTGGTTGTTGGGATTCTTTTTCCCAAAAAATATCTTTAGTCAAGTTAATAATAATAATAATAGTAAAGTCTAGTGTGAGGTGTTGCATGAAGGGAGCATGGCCAGATAGACTAATGAGCTGAAGTGGCTGCTTTCTGTTTTTAAAAAAAACCAACTCGACAAGTTTTTTTAAACCAAATCTAAAATATTTTAATTGTTTTACACTTATTTAAATCTGCTGGTTTATATTTTCCAGCATATTTGCCTTTCCTTATTCTCAGGGAAATTGAGTCAAATGGTTTGATTTCTGTGTCAACTGTTCTTCAGTGCTTCTCTGTGGCTGCATTAGGAAATTGCTCCTGTCCCTCCAGCATGTAGATTTCTGGGTCCATCATGCAAATATTGAAATATCCTGGGCTTGAGGAAACAATCAGTCAATAAACCAGCCTCTTAAACCAATCTTCCTCCCAGAGCAATGCCAGGAGGGAATTTCACTTGATAGAGGTAGGTACAGATATAACCTGCTCTTCATCCAAACCATGACTGCCTTTGGTGGTTTCTGCCCTTCTTTCAAGTAAAACTGACTTCTTAAAGCATTCTGCAAGCTCAGATATTAACCATAATTAGTTTTTATTCTACTAGAGTGTTCACCACTCATTGAAAATGCATAATACTTAACAATGTGAGTAATGATGGAAAATTTCTAGAGAAGTGCAGTGCAATGACACGTCTCCTCTTGGAATTAATGGGACAGGTGTGATGCTCTCCTGAACAATTCCCTGAGTGTCATTCAGAGACTTGTGAGCATCTCTGTAGGAAATCACAGGGCAGCCAGCCACTTATGGCAGTGTCTGCTGACACAGATCAGCCTCCACAAGCAATTCAATAATAAATGTATCGTGTCTTTTCCCATAATAACCTCAGATTAGTTGAGTTTAGTGGTTTGTGAAGCTTGCAGGTGATCTTTTGGTTTAGCTGCTATGTAAGACTTTTAATTTCACAAGATTCCTTTCCCAACGTGGACTTGCACTGATTACTTTCTTTCTCCATGTTATTAATTTAAACAAGTTAAGCAACTTATTTTTCTACCTAAATGAAAACTGTGCCAGACAGAGAAAACTCCTTGCCCAAAAGAGGAGTTATCAAAAATGAATGACCTGAATTTTTGGGTTAGATTTAATGAATTAACTGTAATTATTGCAAGATAATGCAAGAAGTATCATTTTGCCAACCTAGTTTCAAATTTGTCTAAGGAAATCTAAGTGTAACTTGTTGCCATTTTCAAGAACAAATTTAGGCAGCAGAGTTGGCTGGGCAATGTTTCCATGTTGCTCTGGCATGAAGCAGAACTCTAAAAGTATTCTCCAAGTAGGGAAAAGAGCAAGTTTGTTCTGGACTAGGTGGTAGCCTGGTGCTTGTTTTTTCACATTTGGGGTTATTGGAGGAACTGATTTCAGCCTTTCATTGGCTTGATCTGGGTTTCTCAGGCCAGGAGGGATTCCCCTGACACCTCTCCATCAGCTGCTCTGTGATGGCTCCCCTTGAATGGGCCTGGCCATGTAAGCTGCTTGTGCTTCTCCAGAGATGTTGTCTGTGTGGATCTGAGCATTGCTCTAGCATGAGGGGACACTCAGATACTTGCTTCTGAGCCAAGCATTTTTTATTTATAAAAAGTGGAAACTTCTCCAGTGGGTGGGCTTGGAGAAGATGCCTTTTCCTTTCTATCAAATGACACTGATGGGGAGAACACCTAATTCTGAAATTGAAATCCCTGCATCAGCTCCAGCAGCCTTGACACATATTGTCTCTTAGAGTGACACAAGCTGCTTTTTGTACCAAAAGTTGTATCTTTAATATCCCTGTCTCCATAAGATTCTTTATTTATTAACAAGCTCACATTTTGTAAAAAAAAAGGTATTTTATAGAAATGTCCATAGCAGCTCTAGAGAATAGGAAATCAAAGGACTGGTTCTTTGGTTCTGTGGCCCCTCTCACTCAGTCCTCAATAAAACTTCAATCCCGTGACTTCCCTTCTCATCCCAGCTGGTCTTGGCACAACTAATCACAGAACACCGAGCTGATGCTGTCTGGAACACGCTGCTAAGGGCTGCAAATACCCTTGCAGGTATTCCTGAAGCAGCCAAACAAGTCAGAGCCCCTAAATGAGCAGGGCTGCACGGAGGCCAGCAGCCCAGAGGTGACATGCCCCTTGTGTGGAGCCCTTACACGGCTAGTAATGGTTTTTAAAAGAAGGATGGAAACAAAATATTTAAAATTCCTCACAAAGGAGTCACCATCAGCTGCTCAGCTGTACTGGAGGCCCTGTCTCAATGGAAGTCTGGATGGATGACTGGGAAGTAAATTCTGCACAGCCCTGGTTGCTAAAGGAGTTGAGCCAGGATTTGTGAGCCTTGCATGCTCTTGGTCCTCCTAAATGGATATTAGTTATTTTTTTCTAGACACTTTTGTGGGTGGGTAGAGACAAAAGAGAAAATAGACAGGAGAAAAAAAAATAATCTCTATTTCTGTGACAAGGCCACCTGCTCATGTCTTCTCAGGGTGGTGGCCTCGCTGTGTGTACTGCTTCTCTATTCCTCTACAGACAGCCACTGTTTCACACATCTGCAATTTTCCAATCATGAGTTATTTTAAATTCAAACATCAGTTTTAGCCTTCAAAAATTAATCTTTGCAAAGCATCTGTGTCAGGAAAACTGCTGTCCATTAGTAGGAAATTATTCAGAAAAAGAAAGACAATTTGCTTATTTATGTAAGAAACTGCTGTACAACTAAATACAGATATAGGTCAGTAAAATAAGTTCTTTGATCTATTGCTACAAGAAATCAGTGTAAATATGTTTCCCGATAAGAGCTGCTACAGCATAATTGCATTTTACAAACTGTAGTGTGCTATTACTCAGGAAATGTCTTCACTGATATACATGTCTCCACTCAGCCTCATGGCTGAAAGGTTTGCTTTTTCTCTTATTTATAGTTCTTGCACATTTCTTAATAAGGTGATTAAACTCATGAAGGCATGGAAGAGAGTACAAACAGGGAAAATTGATTCTAGAGCATACACAACCACTATTGATATAGACACCAGCTGATTGTTTTCAAACATATGTAGGTTACTGGCATTTGAGATTAAACAGCAAGGCAAATATTGAGAGGGATTAATTTATACTGTCAGCTATGACTGTTCTGGGCTTCATCCTTTTGCTGGGATAGATGAGAGCATGACTCCATCACAGCTGTAAAAAGGCTTGTTCTTCATGGAGTTTTGTCCTGTTTTAGGGGGAACTGTGCTCACTGTAGAAATTCAGAGCTCCCAGAGCTTGCACAAGCTGCTCACTGAATGCTGGTGGTACTGAATGCCCACCAGTTCCTCACCTTAGGGCAGATTTACCCTGGGCTTTAGTGGGATTGCTGATCTGGGAAGATGGGAATGATTGTAGTGCTGTTAGAACTCCAGCTGTGATTCCCTATTTACTAGGGGTGCTGCCATAATAATGAAAGGTATCCAGGTAACTCCTTTCAAGGTTTGTGAACCTACCTCAGCAATGCCTGCTGGATAGAAATTGTTCAGCCAGGCAGGAATGAGCTTATTACATATAGTCTCAGCATGAAAATATGTATATGAGTGTACAGGTTTAAGCAAAGCCATCTCATCAGATTTAGTATGGGGGATATGAAAAGACCATTGTTAAAAACAAGAGTGTCAGGGAAGTGCTTGCAGTAGTATTTCTTTGCTTTGGAGAGCACATGGTTGAGCTGCCAGAAGCAGAACCCTGCAGCAGGATGGGAAGAGCAGGAGTGCATTCTGCACTCTGGTTACAGAGGCTGGGATGTGACTCCTTGTGGGCTGCTATAAAGTTCCATTTTGGCCAGGCATGGTATTCACAACAGGGTAAACAATCCCCTTCGGGCTGGAGTGGGATGATCACCATCCTCATGGTCTGTAGTAGGCAGCAGAGGAGAAGACAGTGGGACATTCCCGAGAGAGAGGATGTGGTTCTGGGCCCATGCCCAGAGTGGGAGGCAATTCCCACATCCTGACTTTTCACTGGCTTCTGGAGCCAAGTGTGCTGCTCTGCACATCGTGTACTTGTCATAGAAAAACAATTCCTGCAGCTGGCTTCCCTGCAACAGGCCTTCCTGGGACAGCCTGAGGGAAGCTCTTGCTTTTTCTTGCAGGAGGTGCAATATGCAGTCACATGAGGACAGCCTGAAATCAAAATGAAACTGAAATCTGATTTGTCATTGGTCATTTTGAGGAGTAATGGGAGCCACCATCATCATTTGGGATTTAAGCGAGCCTTGTGCTGTTCCATGACTTTACTGCTCCTGACCTCTCTACTCAAGGTGTTCAATTTCTTGGGAACCAGTGTCTTTGTCTGACTGTGAAATGGTTCAGTAATACTTGCCTTCCCTCTTAATTCACTTGGAGATTGACTGGTAGAAAGTGTTTGGTGGGACAGTCTAAGTTTCTGATGGCAGTTCAGACTGTGGTCAGGTTCTGCAAAGCTAGAAATGTCTCGTTGGTGATGTTGTCTTGTTGTGGTTGTAACTCCCAGAGTATGCAGAAAAAACCTTCTCCTTAGAGATATATGGGGTTATCATTGCCATAGTTGTTAGAAATTTAGCTTTATCTTTTTCTCTCTCAATATTTTTTTTTACCTTTTAAAATATGTTGGAATATTGAATAAAATGGGGGAAATAAACCTATTAAAATGAATTAGGAATATATTTTAAGCAGATACCAGGAAACAACAACATTCATGTTGCACACGGTGTCTCAATTTGGCTGCTTTGGACAGTACAGTCTCTAATTACATGAACAAATATTTTTGAAGTCATATGATATATAAATATGGCCTATTTAAAACCTTAGACAAACATGAAAGTCCCACCAGTTGTGTTACTCTTCCTCTGCTTTGTTGCCCTTGTGGGTATGACACTCATTTTCTACAAAAGTCCACTGACAGCACAGGGGGTTTGTGAGTGAATTCAAATGTTCCTGACTCCAGTGCTTTTCTGAACAGGGATAGATGTATTAAAATTTTGAGAGTTTTTCCTCACTCAAGCCCATGAAGTTTGCTAACTGGAGAGCAGAGGCCCTTGGCTGGGAGGAGGATGTTCCATCACTATTAGAAGAGCAGGGCTTATCTTTTTCAGATTTCTGAAGAGAAATCTGAAGGGAAGTCTGGAGGGATTTCAGAAGAGAAATACGTAAAAAAGGAATAGTCTGACCCAGACAGAAAATTGTTTTTCCAGTCTGTGTGAGGGCATCTAACTTAAGCCATCCTACTTAGGGATGAGAAATTTAAAGTAAGGCTCTGGATACTAAAAGATAAGGCTATTGATAAGATACCTGAAAAGCATGAAAAGAAATTAGATGTCTCCTTCAGACATCAGGCTTTTCCTCAATCTCTTCCTCAGTAGTATTACATGGAGAAATGTTTCCTTCTGTACAAGCACTTTTCTAGTGGTTAAAGACATTAATGAACTCTGAGACAGACCTCTAACTCCTGTTTCTTGACTACTCCTAATAGGCTGCATGAACTCAATCACACAGTTTTACATCCCTGAACTTCACCTTATTTCACTGTAAAACAGCCTTCTGCTTTCAATGTTACACACCTCACACAGCCTGTGAGGACAGACTTTATGTAAAGCCAGCAAAGTGTGGTGTAATCACAACATCTTAGAGTCATTATCTTTTGCCATTAAAAGAATTGTACTTTTGTGTGTGAGAAAGAGAAGAAGAAAAGATGCTCATTAGCAGCTTCCTTCCTCAGGCTCTGAGCTTCCAGGGGCTCCTCTCTGAGAAGTGTGAGCACAGCTGCAGTCCCACAGCAGCCTCAGCTGATGGAACAGCTGCCTCTGCAGTGCAGTGCCATCATCTGCCTCTCTCCCTCAGCCCCACTCTATTCCCCCCATCCCCTGCACGGGTCTGGATGCCCTCTGCTCCTTTGTGGAGCTATTTTAAGGTGTAAAGGTGGAAGAAAGCTGCCTGTGACTTTTTGTTTGTGGAGATGAGGAAGGCTCTGAAGTGTGGCAGGACAATCAAGGTGCCTCAAGGTGCTGCAGGGGAGGGGCAGAGTGATGGGACAGGAGAGCAGAAGTGGCTGTGGTGGCCAGCAGACGCAGTGACTGAGTCTGCCAAGGAGCCACAGCCTTTCCCTTCAAGCCAGAGTTTCCTGGTGTGATGGCAGCTCCTGCTGAGACTGCCTGGCTTCCCTAGAGCCCCACAAGCACCAGTGCTGCCCTGACTGCTGGGGAAGTGCAAGAATGAAGAGGAGGAATGAGAGGAGTGAGGATGCTGCAACATGAGACTAAAACAATAATTACTTTAGGAGAGAAAAGCAGGAGTCTGAGACTGCATGGAGAAAATGTTGATTCATGGCTCTGCAAAGTTGACCAGACTGGGGTTATTAGAAGCTTATCCAATGGTCTGGATATACCATTTTCCCACAGTAGAAAGTGCTGGATTTGCTCAACTCTTAAACTCTGCAAGGAGTTCTGGTCCTTCCTCCCTCCCTTAGAAACGATTAAGTTTAATCAATAAAGGTTGAGAGAAGGGCAGCAAGGATGAGTGAAGGTACAGGGCACCTCATCCTTTTCTAAGGGGAGAGACAAAACAGAATAATCACCCTGGAGTCTGGAAAAGAGACCTGGCAAGGGAAGAGAGGGGCTGTTGGTTTGTGGTCCTTCATGGGCATCATCAATCTTGTGGTTGATGGGTAAAAAGAAAGTTAAGAAAGAGGTATTTCACTATTACTTGCTAAAAAGGGGGATGAACACCCTGACAAGTTACCAAAACAGGATAATTTAGGTTGAAAGGAATCCTTGGACATAATTTGGTCCAAACTTCTCTCTAAGCATGGCCAGCTTAGCTCAGGATTTGCCTTCCTTGTTTTTGAATGTAGGATGCAGATCCTACAACCTCTCTGGGAAACCTCTTCTAGTTGCTTCTAGTCTGAAGACCTGAAGCAAATGAGGAAAGTGATTCCTGCATTGACAGATCACTGGATATGTTTTAGTCATAGGATGCTATGAGTGGAAAGTCTGAATTGCTTCATCAGATGACCAAAACACAAAAAGAAAAACACTTCCTGAGCTACTAAAACTGTGAGCACAACATCTGGCTTGAGGCAGCAGGTTGAGGAATCCACACGATTCCCACCACAATTTATTTGTGCTCTGCCCTGAAACACCTGCTACTGACCACTGCCAAAGGTCAAGTATTGGTTT
This sequence comes from Luscinia megarhynchos, assembly GCA_034336665.1. Lineage (NCBI taxonomy): Eukaryota > Metazoa > Chordata > Aves > Passeriformes > Muscicapidae > Luscinia > Luscinia megarhynchos. Next base: position 6,176,595 of record JAPFBE010000003.1, read on the forward strand.
TGAAGGGCCTCTGGTCCACCCAGCATGATGGTCTTTGGTCTGACCAGTGGCTGACCCAAGCCTGGCAACACCTCAAGCAGGTGAAAATGGACTGGAGCTCTTAATGCTGCCTTCAGTTTTCCCAGGACAGCTGCCCAGGCAGGTTTGGACCTATTTCCATCAAGCATTAAAAGTTGGTTTCATAACATCTATTTTTCTGTCAAACTTTGTGAATAAAACAGTGCAGGAAGATGTCGTGACTAACGCAAAGCTTTTTATTCAGGCAGCAGATGAAGTGTGTTCATTTTAGAAAGGAGTAGGAGTCAGGAGAACATTCAGCTTAAGCAGGCAGACCAACCCTGGTTAAACTTAAGGGAAAAGCAGTGACACCAGGCCCTGCATATCTGATATGAAAGACTGGGAATACAATACTGGATTTATTGTTCGGGTTATACATTATCCCAGAAAACTGTGGTTTTATAGTGGTGAAATCTGACTACTTGCTATCAAGAGAGAACTTGAAAGTGCTGCATGATAGGAAAGCTGTTCTTTTCTTGTGGCAGTTATTTTTATTGACAAGCTTTCAGACACCATGAAAGAGTCCACTGGTACTCAGCAACAAAATACTGTTCACAACCAGCCAGAGGAAGATTGAAGGCATGAACAACGAAGCAAATTAACACCCTGCTGCCTCTCTGCACATACAGCTGCTTGTTCAGCCTTCAAAAATAAGTAAATAAAATCTGAAGATGTTTGGATTCAGAGACAAGATGATTTCTCAGTGGAGGAATGTCTTCCATTTGTTGGCTGCAATGTGCTGCATCTTGCAGGAGAGCTGCTTCTTTCTGCAGTGTGTCATCTGCAGCAGAGCCCCCTCACTGTGACATCAGACCCCTCCTTTCCCACTCACAGGAGCTGCTAATCTCCTTGTTGCAGAAACATTAATTGATTGCTTGGGGGGGAAATACATTGAGAAGGAATGCAATGCTTTATTTATAGGGTAGTTGTTGCTTTTCCTCCTGTACAGTGCTTTCACTTCTGGTGGTTGATTGTTAAGGAGAGCAATGCTGTGATCACAGGCAAAGGCTTTCTGGTGTCTCTGTCTTCTTGCTCTAATTTCTGCTGCTGCCCATGCCGAGCTCTGCTGCAGAGGGAAGTTCTGCACCAGCTGAGGTGGTGTCCAGGGCTCAGGATGGCACAAACCAGGGGCTCTGCAGGGCACAAGGACCCAGCAGATGAGCCAAGGGACCTGTGACAGGCACAGTGCCTGGATCTGCAGCTCTGGCTCCAGAGGCTTAGTGCTCCCAGGAGTGTCATGGGTGAGATGTGGTGGATGAGCAGGTGGAGTGAGCTCATCCAGGTGTCATCACAGACACCAGCTACACCAGCTCACCCAGTGTGTGAGCCTGTGAGCAAAAAGACACCCTCATTTCCCCTCCACATGCATTTGCAGGAAAGGAGGAAGCCTAATCTGTGTCCAGTGGGGCTCCCCCTCAGATGAGCATCTCTGGAGCCAGGACTCCTGCATGGCAAAGGAAGGGCAAGCTGGACACCCAGGTCTGCACATTGCAAAGATGGGGAGACAATCAGAATGCTCATTATTTTGTTTTTGCAGCTTATATCTTACCCAAGCCTTTCTTTTTAGGGATCTCAGTTAGAACAAGAGAAACAGCAAAGCTTTTAGTAAGATCAGTTTCTCTAATGACTCACCAAGTGCTACAAAGTCAAAACAGGTTGCTTGTGCTTGAGAGGTATAAAATATGTCATTTTTATGGTTACTGTACAAAACACTGCATATATGCATGCAAGGGAACATTTTAAAATCTCATGGAGGTTTTTTCTTGTGCAGCTAGAGGCTCCTTTTTCTCGTTCTTTTATTCATGTGTCATGATTTGTATTAAGCATTATTGCTTTAGCAATTAAGCAAATTTCCTCACTGCACTCTGCCAGTCAGAGTGTTGCTCCTTTATACTCCCAAAAGAAAGGAGTATAAAGTTGATGTACCAGTGTCCCAAAACAGTTCCTTTTGCAGTCCACTAGTCTTTTCATTGGTGTTGAAAGGGGCATCAAGTTCTAAAAGCACTGGGGAATGAGTAATACCTGCATCTGACCTCCAATAAAGACCTGCAAGTCCATCAAATGTCTGTTACATAATGCTATTTTCAACAACATTAATACACCTACATTTCTTTAATGTCTTTCATTCCAAATGAAATTTCACCACCATAGTGAAAAATGTGCCTTTACTTTTGTAATTATACAAGATTTGACAAGAAAAATATCCCTTTCAGCAAAGTCTGACAGAAAAACAAAATTCCAAGAAAATAGAATATCTCATAATGCAATTAGAGATTTTTGCAAAAAACTTTTGAGGGAAATACTTTGATTTCTTCAGAACAAGACAGCCATTTTAGGATTTTCCATTAGTTTCTTAATCTCTCCCACCTTTAATATTTTTTTAAATTTTATTTTATGGAACAAGAAGCATGCAGAGTTACCCAAACCCCTAGAGGATATAAAAGAGTATAAAGAGTAGCATGTGATATTTCCTTGAGTGGAGAATAATTCTTGTGCATCCCATTCCTTTTGCAAGTTAGGGGATGCCTCTGTTACAACACCTGGGTGTGAGCTGCAGACAAAAGATGCTCAAGACCTCCCTGAATTGTTTTAGACCTGCCTGAAATGATCTCTGAAAGGAGTTTATCTGATGAATTAAAGCAGCAATGCATACAAGAAGTAGCTCACATCCTTGAGGTCCTTGGTCTCTTTGTGCAGAGGTGAGTTACCAAACCCCTGGTAGGACTCTGCAGGTGAAATGGACTTTTTCCTCCCCTTCCTTCCTGCTGGGGGTCTCTGCCAACTGGTTACTCAGGGAATTTGTCCTTCTTACCATGCTGGTTACAGGATGAGGATTTCTTGATGAAGACTGTCTTGAGGATGGGGGTGAAGTCAAAATTTAACCACAGCTCTTCTCTTTGAACACCGGCTTCACAAGGGCACATCCCCTCCCTGGGCCATGGGGAGGTGTCACAAAAACAGGTGGAGTTTTAACATCACTCCCATATGGCACTGTGGAGAAAGTCAGATTCTGTGGGTTTTTTCTACACTGTTGTTCTGTGACCTGCACACGCTGTTAGAAAAATGGAAAGAGTTAAATGTGGTGGCTTTTGGGAGTGCCTTCCCATCTTGGGGCAGGTATTTCCTGCCCAACAACACAAAAATGGTAATTCATGGAACAGAATGCACTTTCTTTCTGCTCTCTGCTCATTAAGAAATCAGTGATGACAGACACGATCTCAGAGTGGCTGTGCTGTGCCTTGCCATGGTTCTGGCCCTCCCCCAAGAGAGGGGGCTTGGTGCTGGTGGGTACCAGGACACATCTCCAGGGCCCAGCCACACGTTGTAGGGGTGGATGGAAGAGTTCTAAATGGCCTTTGGACCCTCCAGTCCTATTTACATTGTCATGTGGTCAGAGAAACCTCCAACTAAAGCAGTCTTCAAGTTCTGACAGAAAAGTTCTGGCCTATGTCTCGTGCAATGCCACAGACTGGGGAGGAGTTTTACAGCAGGATAATGGAAAGACAGGCTTGTGAATGGATGGCTGACCTGCAGCCCAACCTTCCCAGGACTGGCCCACTGACTGCTCTAGGCTCTTGCAAACGTGGCTTGCATGTTGTCCTCCAGGACTACTGAGCTGCCCTGCTTCTTCAAGATCTTTAAATTTGGGTTTCCCCACAGCCAGACCTTTCTCAAACTGCTTAGCTTTTTTTTTCCTAGCACACCCACATAATTACTCCAGCACAAAGAGTGGGCTTGTGAAGCAGCAGCATTTTAAAAAACCACAAACTCTGATCTCAAGGCAATCTTTCCCTCCCACTTCCTCCCCCTTCAAGCAGGGGTGTCAGCCGTACTGTTTCTTTCAAACTTTCTCTGAGTCATCTCATCAGGCAGCTTGTAAATACTTGAATGCATCCATCAATGTCAAGTCAAAGTAAGTAGCAGCACATGCTGTGCAATGGACTTTGCCTTGCTCACATTTCTCTCATTTTCAGGGATGCAGAGAATTTAGGGGTGACCCTATCTCCCTGTACCATCAGCATACACACAGAGATGTCATCAAAGGATGTTGTCTCATCGTGAGAACAAGGTCCCAGAAATAAGGTGAGCTGCTTAAATTCAAGAAGGCTTCAACTCTTCTGAAACTCCCACTGCTGTATCCTCCAGAGTGGAATACCCTCATGTAAGATGCTCCATTCATTTCATCCTAAACCCAAAGAAAATTGAGGAGCTGCATTACCAGCATGCCTTTGAGAATTTGAGAATGTGTCATTGCTAACCATTTTGGACCAGCTGGTCAAAGCATTATGAACTGTTGCTAGAAAAATACTATGTTTTCATATTACAAGGGTGCAATTTGCTGTGTCATTGCTGCATACTAAAATCTAAAAGGCAGAATGTGATTCAGAGGGTGCATGGAACACAAACCACCTCCTCAGAAGGCAAAAATCTCTGTTGAAGGCAGCATTGCTCCCAAGTATGACTGATAAATATGTGACTCTTGTTGTGAGCTAAATGGCAAAATATGGACCCTGCACCAGGGCTTTGCTCAGCACAGTGCATAATTCCCTGGTTTATCTGCTAGCAGGATGGTTTATGGTAATGAAATCATGGCAGTGGGAAGAAAGGAAAAGTCTTGCAAAATTTCTGAGTTATTCCTTCCAGATGGTTTGGAAGGAAGGTCTGGTGTCATCATGATATTTGCCTAATAAGTCTGAAGTGATCAGTTGAGGTGGATGAGTGTACTCTCAAACAAGTGTATGTGTGGAAATATGCTCCTCCCCAACCCTTCCACCCAGACAGGTTGGTTATGTGTGAAAATTACACTGTGAGCCAGGAACTCAACTCAGTGCTACCTTATGGAATAGACTGGGGGGAAATTGGCTGAGTAAGAAGAATGTTATACTGCAAAATGGAAGGGAATGTGTTCTGAATACTCTTCCTCCTCTCTGCTCCAGCCCACAGTGAGAGCTGAGCTCAAGTCCTGCCGTGAGGGGCATCCCACTCGTATCTGTTGTGTTTCTAAAACATAAGGCATTGAGATCTCTCTCTACATTCAGTGGCCTGTCAGAGTAAGATACTGGTTAAGGTGAGTACACATGGTAGAACTGATCCACAAGCAGTTTTTCCCTGCCATGGCCAAGGGACATTTCAAGGGCTGCCCTTCCCTCATTTTTCTCAGGGAGTGCAAGTTGAAAATCAGGATAATTGCACAGCAAAAATGCTTTCCATCTCACTCCTTTATTTACTTTTTTTTCATTATTTCCTTCCACTCCCAGGTGAAGGAATGTAGGCTGTTTGAAGAGCTGATCTGCTGGGGTGGGGCATTAACTTAATTTGAAGCATTGCTGAATATTTAGTCATGTTCTGTAGGAGTATTAGAATCAGAAAATTCTTGGATTCCTAACAAACTCTGCACATGTACATGATCTCCAGAAAGAGAAAAAATGTTTAAAAACAAGGCTCTGTACACAATTCTGAAGTAATTTAAATATAAGATATATATATATATGTATTATAATTTAAGTTTAAAACATCTTGCAGTACTACATTACTGACAGCTGAAAGTCAGACACCAACTGTGATGGCAGAGATCTGTAAAGTGCTTTAGGGAAAAATTACTAACTGGTATAAATCTGATTTTAAAATAAAGATAGCACAAAGAGAAATTTGAGTTAGTTTAAATAGGAACACGCCATTTACAAACAGAAATCTCTTTCCAATGGTCAAACTGGTTGACCAACAGCGATTTATTAAGGTAGCTCTCTTATTGTCAATCCATTATCTTGTGCTGTGGCATGTGACACCTTGCTTTTGTGACTGATATTTTCAAGTCAGGACAATTCCCAAGTCTGCTAAGGACTATAGCTGGGTCAGAACTGAGTTTCTCTTCTCTAAATTTTGTGTTTTCAAAAAAAAGTTCCCAATCTGGACGAGGATGAACATGAATTCTTAAGTGGGTATTTAATCCAGGGCCTACAGAAGTGTTTTCAGTATAGAATCACTCTGTCTCCCATTTTCTCAGAGTGATAGAACTTAGAAAAGCATAACTACCTGATTAAGTGATAGCTTTATAAACAAAATGTATAAATATTTTTGTTTCTGATCCTGCAGACTCCTATGAGAGAGGGAAGTCACACAATGCATACTGGAGGGATGTGCAACAAGAGCTGGACCTGGTGATTTCAAACCAGGTCCACTCACAGTTCACAAACACTGGCTCCTGGCTCTTCCAGTATCAGATTTCAGAGGAAGGTAGAAATTGCTTGCAAAGCACAAATGCTTTATAGTGAATACACTTTCACTGTGTGAAAAACGAGCTCGAAGGTGATGGTGGATGACAGATTGGCTGATTTATCCAACTTTCACGGACACTTTTCCAGCTGTAGCTCCAGAGCCATAGTCAATATGTAGTCATCTAACTACTTCCTGGAGAGGCATAACAAAGTAATTAGCTGCCTAAGCTCTATCAGATATACTTGCCCCTATGTGCCCACAAAACTGCTCCTGTGAAAGTCAAAACATAAATCTGGGAGGGACTCCAGGCCCTAATATTGTGCTCACAATCAAAGTGAGGCAAAGGCAGCTGCTGTATCAAGAAACTCCCACAACTTCCATTGTCAAAGGCAAATTGGCTTTCAGCTCCTAATGGTCATTACCCAATCCCTCACCATTCCCAGTGGCTGAGAGCAGCTCCCCCAAAAAGCCACGAGCATCATTCCCTCTCACACACCACCTTGACTTCAGCACCGAGGTGCGTCTCACGCCCTGACTTATCTTGGGACCTGCTGCCTGTGAATAATTCAGGACGTCTCCAGACAAGTTTACCATCTCAGTCCAAGTGAATAAGCAGCAGTAACAAATTCGGTGCAGAAGTGTAGCAACAGAGAGCGCAGCTAGCGCGAAGCAAGGGAGGTTTCCATGGACACACTTCTGCTCTGTGAGGAGGCTCTAAGAGAGAAAAGCAGCGTGAGCAGAGCAGGTTCAGGATATCAGAGAGGATGGAGAGAGCAGCACCCGTTGTGTTTGCCTGGCCGGGGGGCAGGAGTGTGCTGGGAGCTGGAGGCAGCTGCGGGATGAAGGCTGTGCCATGTGCCCATCCCTGCAGCCGGGGCTGTCCGGGTTTTGCCGTGCTGTGCTTGTTAATCACTGCTGCTGTGACAGCGTGACACGCCTGGCACTGCAGCTGTGCCAGATGCTCAGAGCCCGGCTGCCCAGCGCACCGTGCAGGACGTGGTCACACGCACACAGACCTGCGCCCATGAATCCTTCGGGAGTGCAGACACTTTGTTAAAACATTGAATTGTTTCTGGGTACATAGCTCCCTGATTTTAACTTTTTTAGCCAGAAATTGTAGCAACCAGCTCAGAGGCTTGTGTTAGAAACAGGCAGAATTCTTGTGACAATGTGTTTGGCAAGGATAACACTCAGCAGATTTCAAGGACATTTTGACAGGAAACTTTAAGATACATTGTCAGTGCTATAACGAGAAAGAATATCCTCCTATTAACATGAATCTAGATTTTCTCCTTGATTGTTTGGTTAATGATCCCAGCCTTGTTAGCTGCTACCAGGGAAGATCTAGCAGCTATAGGTCTGAGATGAAGAAGATGAAGAATCGTGGATTTCTAAATTGGAAAAGTTCAAAGGTAGAAATGGGTAATAAGGAAATGAAAAGAAAAAATCTTTGTGATCATCATCCAAACTCTAGGGGGAAATGAAAAAAATCTGTTATGGATAGGATTCTCCACTCAGCCCTTTAGGTTGAAGGGTTTTCTTAAATTTCTTTCTTTGGAGAGAGAAAGTAAAATGACACGGATTTAGGAATATGGGGAAATGTGGAATGTGGGACACTAATGGGAAGACTTGGAAATGTTCTGGCCTTAATCAGCAAGGAGGAGAATGCTGTTCTTTGGGGAGAATGACTTTACCCTGCCAAAACTCGTCACACCTAAATTATTTAACTATTCCTGTTATGCTTGTCCCTTGCAATATCTGAGTAGCTGAAAGCTGGCCCAGCTTTACTGGTGGATTTGGGAATTTGTTGGTGTTTGGCATTTGGACTTGCAAAATTGTTTAATTTTGTGGGTTTTTACCACAGTTTGTCTCTTCATTCCAATGCTCCCTTCAAGTTCTCTGAGCAGGGGGTGTCTCTTGCCGTATTAACATATCCTCCTTCTGGTAGGAGGGGTCCTGTCTGGGGCAGGGGTGCCTCTCCTGCACAAATCATATCCAACTTTTTATTTTACAACCAGCTTCGAAGGGTCTTGGTTATCTTTTATCTGCTATTTAGGTAAAGAATCTACAGCAAAGAATCCTATAAGTCTTTCCAGCTATCTGCCAAACTAATTGAAAAAAGTCCCATTAATTTCTTTTGGGCAATTACTACATAGTGAATAATGCAGTAAGTCACTCCAAGCTCCTGTGTAATGTTTCCTTGCTTTATGGATTGTTTCCTAGCATGCCTGCAGCAGAGCTGTTTATGTTGTTTTCACTTTGCAATTTTGTGCATGAAGAACTACAATAAACATAATTAAAACCAAATTTCCCTATCTCTCCTCCTATATTTCTTCTCCAGACTCTTCCCTTCTCTTAATCTTCTTCATTCTCCTGCTTCCTTTCTCTTAAATTTATTCTTCTTTCTTTACTCTTTCTGTTTTTCCTTCTGCTTTCTCTCCATTCCCACTTTTCTGCCCTTTTTTTGTATCCATGTGTTTTCAGAGCCCTCAAAGGGCCTGCACTTAGCATAAGCTGGGATTTCCAGAGATGGCAAGTTTGTGGGTAGATGCCAATAAGATTTGAAGCTGAAACACAATCATACAAAAGATCTACAAACTCTTGCAAAACTGGCTTGTATAGACTCATACCTATGAATGACTTATGAGCAGACTGTCTACATTTCTTGTATTTTCCATTTAAGGTGATCAAATATCATCTTTCCACCATTCATCCAGCTGCCTGATTTTGTATCTATCAGTAATTTTCTTTCTAAGGAGATAACTGCTACAATCTTGAAAGCACAGCAGGATTTTATTCCCTAAAATGTTCCTTCTGCATCTGGGTTTGTGAATGCTGACCCTATTTTAGGGGTCAAGATTTTAGGGTTCTCCAGGCTGTGCTCTGCATGACCATGGGTTAATCAGATCAACCTTGATTTTCCATGTCCCATCTGCAAGATGGAGATATTGACTTGTCTGTAAATTTCTTGGTGTTCTACAGATGACAAAGGTCTTTACTGTGAAAAAATGGCTTTTTTCTCTTATTTACACCAAAAAGAAAGCACTAAACAATTCTTGATGAGTGTTCAGCCCTTGCATATGGAGCAGATGAATGCTGACTACTGGAATGAGGGGGGTGAAGTTTTCCACAAAATTTAGCAGTTCTTCCAAAAAATATGTAGAAACTAATAGGCATTACCCAGTGGGATTTTTAAAATTACTTCTTCTTCTTCTGCATCCCAGGAAAAGCCATCACATCTTATTATGCAGATTCTGCTCACTAAGTGGGAATAATTGGCTACTGGAAAGATACTGCTTTAGGTAGGCACTGTCCATGACATTATGACAAAAAGTGTATCCCTTTTTAAAAAGAAAGAGGTGCCACCCTGACTGTGTTGAATACCAATACCAGTTTGCATTTTGCTATCTTTTCTAAGGGTTCCTGCAGCACTTGCTCAGAAATTTTGTTTGGTCATTGATAGGGACTGTAGGATTTGGCTTCTAATGAAGATGAGACAAATTTAACTTTGCCATCTTTCAGAAATGTCATACTTGAGTTACAGGAAAATGCTCCTGCTCCTCACAGAATCCTGTTCTGACAGACATAATGAACCATAGATTAATTCTTTCATGCTAAAGTGTTCTCTCATGCACTTTTGCTGAGTTTACAACACGAAAAAATGTCCCAGGGCGTGGAATGGGATAATCTTTTTTTCCTTAGAGCTTCCAAGTTGCTTTGAATGTTATTTACCAATGAAAGAAAAGAAGGTGAGAAAGGTTTCTCCACCCCTTCACCCCCTCACTCTATGCTTGTTGCTATTACCAAATACCCAAATGAAGAAATGAAGCAAAGATGAAGGTGAATTAACATTGACCTATAAGAAGGACTTGGGAAGTTCCAAGACAGGTGGGAGAATGAAATCCTCTGCATGTCAACAGCTGAAATGGGACCACTTGGAGGAATTACCAACAAAACTCACCACGTTTTGTCAATATCTGCACTTGCAAACTACACAATGTGTTGCCTCAGTCTAAACAGAGATGTCATTATTGCCTTAATGCTGTAGTATTAGGAGACTTGGTGCCCAAATACTGCAGCGACCTTCACCTAACAAGCTTTTCTAATCAATTAATTTAAAGGGAAAGGGAGGGATGGAAGGGAAGAGATACAGCTTGATCCAGACTTTGTGGGGATGGGGAGACAGACTTCCCTTTGACTTTGCTGCCTCAGGCCCCTGGAGACCCCTTGCATGTGAATTTTAACGTGGATGTTCCTCACACGCCTCCAGTCCAGTCCAGGGGTCTTGGCAGGGACACGGCCTAAAGGGTGACCCAGGGTTCATCTCACACTGCACCGAGGGAAGGCAGCTCTCTGTTTCCACTTTGTGTCAGTGTTAGCCAGGGCTCACGTCTGCTTCCTCTCTCGCCCCACAAAGGGAAAATGTGTGCCAAAATGCTTCCTGTTTTTCACTGCCAGCTGGGTGCGTGCTCGGGTGCAGCTCATTAGGCAGCGTGTGGCACTGAACCCAGCAGCCTCCAGCACTGGGAACAATCGTGCTCCAGCACCTCAGTCCTGAGCGGACTCAAGTGGAAATCGGGCTGCAGAGCACAATCAGACCAGAGGCAAAACCTGAAAGAGGGGAGGCAGCCACATTTAGAGCTCTGAACAGACCAGGGGAAGAGGGCATGTGCTCCACACAGACGGGGTAATTGTGCTTTGCTTCAGAGCACGCAGGAAGGAGAGCCCAAAAGGAACACCTGATGGTGCAGAGTTGCTTATAGTCACAGGGGTTTGCCTTCTTTCCCACAGTATGAAGGGGTTGCCCATTTGGGTAACCCTTTTCTGGCTGATACAGCCAACATGCATTATAAAAGCATTATCCCATTAATTAAGCTTTAAAAAAACATGTTTCTTGACAAAAGCACACATCTGTGTCCTTGCCACACTTTTCTGTACTTTATACTCCTCAGCTGTGATATCTCTTCCTCTCTATGTTGCACCTACATTTTCCTAAGCCAAGTTGTTTGAATAATGCTGGTCGATTTTGTCCTACAAGGGATTATTTTTTCTCCTTACAGGGCTGTTATGTCTGACTCCAATCTCACACGTGGAATAAAAGATGAAGAAAAGCTGTCTAGTGTTTCACTCTCTCTCCATTCTTGGTGGCTAAAACAAGATTTCATAATAATGTTTATGTTTAGAATTTCTGCAGTAATAAGCAGATCAGTATCAGTGTGTATGCAGTAAGTTTAAAGGGCTGTTAATAGACAGTTGGATGGCTTAGGAATTTAAAACCTTCATTACTATGTCATCAGTTCAAAGCCAACTCAGTTTACCAGGGATCCCTGATAGCATCAGTCTCTCCTTCCCAGATGAAGCAGGTATGCTTGTCCAAACTTGGAATTGCATTGCGATTCCACAGAAAAATCAGGAATTGCAAACTTTTCATTCCACAGTTTCCTACAAAACAACATTCTGAAAAATGATATTTTTAAAAATTTCAATGCTCATTTTAAAATTTCATTTGGCTTTCAGAACACTCATAAATAGCCCAGATTAAAAATATGCCAAAAAATAGAATGATGAAACAATAAAATATAATCTAAAATAAAACAAAAAACCTTTCTCTTTTTAAAGAATTAATTCAGAAAATCTGTTTTGCAGTTATGATCAAACAAAGATATATCCTTTAGTAATGTGTCATTTTGGTTATTTTCTTAAGGGGAAATAGTTATGAAAGGTTTTATTTTGATTTTTTTAACAGGAAAATATATCTGTGGTAGTTGTTGGAGGTAATTTAGGTTAATGTGTTTTGAATGTCCTTCTGATATTGTGTGTATGTAAATTCTTCATGAAGAAGGGAAGGGAAAGAGCTGGTTACTTAGAGTATTTCATTTAGGATGTCCTAATAATTTGCTGATGATCTTAGAGTCATTTTCCACAGCCACCAATTGTGATCTTGCAAAATGGATTAGGACAACAAGGGAGGGAAGGAAGGGGAGGAGAAAAGAAGGAGAAGGAGAAGGAGAAGGAGGAGGAGGAGGAGAAGGAGAAGGAGAAGGAGAAGGAGAAGGAGAAGGAGAAGGAGAAGGAGAAGGAGAAGGAGAAGGAGAAGGAGAAGGAGAAGGAGAAGGAGAAGGAGAAGGAGAAGGAGAAGGAGAAGGAGAAGGAGAAGGAGAAGGAGAAGGAGAAGGAGAAGGAGGAGAAAATAACCCAGTGTTTAATGGTGAACATCCTACATGGTAACAGTGTGTTACACACTGCTTTCCCCTCCAAATGCTCCATAAGGAGACAGTGGGTTTTTAAAAATACAGTGGTAGGTTTTATGTATTTTCCTGATGAGACCCACCAATTAAGATCACAGGGCTAAAATGTAACTCATTGTTTGTTTGTCTGCCCATTTCCACCATCACGGGAAATCCCAAAAGTTTTCCACCAGTGATGAGTTTCTGCCTTCCAAAGCCAAGTAAGGAGCTCAGAGAGGCTGATTGTTTCCTTGTCTGTGAAAAGTCACTTTGTATTTATCTGTGTTGCTCTCCAGAGGGAGGATTTTCTTAATTAATTGGATTCTGGTGATGATAATAGATGAGATAATGGTGTGGTAAGTCCAGTTTTCAGCTATGGAAATGCTCAGGACATTGGTTGCACTTAGCTCTATATAAAAAAATGTGGAAAATTAATCATCCCTTTGCCTTTGCTACTGTCACTAGGAATGTAGGTGCCAATTAACATAAATAATAAAAAAGGAGGAAATTTTCTTAAACCACAAAATTTGAATGTGTAAAATTTCCACTTTAATTCCTAAAAAAATGCTTTTTTTCACCTTTTTAATAGAAATTTTCTTGGGCCATGACTCCTTCCTCCAGTGTCATGGTTTTCAGCATTTTGTCCATGAACACTTCATGGTCCACAAAGTATTCCTAGAGTTCAGAAAAAGATGAATAAGTAAAGAAGGTTCATATATGCTCTTGAGTGTTGTATACACATGAATAATTGTGGAAAATTGAAAAGGTTTGGACATCCATAAAGAAAAAACTTGCTCTTGCAATCAGTGAGAAGTAGAGAAATTTTGGACGTGGGTATCTGGAAATTCTGTGTTTAGTCTAAAATACTTTCCCATAAGCTACTTCAGAAGTAAGTTAAAATGATATAGGATTGTTCCATGGTATTTTTTAAAATGTGCAATGTAACTGATAAACTGATTCTCACCTGAGGCTGTCTAGGAATGCCAGACAAATTCAGGATACATGCAATATGTAGGTCCTGCTTCCCTAAGAGGTCACACATGCATGAAGAGCCAGACTTTTTCCTTTAGAAAAACTCATGGTTAAAAAAAAACCACAGAAACAAATTGCTTACTAATACTCTTTCAAAAGAAAGATGTCATGTGAAATTGTTCCATTCCAACCATCAGGTTATAACTCCCTTTTCTTCCTTCTCTATTTTTCTGAGCTGCAATAATGACATGTTGCTCCTGGTATGGTATCTGACATCAGACTGATCCACATACTCTGAATGCCAGGGAAATCTGACAGGTTTTGGCCATCCCCTGATATTCTCCTGTATCCTGGGGCTGGAATCAGGTAATACAACTTACAGCAACAGGCACCTGCTGACCTGCAGGTTTCTGTGGATAAACTGCTTCTTATTTGGAAAGCTTTGTCCTATTGCTGAGAAAGATCTTTTGACAATTACTATTATTACTGTTACTAATTTTTTTTAGAAACAGAAGAATTCCCCACACTTTTTTTCTGTAAGGCTGTAGTCTCAGTGTGCCCAGTAAAGTATTCACATTTTGTATCATCTGAGGGTCTGAATCCAGGCATCTTTCTACTGATGGTTATGTAGGATGCTGCCTTTCCAGGTCAGTGTAGCTGTCTATTGGGGTGTAGCTTTCATCCAAATCCCCAGCTTTAACTTAAAGATTCACTCTTTGGGTCAAGACTTTCAGATTTTCAGACTGGTACCAACACAGGTAGCTCCATGGCCAGAGATTAGGTCAGTGAGACCTACATGCACTGAACTTCTTTGGAAATCAAATTCCTTGTGCCTCCCTCCCTCTCCTACAAAAGCTTTACATGTGCAGTGATGCATGAGAAGTTTTGTGGATGTCAGTGGAGCAACCTCCACGTGTGCAATGAAATACATGAATATTTGCAGCACTGAGCCACTTATTTTGTGATTTGCTTGTCTTGAGCTTAACTTGAAACCAGTGAGGCTTGAAAAAAATTGTCTTACTTCTTGTAAGAGATGAGGTGAAAAAGTGAAGCTACTGTTTATACTGAAGAAATTTCTGAGTAATCTCAAGGTAAAATAGCTAAAGCACATTTATTTTGAAGCAGTTGAATATTGTAGCTTAACTATGACTCATAACTGCCAAGTTCAGCCTCTTAGAACTTAAAAATGACTGCAACTTCATGAGAAAAACCAGGTGGAAAACTGGAGAAGGTGGCACCTTGTAGCATCCTTCTGTGACAAGGAGGTGATGTTTTCTGGACTGCAGCATCATTTCACTTGCTTGTTATTTACAGATACCCATAGCTGAGACAATCAGAGTCAGTGAGGCACAGGAGTGCCACAGGAAAGTTTGTATTTTCAAAGGAACTGAGTGGTGATTTCAACTCATTGTGATTAGAGCATCTCTGAACTTTTCACAATTTCGTGAGTGCAAAACAGAAGAAGGTTCAAATGTTTTTGTGTTCCTTCCTTTCTCATTGTGACTTTCAGCTATCCACAAACAGGAAATTCAGCAATCTCTGTATCTTATAGATAGATAGATAGATAGATAGATAGATAGATAGATAGATAGATAGATAGATAGATAGATAGATAGATAGATAGATAGATTTATATTCTGCTTTTTCTTTGGGGGTGGGGGGAGCAGCTGTAGTACCAGGTGCTTGAGAATCTCAGCTATCAGCACCAGGTGTTTCCTACATGGAAGACTTGTGCAAAGAGAATTTTCATGAGCTTTCAGGATAAACAAAATGTTCCTTAAAGCTACTTAAGTGTTCCTTCCTGCTATAGAGTGCATGGGACAAGAATACCTTCTATATTAAAATTATTTGTCTTCAAAAAGTGAAAACTTGGCTTTGGTGACCAAAGGAATGGTTTGCTCAAAGGCAGCCCAGTGAAAGATGGAATGAAATTCTGGTTCCCTGTAACTAAATCTCTTTAGCCTCAAAGACATCCTTAAGCCTTCAGAGGTAATTACAGAAAAGAGCTTGCAGTGATTGTTTCAATATCTCTGCAACAGAACATGTATATCACAACATGTTTTATGAAATGCTCCCTGGGTAATGTTTGGAAGTTAACTTTGCCATATGAAGGTAAAAGTTCCCCTCCTGTTTGAAGGGTTTCATGAAAAAAATTTTAAAAAAAGTGGATCGCCCACTGACAATTTCAAAGACCAATTTTAGCAATATCACACTTTTGTTTGTTTATAGTAAAGCTCTTGTTTAAACTTGAAGATTCAGGGTTGTTTTGCCCTGGAGTAGTTTTGTTGGCACTGTACATAATCTTTTAAATTCCAAGCTAGATTTTGGAGGACAGTCAATGTATTACTTCATGTGAAAGCTATTATTCCCTGTGAATAATTAGCACTCCATTCTGAAGGATGGTGAACGTGAGGCTTAGTGCTGAGCTGCTGCTCAGAATGCCAACTGTGGTTTTCACAATTTGCAGTCCAGAGTGGAATGAGCTGTGGGCTTGGGCTGCCTGAAACACCTCTCCCAAGTGTATGGGCTGCTCACTTCGGGAGAAAGCTGATGGAAAGATTTTTCTGCAAGTGGATGTCTGTCCTCCCCAGCCCCAGGTCCGCCTGCAGGAAGAGCAGCTTGTAAAAGTGGGAATGGCTGCTGTGGAATTCCTTGCCATGTGGAGGATTGCAGCTTGGAAAGCGACCAAACTGCACACCCTTGTTCAGCATCCTCCTGTCTACAGGGGTGCCACTGAAACTTTTATCCATTCTTGAAGGAGTTAGATCCTAAAGCAGAAAAAGGATGATGAAGAAGAGCAGGAAAAGGCAGATTTTGTTTGTGTGCCATGCTTTTCAGGCTGTCAATCCACATTTCTCTCTGCTGGTCACACTTAGAGAAGCTTCTTGTAATCCTGACAAAGAAATTTCATCTCTTTTCTGAATCAATCTGTCATAATGATGTGGGATATCAGTGCTGTAAGGCTGCTGTTATCTATGTAATACAACCTAGATATCTTTATAGATGATTAATTCTAGTGTAAACCATTCACCACAACACCCACGTAACTGGTATGTGAGATACTGATAGTGTTGGACTCTGCCAGAGCAAGGAAGCATGTTGCACAAAGAATCCATACATAAACCTAAGATATTGTAAAAGATAGTGCATGGCTGCTTATGGAGTTACTAGAAGTCATAGCAACCTGCAGAAAAATTGATCCATATTTGGTACTGCATCTCTGTCATTAAGCAAATGTGATGATTTTTAATGGCAGTCTATGAAAACAGTTTTAGTTCCAGGACTTTTCAGAGTGCTCCCAGGAGTTTGAAATACCTCAGAAATTACTTTTCCATATGAATTGTGGAATTTGTCTATTAGAGTCTGAGGTTCAGGCCATAGATGTTTGCACATGACCTCAAAAGTTGGTGAGTGTTCCTGTGAGAGGACAGGGAAAGTTGTTGAATGTCAGGAATGTTGACCTGAGCTATTTTTACCCAATATCAAAAAGTTTCACACATATTTATAATTATTCTTTTTTAATTTTTTTTTCTCTGGATTGAATATTCTGGTAAAAGTGTGGATCCTCAACAGCTACAAGAGAAGAGTAGAATAGGAATTTTTCACCCAGTGAACAGTAAATCCTTGTGTGAACACTGTGGCCATATCACCTTTTTTCCTGAACAGGCATTTTTGAGAAAGAGACTAAGAGACACTTCATTGAAGAATTTCTAAATTAAATACTCCTCCCTTTATGCCACTTAAATTGAATGCTAGGAATATAGTTTTAATGCCAGAAAGGACTATTTAGACCATCTTCCATGACAAAAGCCATAGCTTTTTATCAAACTGGTTTCTCTTTTGAGCCTCTAACCCTTGGTAGGTTACACTGGTTCAATTTCAAGGCTTTACCTGAGAAGGAATCCAGTGCACCCTTGAGCAAGTGATTTGGTTGGAGATCTTGGATGTTAGGAATGCATGCCTTTGCTCCTGAATGCAGTTAGCATAGTTGCCAGATGTTGGATCTTGCTCTACCTTAATCCATTAGTTTAAAAAGCCCTTTGCTGTCAGAGGTATTTACAGATCATGTTCAGATTCTTTTGTACCTTTCTGGGGATAAACTAAACAGACTGAAGTCCAGGAGTCATAAAACTCCTCCTTACAAAAAGGTTTAACTTTGGATTGTTGCTCCCTCTGAAAGGTGACTGTAAAAACAGTGCTGTGGAGTTTCATGTTTATGGTTTTAATGGTTTCTATATAAAGAGCTTTGTCTACCAGTTAAAACACAGTATGACTGCCTGCCAGACCTTTCAGTTTTATCATAGTCTCTGAGGGAAGTTGAGATTTTGCATCCTGTCTGTCATCACAGGCAGTAAACACAGATTAAATCAGACCAGGGATTGAAGATTGCTGTCGAGGTCCATCCCTGCATCCCTCTCCCCCTGGAGGAAAGGGATCACATCCCTGCTGACATCAAGCCATCACATGCCAAGTGATGTGACTTGGAAGTTCCTCAGTTCCCCAATGCCCTGTGTCCCTTCCTGGTCCCCACACCAGGAGCCACGTCCAGTCCAGCACTGTACAACTGGGGGAGGAGAGGCTGCAGGGCAGTGCCATGGAAAGGAGTCCTGGTCAGTGGAGAGCTGAACTTGAGCCAGTGGTGCCCTGGCAGCCAGGAGGGACATCCCTGTCCTGGGGACATCAGGGACAGCATCCCCAGCTGGGCAAGGGAGGGATTGTCCCTCTCTGCTCTGGGCTGGGGCAGCTTTGGGCCTCAATGGAAAAAAGGTGTGAAACTATTGGAGAGTGGCCAAAGGCAACAAAGATGGAGAAGGACCTTGAGGAGAAGCCGTGTGAGGAGGGGCTGAGGGCAGCTGGTCTGTTCAGCCTGGAGGAGGCTGAGGGGAGACCTCAGTGCAGTCACAACTTCCTTGTGAGGGGCAGTGGAGGGGCAGGCA
This sequence comes from Luscinia megarhynchos, assembly GCA_034336665.1. NCBI lineage: Eukaryota > Metazoa > Chordata > Aves > Passeriformes > Muscicapidae > Luscinia > Luscinia megarhynchos. The sequence continues at coordinate 6,195,004 of JAPFBE010000003.1, forward strand.
CTGCTCTCTGCTCTGTGGTGACAGGGACAGGACTGAGGGAATGGCCTGAAGCTGTCAGGAGTGATTTAGGTTGAGTATTAGGAAAAGGTTCTTCCCCCAGAGGGTGGCTGGGCACTGAACAGGCTCCCCAGGACAGGGGTCACAGCACCAGCCTGGCACAGCTCAAGAAACATTTGGTCAGTGCTCTTGGGCACATGGTGTGACTCCTGGGGATGGTTCTGTGCTGGGCCAGGAGCTGGGTTGATGATCCTTGAGGGTCCCTTCCAACTCTGCATATTCTGTGAGTCTGTGATTTGGTGATCTTCTCTGCTCCTGCTACTCTTTCATCTTCCCCAGCAGCCAATGTCGACCCTGTGAGGTGGGACAAGTGGCCCTGTCAATGAGCCACAAGATGAGGCAGAAGTTGCCCTTGCTCCTTCAGCCACACCAGATCTCTCCTGCAAACACCCAGTGAAAAAATAGCTCGGAGATCCCCTAGTGCAAAAAGCATCAGTTTTGTTCTATGAGAGGATTTCACTTTTACACAGTCATTTCCTCACAGCAATGCTGCCCTTTGAGGCAAAGAAACCTTTTTTTTAACTCCCTCTTGTTCCAGTTGGTGGGTGTAAAAAGAAAGAAAATTCCACACTTTAAAGATAAGAATTACAAAACTAGTGGATGAGATTGGTGACTGTAAGAAGGAAAACCTAAATACAGAGTGAGTGAAAGAAAAAGAGGAAGATGAAATGAAGGAAAGAACTGAATATCTGAGGAAAGAATACACAGTGTTTCTTTTTCTCTCTACTATTTTTTATCCCCACCACTCCATCCAATTTAAATCTTTCCTTTGGTTGTAGGCATCAATCCAGCAACTACATGAAGCAAGTAATTAATGCTATGCATGGAAATAGTATTATTAACTTAGGTGACCACAGTCAAGATCAGATTTCTGTTCCTTTTTGTTTTTTTCTATAATATACATGTAGAATTATATTTCCCATGATGGAATATTTCCTTTGCAATTTGTTAATTGCCTCTTTTATTGTGAAAAGATTTTGTAGTCAGAGAGCTACAGAAGGCCATAGGGCTCCAACAGCACTTAGAAACAGTCAGATCTGCAATGAGAAATAAAGGGATGAATTAAATGATCCCCAAATGCTTTCCAAGCCTGGAACAAGAGCTAAGGCTGTCTTTTAACAAGTTAACTTCTCCCTAAACACATCCACGTTGTCAAATAGGCAAATGCAGGCTCTCCTGGATTAGAGCTGCACCTGGTGCAGGAACAAACACTCCAGCTGGTTTTTAACAGGTGGGGAGCTGGATCTGAGGTCTGGGGAAACTCTTTGGATCTGCCCCAGTTGCAGGGTAACAGGTGCAGTACTGGTCTCCAAAAAGCCTAACTACAGACCCTAGTGTGACCAACCTTCTTGACAAAATACTGGGAATTCAGGTTGCAGTGTCCTAGGCTGGGTAGCATCACCCTCTTTCCTCTGCCTGATGATTTTACCACATGGAAAACATTTCCAAATGCATTGCACAAGCTGTGTCCTTTAATTACCATTAATGATATTTAATTCTTGAAGATATATGTCTGCTTAAATATTTATTATAAATAAGCCCGCACTATAGAGTCCATTTTAAAATGTAAATCATCTCTAAAAAACAGATTTAAGACAGATCTTATGCAATATTTATCCATTAAAACTAGTTTCAGGGATTCATAGTTGCATAAAGATTTATAAATAAAAAATAATACTGGGGGATATGTTTCATTTAAACTATTTTATTTTCTTTAGATACAGTTATATCTAATATTTTGCTAGTTAAATTAAATTTCTGCTGCATAATTTACATCTGAGAACATAAGCTAAACATCTAATTCAATTTCATCTTCTTTAAGATAGATTAAAAAATATATTCTGCAGATTTATAGGGACATTTTGGGATTTTTTTATAATTAACCTGATAGGACACAAGAAATGTATGTATGAATGTTAGCAGTCTTTCACCATGGCTAAAGTCTTCTTGTGAAGAAATTAGGAAGGCTGTGGATTCATTAAAACCAAAGAGATCAGATAGATTTGTTCCAAGTGTTGTCCAGACCTGGCCCTACCTCAGACTGAGATCTAACACAATTCTGGTCACAGCCTGCATTGCTTCAAAAGAAAACAGAAATTCTGCAGCTGCTGCTGCCTGAAATGTTTGGTTGGTGTAGCCAGTCTGAACTGAATCGGAAAGTCACTATACAATAGTAACTTTTTCTTTCCCCAGAAAGATCCCATTGGGAAGTTAATATTGATATATTTTATTCACAAAGTATTTGAAACTTCCTGAGCCTGCAGAGGTTGGTGGTGTCCTAAAAACATCTACAGATGGAGAATTTTGTCCTGGTATTGTTGTGTGGATCAGTTTGTCCTGTTTTCCTGTATCCCTTTGCTGTTCCTTATCTCAGTCTCACACTGAAAACCCCTTCAGACACAGCCCAGCCTTTGCTTCTGGCATTGTGCCCATGGCAGGGGTGTCCTCCCCCATGGAATCTTGATGACACAAACAATTATACCAAAAGGCCACTGTGGCAGTCTGCTTAGGATTCCTCTAGTAACAAATGTCTGAAGACTTTGAACAGATCTTGTTTGAATTGCAATGAATCTTTAGGGGGAAAAAATTCTAGTTGTGATTTAAGTATTTTCCATTGATAGAGAATCCATCACAATTCTCTGCAACTGATAAATGTCAATTATCAGCACTTCTATCAATCGTTATCATTTCCTTTAGACAACCACAACAAAAACTGCCTATCTGTTTACTCAGAATTGCAGATGAATCAGATCTGTCCAGTTTAGGAATCTGCCAGGATGAAGGTGTCCTCCTGCTATGCCACTCCATCCCACAGGATATTGCACTTCTCCAGAAATTCAGCCCAGGACACATCAAAGAGTTTTGGGGGAGATTGCTTTACTTCCATAAAGAGTTAACAAGCAACAGGGCTGGACAAATAATGAAACATGCAACACTGTGCCTTTCACTTCTGCCTGCTGAAAAATGTCCATGAGCAGCACATACATTATTTAAGGTGGCTTTTCAGAACTGCTGCACAGAGCTGTACGTTGGTGTGTGTAGGTGAGAAAGGAGAGTTGTTATTCCTTCCCAACCAATTGGTTGGAAAATTCCCTGTAAATATTTGGGTCTTGAGAAATATTAACTGTGATGGGACATATCAGTATTTTGGTATTCTTTCTGGACTTGGCTATCAGAATGTATTTGGGCTTCAGCTCTGCCATGCAGACACATAGTTGGAAAACTCAAAAAATTGAAACAAAACAAAACAAAAATCCCCTTCTTGAGCCAGTCAGGGTTTACATGAGACACCACTATTGCAAATCTTGTGTTTGTTGGTGAAATCCCATGGACAAATCTTGAAGTGGATGCACTTGACTGCAGCCAGGCTGGCCCTGGCCAGGAGAGGTTTGAGAGCTCCCTGCCAATGCCAGCCTTGGTAAGAAGTGGATGACAACCTCGAGTTTCACTCCTCTTTTCCCTCACAAATACCTGCACACCCCCTGATTCACAGCCCTCAGCAGCAGGTAAATCCTCAGGTGGGCAGCAAAGGACAACAATCCCTGGAGATATCCTGGTTCCACCCACTGCCTCCAGGGAACAGGAGTGGGGACTGGTACAGCAGCATGGAAGACCTGAGGGCATTAAAATAAAGATTGCTTTTTACTAACAATCCTCTGTGAAATTAGCACCTACTTCTCCTGACTGATTGTTTGTTTGTTTTTTAAGTACCTGACACTGAAATGCAGCTAACAGGCATTCTTGGTATGGCTTGTATTATGAAACAAGAAATTATTTTAATTGCCCTAGCAATTCCCTTCCCTTGTTGCTGTAAACAAGATGATTTCCTTCAGCAGCAGTCTGACTCATGTCGTGGTTGACAAAGGAGCTGCTCCCTGGGATCAGGGCTGGTGAAAACTGTGTGGGGGCTGCAGCCTCTCCCCTCACCTGGACCCTGGGGCTGCAGCCAGCCTGGGGATGCTGCTGAGATCTCTCAGCCCTTTAAAGCCTCAAGCTGACCTCACCCAGCTCACTTTGTGCAGACTCTGCCCCTCTCCTTTTCAACTGCTTTCATTTACAAGTCATTTCTCATTTTAGGATAGGGAAAGGGAAGAGCACTGAGCTGGGAGAGCTTTGAGAGCCCAGCTATCTCTGAATTATTTCTAGATTGAAGTATCTTTGTGAAGTTTGAAGGGCTTTTTTTTTCCCCTTGAGCAGGTTCATGTCCTGTAAAAGGATTCAAGTTAAGACCGAAAAGCAGCTGAATACAGAGGAGTAGAAAAGGGATATTTGTGCATGGGAAAATCCTGTGGATTTTCTCTCAAAATGTGCTGATCTGTAAATTCATGCACTAAATGCAGGTTATAAATATTATGAAAACACATCTCTGGCACTGCACAGCCTGCAGAACCTCCTCCTCTGTTGGTGTTGGCTTTGAGCTCACTGCTTCAAAATTATTGATTTAAACATTTTATTATTGATTACATAATTAAAGTGTGAGTGAAGGAAGGAGCATGCAGCCAGTTAAGGTATTCAGCTGCACTTTACATGACTTTATGAGACACATTATTTATTTGTGTCTTGCTGTGGGATGAGATTGAAATGTGTCTTTAGATATGCTTTTGGCCCTTGGCAGGTGAAACATCTTGGATTAATATCAAGTCTTAAGCCAGTAGCACAATTATATGAACACTGCCCTTCAGCTTTCATATTCTGGATGCTTAATCATAATGCTGTAGTTAACTAAATGCCTGTAACTTTCTCCATAAGCCTAAGAAGTCTGTATTATTAATAAATAGGTCCTTTGCTGAAACTTTTAAAACTCCTCCTTATTCTCAATGCTCAGGTGAAAAAGGTAGAGATGAAGGGAGATTTTCAGACACTTCAGACTGTAGAAATGACATCACAAGCTTTTTTCTTAAATTCATAATATTTTTCTTCAGGCTGCATTCTGACTAATATGCAGCTTAAATTGTGTAAAAAAAAATGACATTATTTAAGAGACACATATTTCTCTGGAGAAATATCTGTTTTTCTCTCCTGATGTTAGTGGAACTGCAGAAGCACACTGATGCCCCAATCAGAATTTGCTCATAGACCTAAAAAGTCCTTTGATACTGATACACACACATATTAATTAAGGAAAGAAAACATGACTTCAAACTTATTTGTGTAGTGGATGATACAGCAAAACTAAGCCAGGTACTTCTCAAGCCAATATTATCTTTGAATCTGATAACAACAGAAGTAAAATCTTCCTGATGCAAGGGAAAGAGACATAGAGAGCATTTGGGAAAAAATGTAATGCAGATTCAATGACTCTTATTTTCTATTAAAATCAGATATGGCAGTGATTATAACATTTTTTGTATGCCTGTATCAAATTTTCTCACTGCCAAATTAGTTGGAATTACAAATTTTTAAAAGATACCTCAAGTTCTTTGCAGTATTTATCTTGTCACAACCAGAATTTTCAGGTGGGTATTGTTCTGGTTTGCTGTGGTGGTTGCACTCACTCAGCTGAGATGAAGTAGAAGAGATGTTATTTATAGTAACTCCTTCCATTAAACTCGAAGCTTGTACTCTGTGCCACAGAGGAGCATCCTGCAGTCTACAGAGCTCAGATTACTCCAGCTGCTCAGACACCAGTCTGGCCTTCATTCCATAATCAATAATGATCCATCCCTCCTTTTTATTGCTACCTAAGCATAACTACTAAATAGATAGGGTGAGAGATATAAACCATTATTACCATTAAAACATCTTTGTTCAACATCCTGTCCATGACACAGCAACACTCTCTTTTTTTTTTTCCTCATCCTTTGAAAAAATAAGATTTTGAAAAGAATTGCTATATTGGTGAAGTGGATTTTCCCTTAAAGGCCTGGAAACTCTTTTGGGAAACTTCATGCAGCTAGGTTACAGTGTTCTTTCACTTCCTTGTTTTCTAATTGCATATAGATTACAGCCAAAAATTTGGTAGATCTGAACAGATAGAACCCCTGGAACATGTGATCTGAACTCAAAATTGAATTAGATTGCAATTTTGTGGTTTTTTTTTTTTTTTTGTTTTCATACTGCAAAACCCTGAAGCCAAGCTTGTTGACCTTGAGAATGCTCCAAACAATGAGGCCCAAACTCATCTCCTACAAAACCCTAGAATTTATAATCTGTTACAAACAGAGCAGAAGAGTCTCTTGGTATTGATACTATTATTATCAAGGTTAATTATTCATTAATTAATTACATTTGGTTCAAATTACTAGCTTTTGCTTTCTGTTCTTCATTTGTTTGCATACCTGTGCCAGCTGGTCATACAGATTGCATAGACTGGGTTTCTTCATTTGGTTTGCTTGATACTTTTAAACAGGAAAATTATAAGCAAAGCCATTTTGGCTTTGAATTTTATGATACACGGTCCTTTGAACTAAAATTTGTAATGCTCTAGGGGTCTTGTTAATACATAAAATCCAATTTTACTTCTGAATAGTTGGGGTAATAAATAACAATTATTTCATAATCCTTAATACAAAATAAAAGGAATTTTTTTTTAAATCTGCCAATCTTTCATGGAAAACCAAGTTGTATTTTATTAGCATTGCTTATTTCTAATTAGTAACCAATAACTAGAAACCTTAATTATTCAAGGTTGCTTTTTTCTACATTTTATAAATTTTGGATGTTTATTATGAGTTAACTCCTTAATAAAGATTTGTGTAGGAGTGTTTTCTTGCCTTTGATATGAGTAGTTTTTTGCCCCTCAAACTCTGTTCAGAATTCTGAAGGCCATTTTCTTCTCCAAGGTGAATCTGTGTAGAAGCATGAACTCAACTACATATAAAAAAAGTTGAGGGCAAAACCTGACCTCAAATTTTGATTTTGTTCAAAACCAAAACCCAGGTGAGAAGACTGTATTTTCTAGCACTCTGTCAAAAATGAGCAGTATTGAGAAATCTAAGTTGCTCAGCATGGCTGAGAAATTCACAGTGCAGTCAAAAACGATAATGTAGTTTTCAGGTGTGTAGGTTTAAATTCTGGCGATTTAAAGGAATGCTGCTTAAACTGATCATCTTTTAAGGAAATATGCTCAGAGCCTCCCAGAATGAAGACTGGCTTGCTTATCAGATTTTCTAGTAGATACCCATCTACAGACCAAGAAGAAATGTAAAATTCAGGCAAATAGGACATATTTGCAACAGGGAAAGGTTCAAAGTCTTGTGGTTGAACTGGAGGTGTTCACCTACCCACTGGTGATATCCACAGCAGTTCTACATCACTAAAAACTATTATCACAGCAGGTTTGCAGATGTCCAAAGTATCCAAGAGTTTATGCCACTAAACCTCATGCCACAACTACACCTTGATAGAATTTGGCTTGGAGCTTAAAAGCAATTAATAAACTGAAAAAATTAAATCATGCTAGGGAAATAGCATTCAAAATAACTCAGTTCATTAGGATTAACTCTGTCTGGCACTGTGCAGAGTGGGAAGCATGGATTGCTACTCCATATTTATTTTCTGAATGTGGTCTGAATAGTATCTGAATTAACTCCTGCACTGGGAACTTTATTCCCCAGGTTTGATCAAGCTGAAATTGCATGTATATGCTTCACTTTTTTGCACTGTGAACTGAGCATTCAGTTTTCAGGCAATCATGCACATCAGAGCACTTACAGATCATTCCAGATATGAGGAGAAAAACACCAGCTCTTGGGTAACCCAAACCTGTCCCAGCCAGGTATCTCTTCCTTCCAGGCTCACTGTCTCATGTTTCTATGTAAAAGTCAACATCCTTCCTGGAATGCTCCCCCTTAGGGGGAAGAGCAAGGGAGAAAAACAGGGAACTTGTCTGTGAGACAGTGGTATGCCTTTGAATCATTGATCCTAAGGACGCTGCTGAGACATCCTCAAGAATTTAGTGGCTTTGGAGCCTGAATTCCAGCTTGCCAGTGTTCTTTTTTTTTTTTTTTCCAATTCTAAAACCATGGAAAGCTGAAGTTTTTTCTTGTTGTTTTTTCTTCTGGTGAAAATGCTGGTTTAACATTTTACTTTTGGAAAGAACAAGAATTAGTCCTCCTCTCTGTAGTCCTGTGTGCACCTACACGACAGCAGCATGGAGTCAGTAAATGATGTTGGTATTAAAAACTGAATCCATTTCTTTTCCTGTGTTTGGATCATCTGTGGATTATAACCTTGCAGCTGCACTGAGCCCCCAAAAGTCCATGAAGCTGCACTTGGTGTTTCCACATGTAGTCTGATTGCAGGGACACATTAAATACAAATATATTAAAAATAAAGTTTCAAGAGCAGGCTTGATAATCTTCCCTGTAAGTCTGGAATATAACCACAGCTTTTTTCTGTAATTCTAACTATATTAATATAACTAAAAAGCAATTTTAGTCAGAGTATAAAGTCTATCTTAAAAACATCATTTATTTATGAACAATGCTATAAAACAAGTAATATTTACCCTGGAATGTCTCTAAACTTGTTGAAACTGTAAAATCCAATTAATGCTGTCTCTTCTTTTCTTCAGTCCATTCAAAAACCAGTGTCTAATTCTTCCAAATACTGACAGAAGTGTTTGTTAGCTTCATAGAAAGCATCCAAACAGTTCATGGAATTTATGCCTTGGGGAAGCATTTGTTTGTCTTGTTTGGTCAATTAGACACTGCCTTTCTTAGGGGAGGGTGCATTGAAACATCAGGCATGACAATAAACAGAAGCACCAAGGGGTTGCTGCAGAAGGTTTGGGTCGATGTTGGGGTTCCAGTTATGCCTTTGGAGAGCTCAGGCACTCAGAGAAAGGGGTAATGCACTACTGAGGAGTCTTCTGCACAATTTTGCTTGGAGATTATTCAAACTGAATGGCTCCAAGCTTCTTATGAAGCTGATGGTGCTCTAGTGGCAAGAAGTGAAAAAAAAAAACATTAAGCTACGCGATTATTTTTTCAATGTGAGCAAAGGGAATTTTAAGCACAAATGCTATGAAGAAGTTATCATGGTGCCATCAAAAACATTGGGAAACCTTTTCTACTGAAAAAGAGTAGATGTACAAAGCATACAAATACTTGAGCTGGATGGAGGCTTAGAAAGTGCTGATTCAACACAGAACACAATGATTCCACCAATATCTTTATGAGAAGTTTTGCTTTATTTCAACACATTTAGGATGCATGATGTCCACTTCAAATTTTATTTATATGCTTATTTTTAGATTTATCTAAGGTCAAATTTATATGAAGCAGCAGCGAAGCATTTTTTGTAAATATGAAGTGAGTAATTAATTTTGAATTATTTCAATCTCACACAAAGTCAAGGACCACAGGTTCTGAAGCCTTAGACCTTCCCATGGGGTGGTCTCAGGTGGGAAATCATTAAATTGCAGAGGGTATGTTTCCTTTCATTGGTTCCATTTGCAGGTACTGCTTTCACAGTCACAGGCACAAAGCCCATCCAGCTCTTCTCTTTCCAGGAGAAAGAATTCCAGGTTGTAGAATTGCACTCAAGAAGCTCTGACCTGTTCCTCTGCCTTTTGGTGTGTCATCAGTGCTTAAAACTGAAACATAAAGTGTATTCCTCAAAGTTTCAAAATAGCTGTTGGTGAATTTCCTCTAATTTTGTACCTACCTTCCCTTTACCTACTCTCTTCCTCCTGAACTGATTATATTAAGGATGACTCTGGAAGAGGAGGTGGCTGGAAAAATCCAAAACCACACACATCTGTGCTTCTCTCTCTCTCCCCACTGGGTTGCTGAGCATATAGAAAATATAGAAAATATAGAAAATATAGAAAATATAGAAAATATAGCATATAGAAACCCTGGACTGCAATCCCCAGCAGGCCTGTGGCAAACCATAAGTAGGACATGTTAACTGTGATCCTCTCACAAAGCCCTTGTTAGGCTACACCAGCAGATTTTACTTTTCTTCCTTCTCCAGGTTGCTGTGGGAGTGTAACTGATGCACTTCATTAGGGTTTGAAATTGTGTGAGTAATCTTATTGTTGCAGTTGCTCTGTGTAAAGTGTGTATAATCACCCTGCTTCCTCATGATGGTATGAGTAACCCCTTTTTATGACAAGCTTTTTTCCACATTCCCTATTTTTTGCTCTTTAACTTGTCATTCTACTCCTGCAACTTTGGATTGATTCAGGTGAGGGAGGAGGCTGGGAGATGGGAAGAAGGAGGGTTGCAAAGGGGAAAAGAGCACTTTTCCTTCTCTCACCTGTAACCCTGATGGTTCAGTTGGGCTTTGGGCTGGGGATCAGATGATGAAGCAGAGGAAAGCCCACAGGCTGTGGCTGCTGAGGGCTGTGGGTGCAGATGTGGCAGTGGGGGTGCTTGTCCTGCTCCCAGCAGATGGAAGGGGTGGTTTGGTGAGGGTGTCACCATCCCAGGGGCTCTTTTCCATGCTCACCCTGCCAGTGCTGCTCCTGCTGCTGCAGCTGAGCTGAGGTGGGAAACCAAGGAATCAAGAGAAGGCAACATCCAGAGCTTGCTTACAGGAAAGTTCTTTTGGCAACTCTGTGAAGGACAATTTGGAAACCAAAATCTTGAGCTGGTTCAGGGCACAAGGATAACATTGCTCCTTGCTCATGTCTAGCAGTTACCTAAAAGCACTGAATGTAAAACTAGGCTTAATTATTTCACATAATTGGCACATTTGTTTTCCTCCTGCTGGGTATGCTTGCTCTTGCTGCTGCTCAGTATTCAGTAATGCCATCACATCCAGCAGTTTGTAGTGCTTTTCCCAGAGTGTCCAGACAGTCATACTGGGCTCTACAGTCACATGTGTTTTGCAATATTCCTCTGCTACTCTTTTCCACCAGCACTGTCTCTGCTGCAACATTCTGCCACAGGAGAAGATGGCCAGCGTGTTCAGAGCATTTCCCAAAGGCTCAATAAGATTTTTTGTTTCTGAAGTCAAGGGTTTGTTATACTTCCTGGGAATGAGACAGTTCCCATTCTCTTAGAAGAGCAGGAGAAGCAGGAAGAAAGGAGATTAAACACCAGCTAGTGGATTGATGGATCACTTTGCTTTACTTCCTTCGTAATATACAGACATAAACCCAAATCTTCCATCTTAGCCTTTGACATTTCTGGCAAATATAAAATACAGACCAATAGAAAAACAAAAGTAGCACTAGGAATACTAGGAATTAGTTTCACAAACCCAACTTTTTTTTTTTAACTTTGCTGCCACAAAACCCTTATCCCCATATTGTTAAAATAATTCCTTCTCTTCCTTTCTACATACAAGCTCAGCTCCTTGATAGAGAGTCCATTCCTTTTTAGTGTCTACTGCCTTTGTGGTAACATTTTTATTTGCTTGATGAAAGGGTAGGAAACCCACTGGCGATTTTCCATTGCTGTTTATTTTATGCAGAATTTCCTCAGAAGCTCAAGCATGGGTATCTGGGGATCTTTTCTTTGTAGTATCCAGCATGGAAGGGAGTTGATCCTTGTTCCACATACAGTAAATACTCAGCATTAGCAACATATCAATGCTTAGTTATCCTTGAATAATCGTTATTGCCACTGGCTGGAAAATAGAATAAATGGGAGGGGAGGCATACCCTGGGCAAGTATTGATTGCTGTTCCAAGATATTGCCAAAAAATGAGATCCACAGAAACTACAGTGAAACATCACAGTGCAAGTTGGTGAGACACTGTGTTCTGAATTGTTTTCAACTTTGTTGAGAACATTATTGATCTTCTATATCCAAGGGGACTTGGTTTCCTAAGTATTTTCATTATAGCTTCTGGCTCACCTGCAAGCACGCTAAACCAAGAATACTTTGTCTGGGAACTAAGTGGTCTCTGGTCTGCCTTGCCCTTGAATTGAATCAGACTTCTAAGAGACTTCCTCAGCCCTGATGTCGTCAGCAGAGAACAGTGTTATGTTGGAACATGAGGGAAATATTAGATCATGGAAATTAACTAAGTGGAAGGACTTAATCTAATTCCTTCATCCTAAGTTATTGTTCTTTCAGAGTCATAACAAATTAGGAAGACTACGTAGTGCAGGGAGAAAAAGAAAAACACCTTACCCCAAAAAACCCCCATGAAACAAAACAACAGACCCTGGCTTATGATGTCTTTGCCCTGTGTTCTGATGTGTCCCAACTCTTGTCTCTTTAATACACATCATTTTCAGAATGTATATTTTTCAGAATGTGCTCTCTGATGTTTTGCATGGAGCTGTGGGTTACAGATGTTAATAGGATGTGGTAGAAATTAGTTTTAAAATTTCTGGTAATGAGGATTGTGCTGGATATGGTCATAGACTGGTGGGATGATCCACAAGTGGTGCTGAATGTCTGTGACTTGGCTGTTTTGAAAATATGCATCCCAGGAGTGGGGCTGATTGAAACTGCTGCAAAAAAATGGTGATTTTATTTCAAGTGTTAAGGAGAGAAGATAAAGAGCATTTAGTGCAAACTGAGGCTTGGTCACAGTTCTGATGCCCTGGCAGTGGCTGCCACATGAGAGAATCCTGAGCCTGAGGATGGGTTGGGGCAGTTTCCCAGCTGCCCTCAGACAGATGGAGGCATGGATGGGTGCCAGGGCCCTCTGTGCTCTCTCTACAGGTTTTATGTGAGCCAGCAGAGCACTACTCAAACAGCAGGTCCTGTACCACTCATGTAGTAAAAGCTAATGGGTTTGTTGCTGAAATGTTTAGGTTTTCTGTGTGCAGTTGTAAGGATCCCATTTATCTAACAGCTGTGCTATTGTTGTTTATGACCACTGACTTGAATGAGTTACCAGGAGCTGTTCAGAAGGGGCTCTTTGCTGCCTGTGGCTGTTTTTATCTATGCTCTTGTGTCCCTCAAAAAGAGCTGGGCATTAAAAAGGTGTGACTCAGCACAGTTGTGTCATGTCATTTATTATTTTTCTTGCTGAGAGCCTTGGGTATTACCTCAACACAATTATGAAACAGGGCCCTATTGTGGTTAGCCCTGTACACAAATATGCTGAAGGGGAGTCCTGTTATAAAATGAACAGTACAATGAGCAATACCAGCTAGAGACACTAAAATGAGTGCAGAAAAACAAGATAATGTTTTAGCCATCAGTGTTTGGGTTAGTCTGCAACTGCCTCAGCTGAAAACATAGGATTTCTAACTTGTAAAAAACTCCTTAAAAAAAGAAACCAAACATAAACTTTACACCATATTTGTGAGCCAAACAGAAGCAAAGGTTTTGAGGTGGTGAGGCAATTGAAAGAAAAATTGTTTGCAGAGTGATTACAATAGGGAACTAGCAAAGCTGGGCTTGCATGCCATGGTCCTTGCTGCTGAAGAACGAGTCTGTTTCTGTGGCTGGTGGTTGTGCTCCCAGTCCTGTCCCTCTCTGGCACCACACTTTTGGAAAATGATTAGTGGCAGGATTGAGAGTGTGCTGGGCCTCAGACCAGCTGTTTCAGACAAATGTTCACTGCTCCAGAGAGGATTTCCAAAATCCAGCTTTGGTCCCACAGGAAAGCGCTGGATCACCCAAAGAGATCCCATTAAAATAAAGGTTCCAGAAATTTCCAATCTCTCTGCTGCAGAGCTTGAGCTCAATTAGATCAAGAGCTGCAGGATCTTTGCTTTGGCTCCATGGATGACTGACACTTTCTGGGGGTCTGGTTTGCCTCTCACTGCCAATGAAGATTTCCTCTAGGAAAAGTCTGATGAGTAGTGGGTTGGCTCTGGATACCAGAGTCTGGATACTGGCTGGATTCCAGGTGCCCACCAAAGGCACCCTTTCACTCCCATCCTCAGCTTGACAGGGGAAAGAAAACACAGCACAAGGTTCATGGGTTGAGACAAGGACAGGGAGAGATCACTCACCCATCACCATCCCTTACCATCATGGGCAAAGCAGACTTGATGTGAGAAAATCAGATTAATTTATTACCAATAAAAGCAGAGTAGTATAATGAGAAATGAAAAGCAGAACTTAAAATACCTTTCCCCCACCCTTCCCTTCCTCCTGGGCTCAATTTCATCCCCATTTCTCCACCTTCTAACCCTTGGCAGCACAAAGGGACAGGGAGTAGAGGCTGCAGTCAGTTCATTCCTCATCTCTGCTGCTCCTTCCTCCTCAGGGGGAGGACTCCTCACACCTTTATCCTGTTCTAGTGTGGGGTCAGATACAGGGGAAGCTTCCAGCAGCTTCTCACTGAAGAAATAGTCTCCCAGCTTCCAAAACCTTTGCCTCAAAATGCAAAGAACCATAGAATGGTTTGGGTTGGAAGGGACCTTAAAGATTATCTAGTCCAGCTTCCCTAACAGGAGCAGGGACATCTTCCAGCAGACACCTCTAATCACGACATGTGTCCAACCCCTCCCAGATGTCTAAAAGATCTTTTGTGGCTGACAAATGCATTTGATTTTAGGGAACCTTTGAATGGGCAGCAGTGATTCTGCTTTGTCTATTTCCATGAGATCTCCATCAAGACTGAAGTGCCACCATGGTGGCTGAGGGGAGATTTGATTTATGGGTCAAGAATGCATTTTCACATCTCTGAATAGTGTAACAGCCTTTCACACTGATCCAAGAGCACACAGAGCTTCTGAGGAAAGTCTGTTTTTCCCTGTGACTGTGGTTTCTTCCTTCCACCTCCCCTCAGGAGTTCAAGGGGCCAAACCTTGCTGCTGCTTCTACTGCTTCTATATAGAGTTTTCCAGCTGAAGTCCATTAGGCCATGGCAAGTGTCCACAACTGAGTATCTGTCCCATGGATTGTTTTCTTCTCTGATTAAAAACTCAGGCAAATTATTCTCATTCCCTGATTTCCCAAAGTGCCATGATCAGGTCTGTGTACCAGCACACCAGTTCCTCCTGAGCAGCTTGGAGTGACACAGAGCTGCTCTGTGGCACATCCAGCTGGGGATGTTGCAGAGTGAAGATGTCATTTAGCAGCACCCTCTGAAGTGACCCTTTTTTCTGCCTGAAAATAGAAAGAAAAGCTTTTCTGTCTCTCAGGACAGGTTCAGAACTCCAGCAGGTCAGTGGTGTCCAGGCCAAGGGAAGATTGCATCAGTCAGCCCCCACTGGTCCATGTAGGAGCACCAAGCACATTGTTATTGCTTATTTTACCGGGTAGGGAGGTGAACCAAGCATACAGCAAATATTGTATGCAGCCTCAGAATGAGTATTTAACCTGGGGGGGAAAAAAGCACATAAGAAGATAATGTGGGTGTGTTGGGAGGGGAGGTAATTTTTAAGCCAAAAAATATGGTGTTTGGAAATAACTGTTTGATTCACCTGGTTTTCTAGAGCTGGAGGAAGGATGTGTATTGTTTGAATCAAGGAACGTCTTTGGGGAGCCATTCTGAGAATAAAAAATGGCATGATTAGTATGACCATTGTCTAATTGTCTACCCATACGACTAAAGAATACTTTTTTCCCTACTTAGCCATGCACAAGTTTTTTTGCTGAATGGCTGCTTTTGGGAGACTGACAGTGCCAAAAGTAAAGGCTGGCTACTCTTTTCTGTCCAGTTGATACATCTGGATGTATCAGTCAAGGAGCATATTATGAAAATAGTAACATTTTAAAATTAGACTAATCACTGAGAGAAATAATTCATGTCATGACATAAAATAGTTTCAGGTAGTTTAGGAAGTGGCATCTGTGTTGTAGCCAGATGCACTGAATCTTGTCTATCTCTCAATTGTGGAGTTTCTTTTCAATTGATACTGACATGAAATAACTGAGACAAGTCCAGGTACCTTGACTTTCTGTTTTCTGCTTATTTTAATGCTGGCAGACTCTTCTGGATTCCCTACTCTCCTTATTAATTATACATTGAAAAAATAACAAAATATTATGAAGCACTGCCATGTCTGTGGAATCCAGCATATTGGATTTTTTGCCTGGAGTGTCAAGCAAGATTAATTATTCTGATAACAGCAGGATTAATCCATTCATCACATACAGTGAAAAAAAGCACTGTTAACATTCAGACCGAGTTATTCTCAGTTTTGAGAGGTGCAAATGGCAGAACTGGCATTTAGAGGGCATTTGTGTCTTTAAAAAGCCACATTCCCCTGTTACCTTCTCCTTATCTTGGGCCAGATTCTTGCTGCAGGGCTGGCTGTTACCATGGGGGCAGCAGGCAGCTCTGTACTGGGCTGTGTAGGTACAAATGTTTGGCAGAACCCTCCAGTGTTAGGTAGAGGGTATAATTACCCTGTCATTTAACATTAAAAAAAAAAAAAAAAGAAAAAAGAAAAGAGAGAAAGAAGGAAGTGATTTTGTTTTTCTGATTGCCTTAGTTCCTGCTTTCCTAAGGTGAGATTGCCAAGAACGGTTGCATGGCTTCTGAAAGCTAATTTGAGGTCAGACAGTGAATCACAATCAATTCTTGATTTCTGTCAAGTGTGAGCTGCAGCCGATTTGGGAAGGGGGTGAGCATCCACACTGCCATCCTGCCCTCTCTGCTGCTTCCAGCTGCCAGCACCTTCTGTGGCCTCCACATTCCTGCACTTCCTCTGAACTGATGGAACTCAGGGGCAGGATTCCTTCAGCTCAAACCCCTCATCTTCAAAAACCTCATTCTATTTTGGTACAGGGAAAGGAAAAGAAAGTTAGATCTCTGGAATGTGCCCTCATTAAAAAGAGGCAGGTAACTGGCTGGAACTCGTCTCAGCTCATGCACTTGTAACTGAAACAACTCCACTCTCCAGAAGTCTCTAAATGGATTGCTTTTGGTCGGAACAGTACACAGACATTATAAAACCTGCAATTACTTTTACTGTAGGGCCATAAAATATAGATCTGTTAAAGTCTGGGTACAGAACACATGGACATCCTACAGTTCCGACCAGCACAGATGAAAGTCTATTATGAATAATGAAAACAAGGTACTAGAAAATCCATTAGAGCTATTTGTTCCCACTTGCAATGATAGTCTCTGTAACCACATTAAATCAAAGCATCTCTGGGACTTCATTATAAATTTCTTTTATCGATACCATAAGCTGATATAAATAACAGTGTAAGAAAATCTGGGAGAAGAAATTACATTGCAGTGTATGATTTAGGGACTTGTGATCAATTATTTAGCATTTCTAGTAGAGATGCAGTTAATGTTTTCACTGGAGTGGGACCCTGTAGTGCTGGGGACCGTGTGCATATTGAGCAAACAAAAATCACTGGCCTCGAGTGCTCTGACCATTTAAATTGGGTTAAGGACATGAGAGTGTAAAATGAGAGCAAAAATGACTAAACTCATCTCTAGATATCACCACTGCTCTGGGATTGAAACTACAGTGATATCCAGTGGGAGTGAATTTGCTTTGAACTCAAGGAAACAGTAAAATCAGAGACCAACATAAAGCTGTGGTCACTGTGTGCAACAGCTCCTTCCTGTGCTCTTCAAAGCCCCTCCTCCTCTCACAAACAGAAACAAGGCTGGCTGGTGTCCCTTCTGGAAATAATGAGCTTGGTCAAGAATGGGCAGCAAAGAGAAGAAAGAACTGCAGGTTTTTGTGGTAAAAATTGAATCAAGATTTTCTGCAAGGGCAGGTAGTGATAGGACAGGGGATCATGTCTTTAAACTGAAACAGGGTAGACTTAGATTGGATATTAGGAATAAATTCTTTACTGTGAGGGGGTAGACACTGGGACAGGTTGCCCCAGAACGTTGTGGACTCTCCAGCCCTGGAAGTGCTCAAGGACAGGTTGGATGGAGCTCTGAGCAGCCTGGGACAGCAGCAGGTGTCCCTGCCCATGGCAGGGGGGTTTAAATGAGATGGTCTTTAAGGTCCCTTCTAACCCAAGCAATTCTAAGATTCTCTGATTCTGTAATTAAGATTGCTGTGTTTTTTGACAAGAGTCAAAACCAGCCTTGTTCTTCCTGATCCATCAGGAAGTTTGCATTTGAGTTTGCAGGTCTTATGAGCTCAAAACATAAAAAAGATATATTAATCAAACATGTCAATAAAGTTGAGAGAAAGTAACATGAACACAAAATAATAATTTCCCCCCCACAGATTTCATCCCCCCTCTGCAATATTCAATTATCATGAGCTGGTTGTCAGTCCTGCAATAACTAGGCACAGCAGCATGAGTTAGGAATGTATCATCAATTTATCATCAACCTTACCTTGTAATTTCTTTCCTTTTATTGGTCTATACAACCTCATCATGCATAAATAGTGGTATGCAACTTTGTGAAAATTGTTCAAAATAAAAAAGCCCACCTTGAAATAAATTATATTAAACATCCTTTTCTAGCATAAATATATAATTTTCATTTTAGAAATCCAAGATGTTTGCAACCCCAAATTATAGGAACTGTGACTTGTTGACATAGATGAGGAGACATGTCTGTGTCAGTCACTGGCTCCAAAATAATTTAAACAATAAATCTGAAACTCAAACTTGCATAATGCCACATTTGCAGGGACTGCCTGTGTGGGTGCAGCTCAGGCAATGAGGGCAGAGGCTCTAAATACCTAAAGAATATGAAAATCCTCTCAAGGTGAAAATCTTGGGCTGTTTATTTAGCATTATCACCTTCATGCATTTGTCCCTGTGAGATGGATGTGTCAGGGAAACATGTTCCTGTCCTGAAGGATGGTACTGCTGTAATGAAGACAGATTTCCAGGAGTTTTCTTTCAGGATGCACGTGGGCAGAATGGAGTGGTCTTCTGAAGGTCTCAAATGGCAGAGAATCCTTTGCCTCCCTCTAAGGCTAAAGCCCCGGAGACCTTCCCCAAGATTTGGAGAGTTGGAGTTGATGCCATGTGCAGGAGCAAACTCTCAGTGCTTGTTCCTGACCCCAGTCACAGCCTTGCTGTCAGTCATGGGGCTGGTTGATCCAACACAACCTGCAGCAGCTGATCCTTCACCCTTCTTTGGGTCTGAAAGTCTGGGTTTGTTGCATTGCTCTCACTATTTGAAAGGAGGAACTGATGTGAGTGTCCTAACCTAACAGAGCCCTTGGAGCAATTGCTATTCCTAATTTGATCTTTAGTCAGTGTAATCATGGAAGCAGAGTGTCTACATTTCTGGCATTCATGAAGAGAGCAGGGGACCCTCCAGGTGGGTGTTGCAGCACTATGTCAATATTGCCCCTTTTTCTCTTCACTTC
Organism: Luscinia megarhynchos; assembly: GCA_034336665.1. Lineage (NCBI taxonomy): Eukaryota > Metazoa > Chordata > Aves > Passeriformes > Muscicapidae > Luscinia > Luscinia megarhynchos. Next base: position 6,214,133 of record JAPFBE010000003.1, read on the forward strand.
CACTTTTTCTTTTCCACTTCACTGTGGAGTGGTATCAGAAAGGTGGACCTATCAATTCTGTCCCCAAAAGCTACAGATTAAATAAACACACAGCCTGCTGTCTCCCATCAGCCTATCCCCATGGTCTCTCTGACCTGTTTGACTGAATGCCACATAGCAAAGCCAAAAAGCAGGAAAACCTCCTGTCCTCACAGCAGTGACCTATAACCAGTGTTCTTGTCTTTAGTATCCCTAAGAAAAACCCTTTTGAGGTTTAGCTGAAGCTCCTGAAAACATCCTTGAACAGTGCTTCTGAACACATCAGACTTACAGCTTTTATGTGTATATCTGTGTATATACATATGTACATGTAAATATTTTTAAAAGGTAAAAGTCCAATTCAACTTCCACTCCTTACAAGTAGAGTGTATCCACTGGGTTTAATAGGAGAGCAAAATCAGGTCCCAGCTCATGAAAAGGCTTCAGTCTGAGCTTTGAGGAGGTGACACGTACCAGAGACTTTAATTAGTCATGTCAGCAAAAGCTTTGCTGACTAAGGACTTCCATAGCTCAGCTGGTCTGTGGGGCAGCATCCAAGCTGGATGCTATAGGATGTTGACCTCTCTTGAGAACCCTGTGCAGCAGCCAACCATCTGCAAAACATGCAGAGTAATCATAATAATTCCCTTGGCAGTCTGTTTCAGAGAGGAAAGGGAAAAGAAAGGATAAAAAAAAAAAAAGAAAAATTAATTTCAGTTAGCGTTGAAATACTCCTGTGATTATTACTTTCACATTTTTTAGTTTGAGGCTATATATTAGAACATTTCTACTCTCAACACCAAATGTTGTAACAAGGTCTTCAGGGCTAAGGCAGAAAAGAAAACTTGTTATACTACTTTGGTATTCTCCCCCATCAACAAAGACAGATCTTGATTCTTAAGAGGAAATGTGTTTTAGGGGTAGTTAACCTCATTTATTAGTAGCCACAAATAGCTTTAATGTCTAATTGTAGGGATGGCCAAACTCCTTGACCCCACGAACAATATAACAAAATCTTCATATGCCTGACAGTCTGTTATCCCAGAATTTCTAAGAGGAAGGGAAATAAGTTTATTCTGGGGGGTTGTGTTCTTTTTTCTGAAGCTCTGACATAGAAAATGCCTCAGTATTGCTTTGTGGCTATATCTGATGCCCTGGACTCCTCCATTCCTCTGGAAGCAAGGGCAGGTGTTGCTTTGCCTCTGGCTGGTGCCTGCAGCATTCTCAGGCCAAGTTTAGCATGGAAATCCTGTTTGCACAGGAGGGGTCAGGAGGTGGAAGTGTCCCAGGTGGAGGAGACCCTGTCACAGTGCGTGGGGCTGACTTTGCAATGAAGGCACCTATTACCGGGCTCAGTTCTGAAATGCATTACTCGTACAAATGGGGGAACAGAAAGTAAAAGGAGACTATTTTTTCATGTGCCACATGTAATAACCCTTTAAATACTTTGTGAGCCCTCTAGTGGTGCTGTCCATGCCCTGGAAACCTCCGGGAGGCAGCTGGAGCCGCAGCCCTTCGTGCGAGAACCAGCGCTGCTCTTAAGGGTGCAGCGTGCACATCTCCTTTTTTCTGACCGCCTTTAAAACCACAGAGGTGAGGGCTCTATTTCTGCTTCCCCTGATAAAAGAATTCTTCAAAACGAAGGTATGTGGCTCCTACATGCCAGGCAGCTGTGGTGGACAGCTAAGACAACATCCCTGCTGTGTCTGCTGCAGGTCTGGATTTCAGCATGCTGTGCTCTCTAGGGTTAAACAGCATAGTAAGGATACAGCAACAGTTCACCAGAGAGGAAAAATTTGGCTGGAAAACCCTAAACCCATTTCAAAAAGAGCTCATCTACAGGATTTCTGTGCTGTGAAAAGCATCACTCTGCTTTTATTCCAAACACAGTTTGGAGCGCTCCTTTATTTTTTGAGAATTGACTCATAAAGACTCCAGGAGGGCAATTAGTGAAATAAACCTCTAATCCTCGGTGCAGTGCCTGCTATAGGACTGCTGTTTAACAGCCTCCTTGCTAATCAATTCTCTTCAGCAGGCTAAATGCCATAGATGCTATGTAAATAAATGCAAGTTTAAGAGTGTTCTACAGCGAGCAGTTACAGCTATGTTCCTTCTACTCCACCATAAAATCAGCAGGCATGTTAACAGATATCTACTCCACCTTGCAGAAATTACTTTCCTTGTTCCTTTGATTGCTGCAGCTTGGGAAAAACAGAAGCAGGGAGCAGCAATAAAGCTGCCTGTTCTTCTTGGGCAGCACCTCAAACATCTGATACCTCCATGGAACAAAGGTGCATATTTTAGAGTCAAAACAATGCCCACAGTTTAGGTGGCTGTTTTATTTCTTCTGTGATAAATTTAAAGCCAGACTCTCACAGTTAGAGCTTTCTGGATGAAATGGCTGCTCCTTGTCACCTTCTTCATGCATAACATTCCTCCAGAGGAGAGGTTTTCATTTACAAGTTGAGATGTTTTCCCCTACAAATTGGGATATTGGTGAAACATGTAATAAGTATAGTTTGAAATGAGGCAGTGTGCAAAATCCCATCAAAGACAAAAGCAACCCAGCCCTGCTGAGGGTGGTGGCAAACCCACATCTTCTTTAATGAACTAGAACTTCAGCCCTAGTGTGTCAGTGAGAAACACCCTTAAAGTAACTTTTTTCTCTTCTAAGGGGGGTCAAAAACCCTGAAAGACTATGTATTTGTCATTTCTCTTCTGTGCTGTTCTGAGGTAAAAGCAGTGATGCTCAGAAAGAGATAATTAAAGCCTTAATGTTTCCAATCCCAGTATCCTCCAGCACAGAGATGAGTGTGAGGAAAAATGAAGACACAGGGAGATGAAATTACTTGCTCTGAATTATCCATCAGAACTTTAAACAAAGCACAGGTCTTGTGTGCTCATGGCATTGAACAGACATTTTAAACCAAGTAAATAAGCTGATGCTGTGTCCTGCAGGTTTCACTGAGTCACTTATATAACATTCTTGTCAGTCTTCATGCTTATGTTGAATAATAAATCTTAAATAAACAAAACATTTTATTTGAGTTGAATGACAAGTCTTGAATAAACAAAACATTTTATATGAGTATCTGTATCTAACATTTAAGAATCTTCAGAAGCTCCAAAGTTCCATTATCTTGCCTTTGTAGAGAACTGTTCCCTTACCTTTTTTTTCAGTGTGGATTTTTAAATAATTTCTGATAATGTTGTGATACATACCATCAGCAGCTTCAAAATCTCACTTTTTTACAGATTAATGATCTTAATTATACAAATTCCTTTTGCCTGGTGGGAACTCATTAATACAGCAGCACCTTATACATTAATAGTAGCTAATTTCCACATATATTATTTATCAATATTTTAGCATCTTGCACAGGTGGTGAGCTTTTCACTGACTAAACTGGTGAATGAACTCAGGTAAATTGCACTGACAGATCATATGCACCACGTGCATGACTGCTGAAACCTAAGAATTTCACAAAAATAGAAAAAAAGATGCCACAGGTTTTTTTGCTTCTATCCACACAGAGACACAAAATTTTCATCAATTTTATTAGGCATATTTATTAAGGATAAAGAACTGGACCTGTTGACATAATACATATGCAGGACCATCCTGAAGTTATCAGTTTAACTAATAGGCACTTAAATGATTGCAAAATATGCTGAGAACAGGTAAGATTGCTTGAAGAGGAATCTTTCTGAATTCAGTAACTGAAAAAGGTGGCAGCAAACCCTGTAAATTCAGATCAATGCAAACAAGAGGACAAAGAACTTGTTATGCAAAAAAAATGAGAACTGAAAAGAACTCAGTGAGTCCTGGTCAAATTCCATGATAGCAAAATATAATACTTTCTTTGGAGAATGTTTGAGAAAGTTTCTTTTTAATTTTAATTTTAGTATGAGATGTTCAGAAATTTTATTTTTGGTTTTCTTAAATTAGCAAGATCTTATCCATTTAGGAAAAATAGTTGGGGCTTTTCCTTTACCTTGCATTAGACTGAAAATGTACACACTTAGTATAAAATAGCTTAAAATTACATAAATAATAATGTAAAATTTTCTGCCAAAGATTTAGGTCTGCTCTTACTCAGGCTACTGGTTTGTCAAGATAAACCATAAACATTCTCGTGGAGAAAATGCAAAGTGAGCATCATGAAAATGCAGTATAAAACATGGGTAATTTTATTTAAACACAAATATTCTTTATTTTTAAATACATATAGATGTTCTTTATTTTTAAATACACATATTGGAAAATTTTTGCTAACTGTTTATCTTTACTTCAGTGGTAGCAATAGCAGAGTGGTGTTATTGTCCCCTCTTCATTTCTGCTGCTCTGGCTGTGCAGAGGGAATTGTGTTCCTGGTTCTGTGGGGTCAGGAGCTCCTGAGAGCACAGAAGATTTCTCGAGGGGCTGCCAGGAGGTGAGGCAGACCCTGGGCAGGGGATCACCCTAGCAGCCTTCAGCCCTCTAGCAGGGAACTCCAGGGATCTGTGATGGACAAGACAAAATCATTGCTATTGCAGATTTACAGAGCAGGCTTGTCCCTGGAGGGTGTAAATCAGAATCATCGAGGTTGGAAGAGACCTGCAGGATCATCCAGCCCCACTGCCAACCCAGCAGCACCATAATCACCCCTAAACCAAGTCCCCAGGTGCCACATCCAGATGGTTCTTGAACACTCCAGACACTCCACCAGCTCCAATTTATTCTAATGTTGATCACTGTGTCAATGGATTTCTTTACTAATATCTCATCTGAACCTCCCCAGGTGCAGCTTCAGGCCATCCCCTCTTGTCCTTTCACTTGGGACATGGCAGAGGAGACAGATTCACTACAACCTCTTCTCAGGTAGTTATAGATGTCTCTGGGCTCCTTCCACGATCACAGCTGGGATAAAGTAACCTGATAGAACTGAGATAAGGTAATCTCACAACTGAGATAACATAACCACATGCCCAGAGAGGTCTATTTATCTCAACTCTGATGAATGAATCTTCAGGAACTCAAATTTTTCTGTATGAATTTTGTCCCCTGTTAAGCCCCCTCCAATTCTAAGCACAGATGGCACAGAACCAGAGGTGGTGTGTTTTTACTAACAGCATCCCTGCAAATTCAGTGCCCACCTTTCACTGAAAAGAAAGATCCTGCTCCATCTCCCCTGTCCTTTCCCCCCAGCTGCAGGCACCCTTCTCCCTCCTCATATTGGCTTTGGAAATTGTGTGACCTCAGGGCCAGCCCACTCCCTTGACAGGTTGACATATCTGGCAGTAAATTGTTCTTTCACTTGCAAATTTATTTATGTGCCGTGTTGGATTTCCACCAGGTCAATTCTCTGAATTGATTTGCCCCAGGGCTACCTGATCACTAGAACCATCCCAAGGGAATGGGGCAGGAGAAAAGAGGGTGAGGGGCAGGGTCTCCTCTCTCCTGCTTGGCAGCGCTCAGGGGGATGTGGAACCATAAGCAGAAGATGAAGCTCACTGGCAGCTTGATGTCCTGCCTGCTCCTGTCACTCTCCTGTCCTGTCCTAGCACCAGCCCCAGCCCTGCAGGAGCTGCCTTTGACAAAAACCTGAACTCCTCACAGTGCTTGTTCCAGCTGCACTGGCAGAAATGCATTTCACTGCTGGCCAGGCAGGCAAGAGCCTGGGAGGGAGCAGGCAGGGCAGGGACATGGAACCACAGCATAGATGGGACTGAGACAGCTTGAGATGCTTTGGAAGGGCTCTGAGACATCCAGAAGAATCCATGAGCTCTAGTGTGGGATTGGCATCCCTGAGAGCCCCTCTGAATGTGTTCACAGTGTCCCTCTTCCCACATCACTCAGCACATCTTTCTCCTCTCAAGAAACAAATGTCTCCTTATGGCAGGAGTTGTGGATTGATTTAAAAACACATGAAGCCAGCTGAAAGGAAAATTGGTGTGACAGCTATCACAAAACTGCAGCTCTAACAGTGATGGCTGCCTGGATGTTGAAACAGTGCTGAAAGAGAGTCCAGCTCAGTGCAGGCACTCGTCAAACCCTGACGTGATGGGAGGTATCCTTGTGTTCACACAGACATCCCAGAAGCCAGAACTGTCTTTCTGCATCTGCCTTATAAAAATTTGCTTCTTGAGCTACAAGTATCAATTCAGTTTTCTTTCCTTCTGGATGATGAGCAAATGCAAGCATTTGAGTTTATCAAGCCACAGCTGTGAGATACCTTTGACAGGGAATCTGCAAACCCCAACCCCCTGGTCTGATGAATATTTTCAAAACTAAGCACATTCAGACTTTTGTGCACTGAATATCACACAGGCTTGCACAAGATGTGAGGGACTGGCAAAACAGAGCAGTGAGCTTAATTATGAAACAAAGAGCAACTGTGCAGTAACTAAGGGTACCCAAAACCCAGAGATTAACTCTGTCCTCCTAGAATTGCAGGACTGGCTGTTACAGGCCTGGTTTATCACTGTGTTAAGCCAATTTTATGTTGGTGTAAAAACAGGATGGTAGAGCTGTGCTGAATAGACCTAAGTATTCATTTCCCCCTCTGTTCTGTCATGAACTCTCAGATATAAAACAAGCTAATGATTGAGCAAATCAAAGAAAAACCTCTAAAAATGAAATGGTAGAAATGTCAGGTGCGGGGGAAGAGAATCATTACACTCCTTGATCAATGCACTTCTACAGAAATGATTTGGCCTGAGGGGCAAGAGAAATTTATTGGAAAGATAACATGCAGGAAGATGAAGACCTTTTGCAAAGCAGCTTTAAAATATCCTTCATGAGTAATTAGACCAGGCTGAAATTTTCCTAAAGACTCTAGAGCCAAGCAAACATCTTTTGTGTTTGACCACCTCTGTCTCAGCATGTTATTTAATGCTTGCAACCCTTTGAGCCTTGTTCTGTTGTTACTGAGCTTGTTGTACATACTTTATTTGTTTAGGAGACACTTTGATTCACAGTGACTTACTCACAGCATAATTCTATTCAAGAGAAACCAGCATGTGACTCCCTCTACAACAGCAGCACTTTCAGAGTGGATAGTTTGGCATACATTGCAAAATCTATATTCATCACAGAGCATGTGTTCATGCCATGAGAATTCATATTTCTTCTTAAAAACTACACGAGCCCTTCTCAAGTGTAAAAGGCATTAGGAAGTGCACTTGAAAACACTCTGAAGTTCAGGAAATGCTAAGGAACCTCATTTCTAAGCGTGCCTATTTGCACAGAAACGTCAATGTGCAGAATGACTGCTGGGCTAGAACAATGCAGGAAAAGAATTTGCAGAAAGGGGGCCAGTGTGGCTGGGATGAGCATATTGTGAGACAATACACCTTGCATGGTAGCAGGGCTCTCAAATAATGCCTTCATTTAATTCCATCTATGATCATTAATTTCAGCTGTTTAAAATATTGCAAATATATTCCTTCTGAGATTGTTTCAAAGAAATATTTGGCTTGCAATAAGTCACTAGTAATCAGTGGCAATGGTACTTTTACAGTAAATGTACATGAAGTTTATGAGTGACAACACAGTAGGACATAAAAATATCTATTTGGAATTTCCAAGTTTTATGGATTTTCTCCAGAAAAAAACCCCCCAGCCTTCTGAGAAGCCCATTTACCCAAGCAGATTATCTGTATTCAGTCATTTACTGTAAGAGAAAGCAAACTTGTGTCCTCTGTAGTGTTTACTTTGATTAACTATAGATGGTTTGCCTTTTGATTGCTGCTAATGTTCTGTTAAACCATTTGTTTTCCTGCAGAGTTAAGGGCATTAAAAGAGGAGGTATTACCTTCTTTTTAGCATGAATTAATTTTAAAAGAATTTTTGTTTAAAAGGGTATTTTAAAAATCCTGAAAAAACACAGATTGCCCAGCCTCTCACCTGTCCACTTTAGGAGTGTACATGAGCAGACACCTGGGACATGGACCTTATTAAGGAAGAAGGGAGAATATTTTTGTAAGGAGCACTCTGTTAAGTTATTGGCAATAAATCACTTGTCCCTCAGGACACACAGCACTTGCATGTGTACTGGCAAAACCTGGAGGGAGCCTGTTCTAAGTTTACCTGCTATTTATTCTGAGAGGTTTTAATAAAGACTTAATTGTAGAAGGGTTTCCAAGGAATGTCTTGACAGTGAATGTATCCCTGTCCAGGGAAAATAATGGTTCTGCTGCATAGTTCAGAATCTTTGGGATTAAGGATGTGACTGGTGGAATTTATGAAAAGTTGTGTAAATAAATACATCAAGATGTGATCATTTGGAGGTTGTTCCTCATAACTGCTCTTTCCCCTCCTTTTATGTTATTTTTTTCTTTGTTGTGCAGCCCTGAGTGTTTGATTTGGGAAGTGGAGCAGAGACCTGGGGTCTGGCTGCTGGGTCCCCACAGTCAGGATGGGCTGGTCCCACCCTGGTGTGCTTAGGGGGCTCCAGCCTGCACACACAGCTTCTCAGGAGAAAGCAAACAGAGCAAGGCTCAGGTTTCCTCGTGGGTGCTCAGAGAGATGCTGAGCCTGCTGTGCGTGGAGGGTTCACCACCCTGCAGCGCTCTGCTGATGATCTTCTTCCCTTTGCTTTCTGTCGAGGAGTTTGTTGACAATGGACTATTTTCCACCTGAGAAATGGAAGTGGTTTTGCTGTTCGTCCTCGCTGCTGGAGGTTTTCAATGGCAGGTGTGCTCACAGCCCTGGAGAGCTCGAGGAGCCCACTGCTCTCACACCACGGAGTCAGAGAAAGGCACGTGGGCTTGAAGAGCTTCTGAGAGACTCTTGAACCTGAACTCGGCTGCTTCTGTGCCTGCTGTGGATGAAAGCAGAGAGCCCATCGTCCCCAGCCGAGCTCATGCTGCAGTGAAGGGAATTTCAATCCTGAGCATTTTGCTTCAAGGCTATACAGACACCTCCATTGGGTCACTGGCCTGTCTTTTTATTCCAGCACTGTTGTAGGAATGTAAATTAGGACCAACAAGCAACAAAATTATTTCTGTTCCTAAGTAGATGCTTAAGTTAAGGCCATCAGATGCAAGTTTTAATTATCATTGAGGTAATTGAATACCAACATATTTTCCTTTGTTTCAGGCTGTAATTATCTCATTTTACACCTTCATGGTCACTGCTTATTTTCATGGGGAGATTTTTTTGCTGTCCCTCACACTGATTTAAAAAAACCATCTGAAATTAGTGGTGCCATAATTAGGATTGTAACTAGGAACAGCTCTCCCTAATAATTGCAGATATGATAAGTAACTGTAATTTATGTTGGCTCACCAGTTTTACAAAAAGCAAACAAACAAAAACAGGTTCACATTCCCACACTTGTTTTTTGCCCAGCCTGTTCCCTCCCCTCCTGGTTTGAGCTGTGGGCACACAATGGGGAAGGTGTGGGCTGAGCATGTCTGTCTGTCTGTCTGTCAGCTGCATCTCCCCAGTGTAACATGGGATGAACCTCCCTGGATCTCATCCACCTCCTCCCCTGTGCCACATCCTCAAGCACTGCCCTGACAGCAGCTCCCAAGGTGTGAAAACTGAGCTGACAAAGTCAGAGGACCCAGTGGGTGGGAATGCACAACACTGAGCCTGTTGTGAAGCGCCGAGGAGCCAACACAGAAAAGTTTGGCCCCAAAATTCTCCTCCCAAGTGTGTCTGCTGGGCAAAGGTCCATTGCAACCTCTCTCATTTCAAAATACTGCAAAAGTACTTTAAGAATTAAAATCTATTTTGTTTTAAAAATAACTATATTTGAGGGAGTTGCAGCTTTGCTTTTTAGACACATTTGTCTAAAAGCCAGATGTTTAATGTTTAAATCACTTACCATGAATTTAGAGGTCTGATCTTGGGACTCAGGCTGGTCCCAAAGTTTAGAGGCTTGGGACCATCTGATAAACCACCCATATATTGTCACTCTGTGATGATTCAGACATTAAAATTCTCATTTTTATGATTTGTCTTTCAGTGTGTTTTTCATTAATATTAACATAAAAATAAACCCCAGAAAGTTATTAGGTGTATGAATGTATCATTAATACAAGTGTTGAATGATTAGGTAAGATAGGAGTGCTTTTTCTCCTCCCTTGCATTTCCATGGAATAAGAAACTGTAATATGCCTGAAAACCTTCCTTCAAAATCTTGCTTCACAATCACTGACTAGAAAGATCAGAATATTTCCTGAAATAATGTGGTTTGCATAAGGTCACAGTAGAGATCAGAGGGAAGAATTGCACCATGTCCCAGTTAAAATATGTCTTTTAACCACTGAATTTGCTCTTTTGTAAATTTGAATATTTCCCCCAAATGAGCATAACCAAGATACCTCCACATATGCTGTTGTGCATATATCTGTATTTACATACATACCCATATATATAGCAAGTGCAAAGATTTTGGTTGTACCACATGCAACTGCAAAAGCAAAGTTATTTCAGAAGATTAACCAGTAATAAAATGCTGTAATTTTTCTTAGAAAGACAAGAAAATGTGAGTAAAGATTAGATTTATTTTTTAAAAATTGTCTGGAGAATTCTTCTAGAGTAATCAGAAGTGATTTTATCACAGTGGGGTCAGACAGTCACCTGCAGTGAGGCAGCTGTCCCTGGACACCACTGAGTTCTGCATGCCCATGGCTCTATACTCCCCTCATAATTGCTGACTGAAAATTACAGGAAGGTAAATTAAAAAAATAAAGGGCATATCAGAGTATCAGCTGTAACAGAGCACTGGAAACCATGGAGCCACAATGTGTTGTCTGGCTGATGGTGTATCCAAAGTTCATCTGGGAGTTGAAAGGGGCTGCAGGAAGATGTTGAATACAGCTGAGAGATAACAATGTAAATCAGGCTTTGTGGCAGCTAAGGAGTGTGTGCTGAAAACAGAGGCCCATGCATGTTTAGATTAGTGAGTGGTGCCAGACATGATTGGTGCTGAAACTTCAAGAATTGACTGCCAAATTTGTTGTTATTCCCATTCTGGGCAGAGTTTGGAGTAGAAGAAGAGTCATTAGCAGCAGGTCTCCCAACACTTACCAGTGTAATGATGAGTAAAACACCTGAAAACATGCTGTGCACCCCTCTGCAGAACTGGCTGCTGACACGGCCCTGTAATTTTCTCTTACATTTTGTCTTTTACCTCCTGGAGTCCAAAAATTATATTTTTCCATCTTCTTTTGTCCTAACCCCTGGTTTTGAAAACTGAAATGAAACATATGACACACCCTTCAGGTCTCAGGGTCAGTAGACCACTTGCTGAGAATTAATCACACACCAAAGAGGCATTTGGAATGGCCATTTTAACCCTGAAACACTCTGCCATGTACCAAAGAAAGCTGCACTGGCAAGGATCAGTGTTATTCCCAACGTTGCCTCCCCAGCTTTGTTCATGGTAAGAACCTGTGCTTTTAATTTATCAGAATTGCCCCCTGAAGTCTGCTGTTATCATGTAAAGCCAAACAGAGCAGATGTTGTTGTGATGATGATGATGATGATTATTAACATTATTATTGATGTTTATAAATTAAAGCCTCTTCAGGGGAGCAGTCACCTGCCTGTTTAAGTTCCGTGGAACTGACAGGACCATTGAGGTCCCCACGCTTGATTAAAGGCTGTTTTAAATAGCAACAAACCTGAACATATATTTAATTGCTTCACTAGAAGTATGGAAAGTCTCATTTTCTTCAAAGGATGAACCTTTGTTCCTTCCAGCCAGACCATGCAGGCATAAATCACGCTGAACAACCAAAGAAACCTCTCCCTGCAAAAATCCCCGGATTGATCCAACTTAACACCTAATTATAGAGTTGGTGAACCTCCCTGCACTGAGGGCGGCTTGAGAGGCTGCCTGGAACATCACGGGCTGAGATGCCTTTGTCGGGAGCATTGTGCTGCGATGTGTAACGTGGGCAGGCTCCCGGGGGATGTTGACAGTTGGTGGGAAATGCGTGTAGGAGGAACTGGGTTACGAAGACCAGGGGGTTTAATTTAATTTTTTCCCCTCTCTCTCTCATTGTATTGCGCGTGGGCTTGGAGATTTTTGGGGTTTGGTTTGTTTTGTTGGCTTTTTAAGGAATGGGGAAGGAAGAGCTTCTGGTTTTTGGGAAAATCTGGCCACTATAGGTTTGATACTGCACTGGTCCTGCCTGCCCAAAAGGATGCTGGTTGGTGCTCTGAAAGCTCTAATGTTCCTTTTTTGGTTTGTTTTTTTTTTTGCTCATGGCATTTATATTGAGTGCTAATCACTTGTGAAGCTATGGATTTATGTAATAAATTAATTAACTCTGCAATGTTTCCTCCACTCTCTGACTGCCAGTCTGTTTCTGCTGGGACTTGTTCGTTTTTTTTCCTAGTTACAAATAGATCTCAGTATTATTATTTGCTTTTAAATGATTTGTCAGGCTAATATTTTTTTTCCCTTTCACACCAGAAGAGGATTTTCTCCTGTGTGTTATCCCAGCCTGAGGCACAGGGCAGGCATGATTTGGGTCTGCATTGGCAGTGGGTTTTCCACACACAGACATAGAGAGTTTAAAATTCACTGGCTTATAGCAATGCAAGGATAGGTCCTGAAGCTCTGCCATTGGAAAATAATGAATCTTACCTTCATGAACAACTTAGGTCTAATATCAGCAGGGCATGAGAGATCCAAAGTCATAATGCCATTAATTATAGAAAAACCATTTTCATGGCACCCTCCCTTCCATGCTTTCTGCTCCCTCTCCTGAATGGATGCTGGAATTGGCATGATATCATAGCAGGATATATTTAATCTACAGATACTGTTTACAACTTCTTGAAAATTATTTCTTAAACTTTATGGATTTGCATATTCTAGTTTTCTTCATATGCATTCAGTCCATTATAATTCTGCTAGAACAAAGAATTCCAGGGAATAGTTTTATATTGGTGTTATGAGAAAAAATGCAGTCTTTTATCACTCCTTATGGATTTTTATCATGTAATGTTTCCACCTTTTTGAATGAGAGAAATATTGAATAGGAGCACAGGATATTTCATTTGTATTAGAGTCATCATATTGAAACCTCTAATATATTCCTTCTTATTTTGTCTTTAAATTAAATGGACCTAATCCTTTTTATCTTTTCACATAGAAATTCTTCATTCCTCTATTTATTTTAATTATTTTTTATCTGAATCCCCTCTGTTGTTGTATTATCTCCTCTAAAAGCACTGGCCAAAACTGCACACAGTGTCCCTGTTGGCAGTGCATTATTCATTTACCTGTCACATTATGCTGTTTATAATGTTTTCAACTCTGTCTTACGCCTCATAATGCACAATTTGTCATTTTTTTTCCCACAGATTCCTCACTCTACAGGAGCTTTCCTGCAGAGCTGTCATCAGGAGTGAACCAAGCCTTTTCCAGAGTGTGGCAGTTTATAAGTCAATAAGGTGCCTGTGACTTTCCAAATTCTTCCTACTGATTGTTAATGCTTCTCACTTATCAGCTGCCATTCACCCGGCCTTGTTAGCCTTGTCACCATGTTTTTCTTCAATTTTAGCCAATAATGTGTTCAGCTCTGGACCCCTCACAACAATAAAAACATTGAGGCTCTGGAGTGTGTCCAGAGAAGGGCAATGGAGCTGGGGAAGGGGATGGAGCACAAATCTCATGATCAGCAGCTGAGGGAGCTGGGGGTGTTTAGCCTGGATAAAAGGAGGCTCAGGGGGAACTTAATCACTCTGTAATATTCTCTGACAGGAGGTTTTGACCAAAGAGGCATTGGTCTCTTCTCTCAAGAAAAAAATTACAGGACAAGAGAAGAAAGTCTCCCTTCAAGGCAAGGTTTAGTTTGGATATTAGGAAAAATGTCTTCACAAAAATAGTTGCCAAGCATTGAAACAGGCTGCCCAGGGAAGTGGTGGGGTCACCAACCCTGAAGGTGTTTAAAAGACCAGAAATTGGTCTTCTGTATAATATATTAATTATTATACATTAAAGTGTGAGCATGGCACTGAGGGACATGTTTTAGTGGTGGGTCTGGCAGTGCTGGGTTAACAGCTGCACCTGGTGCCTTTTCCAGCTCAAACAATTCTGTGATTCTGCATGTGTGTGTTCTGCAGATGCTCCCACACAAGCACACATCCCTCTCTCAGGTTCATTTCCACCAGCAGCCCTGCTGGAAGACACCAGACACCCCAGCTCAGTTTCTGCCAGGCCATCTGGGCTCTCATTCCCATCCTCATCTCAGAGGTGCTGTGCTCCAGCTGTCAGTGCAGAGCTGGCACTGGGGCTCGTGCAGGCACATCTGCACTGCTCTGAGCTGGCCCAGGTGGAGCTGGCAGCAGTGTGGGAGGCTCAGAGCCTCCCTGGGGTAGCTGGGATGATCTCTGTGCTGATACACCTCCCTCCTGCAGCACGGGAGCCACGCTGGCAAAAAAATTACTCCTGTAGAGCTCCTCAGCCTCCAGCTGCACCTCGGAGTGCAGCCTGTGCTTGGCTTTCATGTTTCACCCATGAGCAGGGTTTCTGCAGCATCCTGGGCTGCCACGTGTTGAACAGCCCTTCTGGGGAAAGAAAACCACTTTATCAGAGGTTTTGGGTTAGTTCTATTGCATAATACCCACTGAGGTAACTCCAGTGATTCTAGATTCTTTTAGGCTCCATCTAGCAAAACTCAATCTATTGCTTAATACTGAGCCACCACCAGTGGGATTTTCCTGTGCTCACATGCAAATGTGTGCTCCTGTGTTAAACTCAGTGACATCTTTATGTTTGAGTACTTGGCTGAAGAAACAAGCTACTTTATGGGATGCAATCTTTACACTTAAATTTCTAAAAAGTTCATTTCTGTAGCCTGCAGAGCAGGTTCTGTGGTGCTGTGCTAGAAAGGCTGCTGGCTGATAGCAGGAAATGTTGGCTGCACTACCTTGCTAAGCTCTGGCCAAAAGAGCATTCAGATTAAGCAATAATTTAAGCAACATCATGAGGAATGGGGAGAGCACATGGCCAGTTAGTCACCAGAGGTACAGACGCACGCAGAAAGTAAATCCCCAACCTGTTATAGTAATGCACTTAGTTACTGGAAATGCAATATGAGCCTACTTTCATGAGCAAGGATGAAAGAACTTGTTTAACCTTTGTACAGCATTTTCCACCCACACACAGGAGTGACATCAGATGCTTCATATAGGTAAAAAAACAAGTCAGCATTTGGGAGACTCCTGAACAAGAGACAGAGATAACCTCTTACCTCTAAGTTTGTGCATTTAACTTGTGCTGGGCCACTTGAAACTTCTTGCTACTTATTCCTGGATCCTAATGACTCTGACAGAAAAAAGAAAAAAAACCTTTCAGCCCTGTGTGTAATGCACTGGATGTGAAGCACTTACTGGAAGGCATTTTATGTTTGTGCATGCAGTATAGAGTAGGGCTTTTGCATTTAAATTGGGGGATGTTTTACTTTTGAATATCCTGAAGATCACATCATTGGCACTGAAGAGGGATTTCCACAAGGCCAGCCATTAGCTGGCTTTTAAGTATGATCATAAAGCCTGGGAATGGGAGTTTGAGTGAGCATCACTGAGCCAGACAAGCAGCACAGGGCTGGAAGCATCTGGCTCTGTGCAGCCCCTGGGTGGATTCCAGTGCCACCTGAAAAGTCCTGCAGGATTTCTGAAATTCAAGATTTCCTGACCAGCTTCATGCTAACCTTTGTGTTACTTTCAAAACACATTGGGGCTCAGTTCCTGTGTGTCCCAACATGCAACAAGAAAGAATTTGGTTTCAATTGATGGTTTTGATTTTTGGAACAACCTGATTCCTCTTTCCTCCCTCCTGCTCACCTCCCACCCCCCAAACAAGCTTGATAAATAAACTTTGAAGTCCTGGGAGAAGCAGCATGTGTTGGTGAAGGGAGAAGGTGGGGGTGGCAGGGGTGGTGGAAGGAGCTCAGTTTGTCAACACAACAGCCAGGAAGCAAGTTATTTATAAGGCTTGTGGTGGAGAGGGGGCCAGCCCACATGTTTTTAAAAAAGGGCTTAACTAATCACATGGCACAGCTAATTCTGGTATTTGTAAACACATTTCACTCTGTCTTGGTGGATGAAAGGAGAGCTAAAAGAGGATCACAGCTCAGGGCATGACAAGTCCATCTCTACACCCAAGTGCTGCCCTGTGCAGGTGCCCAGATGTCTCTGGACTGCTGTGATGCTCCTGAAAGGACTTTGCTGTCCCTAGGCAAAGTATGAACGGAGGTACACGGGACCTGGTGCTTTCTTGGAATTCAAAAATCCTAAGTAATGGCTCTGACAATGCCCAGTCTAAATTCTGAAGGCATTCTTAAGCCACAGAATGTCTCATTTTCAGCAGGGTTTCATGACTCTCTCCAGAAGGAAATTGACTGTGAGGGCATATGACCATGAGACTATACTTGGCTGGACTGACATCAAAAGAAGTGAATTTTTGACACACAAAGATTTTTAAATCCACTGACTCAGTACAATCACATTTATATATATATATATTTTTTTTTTTTCTTTCCTGTGTAGAGCATATAGTAAGCTATTCTTGTGGATTGAATGACACTCTAAGTCCCATGATGGAAGCATGACACAGACTTGACACTGCTGCTACATTCCTCAATTCAACAGACATGGGAAGGCTGTATCCTCCTCAGTTAAAAAGGTCAAAAAATAGCTTTATCTCCAGAAGGAGAGTCTGCAATTTAATGCTTGGCCAGGCAAACCCAAATCACATGAGTATTTCCTCATATATATATATGTATATATATATATGCATAGATAGAAATATACATATATGTATATAAACAACAGTATTGCACTCTTAAATACAATTATATTTACTTTCTTATAGTAAAAAATTAAATGACACAAGTCCATCTCCCTTTTTTCCTTGAAGAGCAGTAAGAGACATAAACATGTGACATGGCAGATATGCAAGTGTTTGTACTTTATTTTTATACTTGGAAAAGTATAATAGAAACAGATACCTGTTTAATAATAACAATAATAATAATAATAATAACAATAATAATAAATTAAAAGCCATACTTAGTTCTGCCTTGTTAAAGAAATCAAAAGCAGAGAGAAGCTGCAATAGGTATTGCTGTAGAAACCCCCTGAGTTATATCCATTAATTTACTGGTTTGAAAACTAAAATCACTCCAGGGCATGGCCTGCCCTTCATGCTCTGGGTGTGACCCCAGTGGGATCCTGCAGAGCTCTGGAAGTGAGCAGAGCTCCAGCTCTGACGTGCCATCCCCATCTGGAACCTCATAGGCAGCATGGAATGACATTTCTGGGTGAAATTCTGGCCCTGCTGACCTTGGCAGGTGTTTTGCAACAGGATGAATTGGAAAGAGAATTTAATCCTCTTTGTCCAGAAGAGAAGCTGAGAACCAAAATTAATGCCCAGGTACAAAACTGAGGGAATTTTATACTTTTGGGTATCAGGGGACCTGCTCTTGGTTTGGAAGGTCACTGGATGAATCAGGAAAAGAAGTAATAAAAAAAAATCCAGCAGCAATTTCACTGTTTTCCTGGTGTTCCAGAGAGGCAGGAAATGAACATCAGTTATAATTTGTATGTTATTTTGCTGACAAGATTCACCAGAACTTTCCCACACCTGATATTGAGAGTATGTACCTGACAACTTTTACTCTCCTTAAAACAAAGCAAAAGACATCCAGGAGCAAACCTGGAAAACTACATTTTGAAAACTAAAAGCTTTAAGAGAAACAAATGTCTGGAAAAGATCTTTTAGAGGATACTTTGGGACCCTAAAATGCAAAACACTCTGACCCCTTCCAATATTGCATAAAAATGATGGAATTTGCTGCACCCCAACATCATCATGAAGGGTGTTCCTGGCCAGCAGAACATGACATTGGAAGGACACCAAAAGAAACACTTAATTAAAATCTACAAATCCTATTTAGCCTGTAAAGTCTTACAAATAGGGGAAGGCTAAATAGAAATTCTATTTTATATATATATATATGAAAATAGATATTTTAGCAATCTACTCTGTGTCACTTCTCAGGTCAATTAGAAAAGAATGCATTTAGAGACACACAAAGAAATTATATTTCCACCTAAGTATAAAAATGGACTGTACAAACTTCCATTTCAGTCTTTGGTTTTATTTTTAGTCTAGTATTTCTATTTCTACAGAGACAATGTACCAGCAAAAGCTGCCCTGGCTCTACAAAATACAGAAATTGTCTCTAGCAATTTGCAAAGGTGTCTGAGCCCAACATTCCTCACTGGACAGTTTGCTGAATGTAACTTGGTGCTGCTCCTCCCAGAGGACCATAAGTAAAGTTTTCACTGCAGGTACAGGAGGCTTCTTGACTTTAAGGCTCTCCCACATTCGTATCAGGCTAATCTCTGTTCTGTGTTCTTGTGTTACATAAAATAAATGAAAGCAAGCTACATCTGAATTCCCAACTTCTGGCTGATATTTTTCCCAGAAACAAATTCAGGCAGTTAAATCCCAGCACTCCACTCCACTTCAATTTGTAAAAATACAATTTTATGCTTTCAATGTTGGATTGTAATTCCTTGGGATTTTACCTATGTTCTGAACCATGATCAACAAATGATAAATAGATCTCATCTGCAGAT
The DNA here is from genome assembly GCA_034336665.1 of Luscinia megarhynchos. NCBI lineage: Eukaryota > Metazoa > Chordata > Aves > Passeriformes > Muscicapidae > Luscinia > Luscinia megarhynchos. Next base: position 6,232,749 of record JAPFBE010000003.1, read on the forward strand.
ACCATCAGTCTAAAATGTTATAATAACTTTGGCTAATTATTTAAATTGATTGCAAACAATTCTAATGAGACTTTTTAATGTAAATTTATGTTTAAATGATATGTAATTATCTTAAATTGGGACAAGTGTTTAAACTGGCAAGCAAACTAATTGAGACAAATGTCTCAAAGCCATGATCTCTTGTCTAGGAGAGGAAATGTTAAAGTAAGACTGACGGGATAAAATTTTAGGATTTGTAGAACTTATACAGAGTCTGTAACATCTTAATGTCAAATCAGTCAATCCATTTCAATCAAGTGTGTTCTTTCTAGGCTGAATATGGATCCAAACCAGAAATCTGTGCTTCACAAATACTTGGTTTTTAAAAAATTCTGATTCTCTATGCATTGTATGGACTTTGAGTAGAGCTGGATCAAAATGTCCATGGAGAGCAGTTCCAGCACCAGTGATCCACCCGTGAAGCTGTGTGCTAGCATTGATCAGGCTGTGTTGCAAGCATTGTGAAACTGCAATATTTGTTCTGAAAAGACACAGATCCTGAGCTCAAAAGCCTCAGCCACTTTACTTTTGATTAACACACTATTTCTAGCACTGAAGCAAAAAACTTCTTTTTTTCCTGTACAAAACATGGCCTTGACTTATTAATCAAAATTATAATTAAATTCAATTTTGTGTTTTCTCTTTTAGATATTTGTAGGGCAGAGGCAGCATTTAATAAGGGAAGAAAGAGCCCAGAGTTTTTCACTCTCCACCTACCAAGCCCTGGTGCTTCCCTGCAGAAATCCCTCACGTCTCCCATGTTCCAGGCAACAGCAAATGAGCCCCTGCTCTTCCTGCTCAGATGACCAGCTGGGTAACAGTTAATCCTGACATTTTAAATAGAACTGACAATTCAACAATAGTTGCTACAGCTGTGAGGGAGTTCATTATGCCAAGGGACTGCATCTACAATGCACAATGGGAGTGAATCTGGGGAGGATTTGAATAAAAAGGAGCTGAGCTGCTTGGAGGGGAGATGTGGAAGATTAAATGGAGTCAGGAGCATGAAGGCTGCCTTTGTGTAAATATGAACATATGAAAAGAGGTTGTGAATTTTACCAGGGAGGTGGGCTCCCCATGCACAGCCTCTGTGGGCTGAGCTTCCCTGTCAAACCTGGGTTTTACCAAAGTGCAGCACAGAATGAGGAAGCTTCAGGCAGAGCTGTGGTGCAGAGGAGAAGCTCAGGAGGCCAAATAAACCAGTCAAATAAATAAAGAGAGTATTGGACACCTAGGAAGAGCACGTTACAATTCTTTTTCCTTCTTTTAATGGATCCTAGAAGACAAACTCTCTGCTCAGGAAGATCTGTCAAGGTAGATTTCAACTGTGCTGTATCGACATCCTCAGAAACCCCTGCCCAGATGTTGGTTGATAACTAATATTAAGAAAGGTGGGCAGACAGTAATGGGCTGCAGGCTTAAAACATAATTCAAAACTACATAAAAATGTGTATTAGGCTATTGTGAGAGCTGTGCAGTGCCCTGGTGCTGCATGACCCAGCCTAAGGAGAGATGTATGACACAAACCTGCACACAGAGTCCTTAGAAGGCAAGGAGCACATTAAACCACATCAAGGCCTCTGTGAGCCCCTTCTCAAATGCTAACAGGCAGCTTGCTTGTGGAGCAGTGGCAATGATAAGAGAGACAGAGACAGAGAATGTAATTGGCTAAAAATAATTTTACTGCCAGAATGCTCTTTTGAACTGCTTACTATAGCTTCCCAGCAAGTTATTCAAGTTATTTGCAATTTCAGCCTGTGTTTAGCAAAGTTTCATTTTCATGTCAAAGTTTTGAAAAAAACAAACAAAGAAACAAAAACAATAAACAAAACAAACAAAAAAACCCCTCCAAAACAAAACAAAAAGAAAAAAAAGAAAAAAAAAGAAAAAAGAAAAGGGGGGGGCACTATAATCCTATGTGTCTGCTAAGAAAACAGTACTAGCTGACAAGAGGAAAATATGACTTGGCCAGCAGTATTAGCAGCTTTTGATCTTTTGGAAAAACTTAGACTGGATGAAAAGAGAGGGAGTGTGTGAAAGGTGTCTGATGGTGTGTTGCTGGAGGGGGGAGGGATGAGTGGGTTGTGGTAGTTGTTTTTAAATTGAATTAATAAAATGTTTGCAAAAAGGACTCGTGTTCAGTGATATCCTTCCTGAGCTAAAAGGAAGCCAGGAGAAAAGCCAGTGCCACCTGCAGCCCATCAGCTCCCATCACTGCTGCTGGGGTAAGAGGGATACAGGGGTGTATCCCAGGTGAGATGCTGAAGATGAGACTTTGCTGGCTTCAAAACTGGTGCTGCACCACAAGCCCTGGAATTGTTTCACTCCCCTGGCACAAGGTTCACGCCCACAAAGCAGGAAAAAATCATGGAAGGGTTGGAAGGGATCCTGAAGATCCTCCAGCTCCAGTTCCCTCCAGAGACTGAGAGGCCATGGTGCCCTGTGGCTCCTGAGAAATAATCTGAGAAATTTTGGATCAGCCAGGACTGTGCTTTAATTAGGCACAGCACTATTGTTTGAAAAGCCTGGCAGCACACTGGCCATGGCTGATATTAAGAGAACCTGAAAAATTATGAGAGCAGCCCTTGTAGATGGCTTTTTGTCATTGTTCTTTACACAATCCAGTGCCTTCAGAGAGTAGCTATGCTCTTTGTTTATTATTGTCATTAGCTTTTATTAGATTCAATGCAACTTACCTCAGAGTCCCTCTGTGTTTCAGTTTCTGACACCATTATTCGTACTGAGGAAAATTTCAATATATTGTAGAAATTATTATAAAGAAAATTATTATAGGATAAATTATTAAAATTTCTTATATAATATTTTAATAAATAATGACCAATTGTTGAAAACATATTAAATATAGATACTTCTGCAGCTGGCTGAGGGGAGACCAAGCAATTCTAGTAGCTATGAAATGTTTATATTAGTGGTTTCTATAGGAAAACAAAGGATTTTTAAAATACAAACTAAGCAATACCTTGATCCAGACATGGTTTTGAGGTGAAGATCTGCAGCAATTCTAGCAATTGGTTGACTCTGCATTTATTAACCACGGTAGCTAAAACAATTTCTTTTAATAAATGTAAAAATGCTGTAGAGCTGAATGATATTTGTTTGCTGTGCAATTAAGCTGTTAGGGTCGACATTTCAATTACCATCATTAGCCCTCAGCCTGAGCACCCCGCTGAGAGGGATGGGATCAGTTTACAGCCACACAGAGCGCCCTGGCTTCAGCCTCTGGAGACTGGGCAGAGCTCCCTGTGCTACCCCCGTCCACCAGCGTCTGGAAGGTCCCTTCCATCCCCAAACAGGCTGGAAATGATGGTTTAGTTCCCAGTCCAGCCCCACTGTTTCCCACTCCAAGCCAATTTCAACAATTTCAGGTGCTGAGAGATGTGGTGGCTGCTTGCACTCACTGCATTTCTTCAGGTGAGATCAACGTTCTCCTGTTGTCAACTTTTGCCTCACACTCACTGGAAGCTCTCTCACCATTCCTCTCCTGTACCCTCTATTCCCAAACTTTCTTTGCTCCCACATCTTGCACATGCCCTGTCCTGCCTCAGAGGCAGCTGGCTCTGGTTCAGGCCCTGCAGAGGGGAGTGAGGCTGTGACAGACACACAGCCAGGAGTTTTTGTCTCTTTCTGCCCTAAGCCACTGCCCCTCCCCAGCTCCACACTGGCATTTCCATGACCGTGTCCCCTGGCTGAGCAAGGCACTGGTGACAAGGAGGACACTGAAGGTGTGAGAAAGGGGGAGGTGGCAATGCAGAGCAGAGCTGGCAGTGCTGGGGACAGACAGATTACCCAATACACCTCAAAGGCTTCATCAGGAGAAGGCAAGAAACTCTGGCTTCAAGAATGGAAAATTTGGAGCAGTTCTGTTCTCTATGGGAGATAGTTCAACCACAAACACAGATTTTTGTAGGGTGCCTCACATTTGTGCATCATCCCTGAAGTTACTCCCTGACTCACATCCAGTCTAAATGCTCTAAATGATGGTGCCATCCACACAGGAGCCAGAGGATGGATGGATCTTCCCAAACCTGCAGGCAGAGCTGTGCAGAGGTCTCAGGGGGCTGCAAAACCTCTTCATTCAGGAAGCCTGACCCTCTCCTTTCTCTGTAGCTTTGCTTTTGTAGCTCCCCCTCTGCAGGGCGGTGGGATGAGAACAGCCTGCCTGGATTTTGTGCATTTCACCAGTGCTGGATGGGGCCGCTTGGGAGATTTAACCACAGTATCACTGCAGCCAGCTCTTTACTGTGTAAAGTCAACAATCCAGGCTGTGGGGTGAAGAGAGGCCCAGCAGGAACCCCATGGGGCTCTGGCTGGTCTCCTCACTCCAGCCCAAAGCTGACCATGCATGGACAGTGAGGGTGTCTCCACCCTGTGCTTCCAACTCCTGCATCACCCCAGCCCCTGCTCCCAGGGAAGGGGGAACTGATTCAAGCCCAGAATTACAGTACAAGCATTGCACTGGCAGGTCTGCTAATGCAGAATATCAAATTAAAATGACAATAACTTCTTTTTTTTTTTCTTTCTCTCTTTACTTTATGAGCATTTTTCTCATTTTTAAGTCTGGCAAAACTGATGCAGAGATAAGGTGACTTATACAATGTCACTCTTCCAGCAAGTATCAGTCAAAATAGAGACTGAATAGCCTGAATCCCTTTATAAGCAGCTTTTGTCTCAGATTTTGGCCTGACTTAGCATCATCTCACATCCCAAGGACTTTTAAGTGTATACTGTCTTCAGCAATGCATGACAGGGACTGCATGACATTTCCCAGACTCCTGAAAACTTAATACAGGAATCCAGTAGTGATTCTGATGTGCTTTTATGTGCACATCAAATCAAACCTCACCTTAGCACACAGGCACATGACAATGTCAGCTTTATCCCCATCATAACTCTGTTGGCTTTAATGGAGCAGAACCAGAAACAAGGTTTGGCTGTGAAATGTTAAAGCAAGTTTCAGGAACAGGCTTTTCAGCCCATGTGCAACAATTTTCCACAGTGGCAAGAAGTACATTATTCAGCCAGTGAATGAAATAGAAACACTGACAGTCTGAGTGTGATGTTGAAGAAAGTAGCTTTTTCTTCATGTGTTGAAGGAAAATGAACTGCCTGTGTTTAAATATGTGGTCAAGCACTGTGATGAGTAATATATAAAATGATTCAAGAAAAAAAAACCAGGACGTTTTCAGCATTGCTGGGAGCCCTGCTTGCAGAGCAGAATTCACACTAAATCCAGGTGGTGGGACTTTTTTGGTTTGGCTTTAAAAAAAAAAAAATTAAATCCAACTCAGGTTTATCAGAATGTGGCAGAAAAAATTCCTGTCCACAGCATTTTGCCCTGTGGGGAAGGTCATGGTGTCAGAAATTTCACAAGGACAACTGGCATCATCCTGTCCACAGCATTTTTCCCTGAGGTGGAGGTCATGATGGCAGAAATTTCACAAGGAAAACTGGCACCAGCAGATTTCCACCTTTCAATTGGTTTGGGGCCAAAATAGTAATTGATTTTTCACTTTCTGCTGGAGGTTGTAAATAGTCATAGTGTCTTTTTTTTTCCTGCCAGTTTTTTTCATCAGTATGGCACTAATCAGCTACAACAGAATTACTTCTGATCAAATTCTAATTTCTTCATCTTATCCTTAAACGTAACAATTTATATTTGTCACATTCAATCAAATTTGAACTCAGATAAGCTATCTTTAATGAAATATAAAATAAATGACAAAGAAGATTGGAGGATTTCTTGAGTACCACTGTGAGTAGTAAAACCAAAGCAAATTGGTAAATGAGTATTCAATTCCTTTATTTAAATGCCTACAGAGAAAAAGGTAAATAAAAATGTATTTGACAGTGAACATGTCCAGTGGGAACATTTCCTTGTATTTTACTTTATAGTGGCTAAACATTAAGTCAAGCCTTTAAGTTGAATTTAATGTATTAAAGCAATAACAATCAAGGCATGAGGCATTTCCTGGGAATTAATGACTGACTGGGAGAGTTGATGGGCCAACGTGAAGCTGAGGGCCATTAACCTTGGCTAGTCATTAATTTCCCTGAAAATTCCCTGTGCTGAAGTTGTTAGTGCTTTTCATAATCTTCCTATCTGTTACATGTAAATATAAACATTTTCTTTCATGTCCAAGAATTTTTTTAAAATAATCCACGGGATGGAGTGACCAGCAGGAGTGTGGCTCCAGATGTTCCTTCCAACTCCAACCACTCCTTGACTCTGGGAAAACAGAGAGTTCTGACCACAGAAAAGATTCTCTCAGGAAATCCTTATGAGTAAATGCCGAATTTCCAACATTTTCTAAAGAGCCTGCATGGCAACAGGCTCATGAAATCAGATCCTGAAATGCCTCATGGAGTATAAAACCAAAAAGGGCAGTTGTGAGCCTTTATTCTGATGATATTAATTCTTTGTACACATCCTTTACTGGGTCATCTTTGTGCATTATTAGTTGTTATTAATAAAATTCACTGCAGTAATATCTCAGGGGCCTTGGGGAGTAGCTTCCTTTTGTGTAGAGAGAACAGAACAGACCCCCAGATATTCCTATGGCATCCACAATCTCACTTTTCCTACCCTGCTTGGAACAAGAAATAGATGATCCACAGCAGTTCTGAGGAACAGAAATGGTGATGGTATTCTTTGACTGGCTTTCATTTTTTTTTTTCCTTGATGATATTGATTTAACCTTTATAAAAATTAATCTCAGGAGAGGGACAGAGCCTGAAGATTTTAGTTTTAGGGCTTGCAATTTGCAAGAGCAATTGCAAATTCTTGCTCTTCCTGTTTGTTTTGTTTTTTGTTTTTTCTTCTTTTTTTTTTCTTTTCTTTTCAGGGTGTTTTTGGTAGTGTTTTGTTTTTTTGGTGTTTGGGGTTTTTTAAATTTTTTTTGTTTTGTTTGTTTGTTTGTTTTTGTGTTGGATTTTTTTAGTTAGTTTGGGGGTTTTTTGCTGGGCTTTTTTTTTTTTTCTTGTGGATTAATTTTCTTATTTGATGAAAAGGTTATTAGTTAGTGCTTTCTAACTTCACCAACCTGCTTTCAGGCATCATTAATTCATCTTATAATTGGCAATAAAATGTTCCATCTCATACTGTAGCCTGCTTAAAAATCAGCCATTGCTAACAACAAATGAAAACTCAGCATGTGGAAGTGTTGAAAAAAGATACTGAACCATGTGTAGGGAATTTTATTAATCCTGATATTTTCGTGCACCTGTGAAGTAATAAAATGTGAGCCCATGATTAAAGGCAGGTAGGAAAGTAACTCCAACCCTGTATTAGGCCTAGGGAGGAAATTACTCATTACACATGAGGAATAACCTCTGTATTAACAGATTTGAGATACACCCCTTCAGCATGGGGAAGTAAAGAAAAAACCCATGATTGACAAAGAGCCACTCCTCTTAAATCTGAAGTGCATCTTCTGTTTAGGTACCATTGCTACACAATTTTCCATAGCTCTGTAGATTTTTTTTCATGGATGCAGCTCTCACAGCAAGCAGGGAAGTGGAATGCAACCCTGGCTCAACCTGATCAGAAGAAAATAGGAGATATCACCTCCCTCTGTGCCCTGTCCTGACTTTGAATAGGAGAAAGATGGTCTAAAGAGGATCCTAAATCAAAAGTACTTCATTCAGCAGATGCTAGGGAAACTGTGACCCAAGTCACAATCTGAACTTTCTGGCTGATGCTTCCTTCTTGAATGGACTATATTAAAACTTAAAAGGCAGTAAATGAGGTTGAATTGACAGAGGGGAAAAGACAATTCAGATATATACTGTGTTGCCTCAAACAATGGCAAAGTATCCAGTAGGAAACTATAGAAAGCTGTATCAGTGCCTTTTTTTTTTTGGCAAAACACCAGATTTTTGACAAAACTGTTTCCACTAACTGAAACAATTGCTGGTGAGGAGGCTGTATTTTATTATTTGAAATGCAGCCTCAGCTGCAGGAGTTCTATTACATTGTCTAGATCAATGTTTTATATTTATTCTTATCATTTAGGAGCATCAGATATTCATATCTTGGAAGGTGTCTCTTCAAGAAGTGTTTAGTACTCACACAAGTGATAAGACAGCATTGGAGTTAACTCAATTTCACAACCTGTGAGTTCAGAGCATTATCACGGGAAGATCTGGGAGTTTATTTACATCAAATTGACCCATAATTTAGTTTGTCACTTGCATATATAAAATTTGTGATTTCTCCAGAGCTTTCTCTCCAAGATGTTCTACAATTCTTCCTTAGGCAGTCAGTCATCTGATTATCCTACTCATGGCTGTTATAAACCCCTCACTCTACAAATGTATATATTGCATGGGTAGTTAGAGACAGAGCCCTTAGAAATAAATTTTAAGAATATATTCCAAAGAAATCCAAACTACTGGAAGATGAACAGCCCACAGGTTGCAGTGCTGAGAGCTGAAATGACTGCAGGGAGCAGAAAGAGGGGCACTGGAACTTTTCCTCCTGTGGAACTGTGCAGTGCTTGAAGTGTAATCAGGCAGAAAGAGATGTTTGCAGAGAACTGCAGTGACTCATTAGCGTGGCAGCTATTTGGTTAACCAGTTAAGGAATTATATTGATTTACACAGCAGTTTTTAGAAATGCATGTCAGTTTTATTGCAAATGCTTTTAATAACCAGTGGTGTCTCTAAGTAGGTTTGGTCCAGGGAAATGGTTGCATTAGAAAACAGATTAATGAATGGCTCCAATGGCTGATGTGGACAAAAAGGGATATATTTCCCAGCGAGTTATGTGGTCATGGACATCTATTTTGTAGACCCATATAAGCTACAATCAGTTTAAAAGTAGATACAAATTTGTAATGATTTCCCAATCTGTTGGAATGGAGCTTTTCTATTTTAGATGGAAAACACAGGGGTTTTTTTTAAAACCTGTATTGGAATCTAAATGTAAAGTGTATTGCTTTTTGCCTTCTCCTTGAAGAGGGTTTCAGCAATCCCATGTAGTTTTTTGTGAGGGGGGAAGTGACTTGAAATCTACTGAAATCCACTTGGAGAAGAACATGGTAAGGGTTTGGGCAGACCTTTGGTGAAAGCCATTCTAAGAATTCAGACTGATTCTACTGCATGTGTTTAGGTCACAAGCAGCACTGCTCATGAACCTGTTACAGAGACAGCAAGGGAAGCAGGTGAAGTAGGAGAGTTTTATTAAATGATTGAATTTCCGTGGAATTGACACTCAAGTCTTACTTTGCTCGAGCTAGATGGTTGCTGGCATTAACATATTCATTGAGTAGAGACCAGAAATAGTTGGTAACGAATAAATTGAGGCAAAGGAAAATCTCGTTTTCTTGTCCCTATGATTGGAGATTTTGTAACTCTAAAACAAGAAGTTTGGAATGATTGTAACACCATCGAATTGAAACAGCCTATTTCCTTAAAATGTTGTCCAGGTTTTGTTAACATTTTTATGACTGAACATAACTCTCAACTATTCTTTTCCAAAGAAGGAGAAAAAGGCTCCTGATGGTCCTATTATTAGAAGGATGATAATTTAACCTGGGAGGGAAGATGTAACATGAGGAAAATTGTTGTTATAGGCAACTGTTACTCATTCCCAACGATTTCAGCTAAAGCAGATTTTTTGAGGGAGAACTTGTTCTAGAGGAGCTGATCAGCTGCCTCCTAGGATTCTCTGGCTTGGCTGGAGACAGAGCCTCTGTAGCTCCTTTTGCTTGGATGTAGTGTGCAGGATTATATCATTTCCTTGCAGAGGTCTGACCACACTTGTCCCACTAAAACCATGAGCAGTTCCTTCTCTCTGCCAGCTCATTTCCTCTGCTCCTCTGAATCCCATGTCAGGGCATTTAATCTCCACTCCAATTCTGAAGTTCTCAGGTGTAAATTTCAGTGCTCACTGGCTAATGAATGTCTCTAAGCAAATGTTAAAACTAAATTAATAGTTTTAACCAGCACTGTATTTTTACTCCGTAGCTCTGCCTGTTTTTGTCTCTAATGTCCACTGGGGAATGTTGCAGAGCTTTGACAGAATTGAAGGTATTAAAATAATCTCATTGCTCTGTGCTGATGTTCAGTGTACATAGCAAATTGAAGCAAGAGGACTCCCTGAAATCTGGGTAACTTTCCAGCTGCTTGTACTACATTTTGCATAGTTCATAAGGGCTGTTTAACACAGATTTCTCATTAGCACAATATTCTTGCATGTTAAATGTTTAATGGGGTATTTTTTTGCCACTATTATGGGCAATAGATGGTTTTCCTATAAGAAAATTGGTTCTTGATAATTTGGTTTATGAAATGATTTTAACTCCTTATCACTACTCATAAACATCATATGCTATCCTAACTCTGTCTTTGATTGTTTGCCTTCATCTGTGAACATCAAAGAGCCCACACTGTTACTCTTCCTCAAGCAGCTGTTTGCTTTATTATGCCAAATTCTGGTTTCTGTAGAGTAGATTGAAGTAATTTTTTGATTATAAATGGATCAAAATTTGCTTCATCACCTCACTGACTCTTAGAATGGGCTTTGCATGTAGAGAAAAAAACCCAAACTTTTCTCAGAAGTAGTTTCTACAAACTCCCTTGACACAAAGTGAAAGATCTCTGTGCCCACCATTCACATTTCCCTAGACAATAAAGAAGGGTGTAGTCCAGCCTGGAAAGATTAAGATTATGACCTGCATGTTCTTAGAGCTGTAAGAACATTTGATTGCAGCAGAAACAAGGAGCTAGACCAGAAAAATACTGGAGTAGAAAGAGCTTTTAGCTGATCTGGTCTCAGATGGACAGGGCAGGATAGGTTGTGGCAGATCAGACCTGCAGACACAGGATGGTTCTTAGCAAGTTCTGGTGGAAGGAAAGGGAGAGATGATTTAGCAGCACATAAAATAAATGGATGGTGCATTGAGATGTATCTGTAGGAGTACTGAGTCACAGCTCATCATCTGAAAAACTGGAAATTTTCAGTGCTACAGCAACCCATTAGCTGCTGTATATATTTTGGGAATGAGGGGACAGTGATAAGTAATGCTTTCTGGAGCGTAGTATGAGAGAACTGGGTTTTATCTTCTGGGTGTTTCCATCCTATAAGTTTTCCTGTCAGATTTGGGACAAAAATATTTCACTTGGCTTTCAGTTTGTCTCTGAATCATTGTTACAATGGAATTTATTCTTCCAAGCCTGAATTGCTGAAGAAAAAAAGGCAGAGCTGTTTGGGAGGCGGGTGGTATAGAGGAGAGGAGGTGAAAGAAAGGGTCTGTGCATGACTGATCCAATTTTCTTCATCTCACACACTCAAGGCAAGTATGGTAGTGTCTGATTAATAGTCATTAATCAGACAGTGACCAAATGCTTATTTTCTTGGTTTGAAAATCAGAATTGAGACAGCATTTCTCCTGTGATGGGCCAGATTTAACAGCAGTGTTGTGTAAGACACGAAAGGAACAATGATTTCTTTTGCAGAGGGAACAGTCTGTGCACTGGCCATGCTTCAGTGGAAAAGACAAGAACTTTTTGCTGGCATTTAATACATTTGCAACAGTTACAGGAAAGACACCTGTTGACAAAACATTATGTTTGTGACAGGCTTAGTGGAAAATGAATTCTTCTGCACTGGAGGCATGTCAATGTGGTTTCTATTGCTCAGGTACTGTTTGAAGAGTCCTTGAAGTCATGGGCAGACCTCACTCTAGGTAACTGGAGTTTCATTACATTCACCAGTTGGAAACTCTTGGTATACTGATAGTTGCATTTAATCAAAATTTAGGTGAGGAGGCAAAACTTAAAAGTTTAACAAATTTGTCTCATGTACCGTAAGCTCAAATACAAAGAGGATAAACATACCATCTAGAGAGAAAATAAAATTTATTGCTTATCAGCTGTAATAGCTTGTATGTTTAACAAATGCCTTTTTAAGCAGAGCTATGGCACAACTGTTTCCAATGTTCACATTGTTTTCTGAATTATTGCACCAGTGCCCGTGTGACTAGATTGTTAGGTTTTGAAGGGAAAGACCAGGAATGTTTTCTTGGATACAGTAGATTAAAAAAACAATTTCTACATGCCTGTATCAATTCTTATGCTCATTTTTATTGGGTTAATTTCTACTTTATTTAGTGTAAGCTTTGTTTGATTTTGATATTTTTACATTAGGAATGCAATATATATACTTGCTGTATATTGCTGTTTATTATATAATAATTATTAATATAATTGCTGTTTATTAATCTAGTGGATTTAAATTGCACAAACTTTTCTCAGATAAGTGCATGTCAACGTTGCTATCAAAATATGTGTGTTATATTTGTTACTTTTACGGATTTCTGGTTTACTACTCATTAAATATTCAGGTAGTCTGGCGTCTCACTTATGAGATGTAAGAAGAGGAACTGAAAATAGCATTAATTCTGCAGAAGAGTAGATGAACAAAAGCAATTTTATTTTTATAGCTTCCTTCTTATGACTAGACTACAGCGTGATATCACAGGTTGTAACGGGACTGTATGGACTTCTAGCTTACCTTGGAAAGGTTGGGTCCCAAAATATTAGGATTAGAATAAACCATTTGGGGAAAGGTAAAGATTGTCTTAAACAAAGTGGAATCTATTGCTGTGGGAAGAATGAATGCAGTATATTGTCATTACACAAATTTGAACATGGTATCGGTTGCTGTGACGCTGCATCAATGCACCTAACTCCTCCCAACGCTCCTTTACTGGGTTGTGCTAGGGCAGACTTTCAACGTCAACACCACCCATCCGAACAAAAAGATACAAACTCAAGAATTTAAATACATCATGTGTTTCCAAGATGCAAACACATCGGGGCGAAAAGACAGAGAATGAGAGAAGCGTTCGTAAGGATGGGCTGTTCTTCCCATCACTGTGAGTTCAGGCAGCGTGTGCAAAACCCCAAGTTCAGCTGCAGTTTTAGCTACACCACAGACATTTTCCTGACACTTTCCTGCATTTACCTGCTGCTTTTCTCGAATTTTTTCAGCATCGCCACCCAAATTTTTAAGAGCCGACCGCCTCCCGCTAGGTTATCTCTTCAACGCCAGCTGTCAGAGACCCATCAACAACTGGGCTTCCAGCACGTTCCTGAGCACGCAAATGACTCGTAGGGCCCAGACGCCCCGTTTGCTGGGGCGGCAGAGCGGGGCGGCACTCGGAGCTCCTCAGCCCGGCGGGGGCGGCGAGCAGCGCGGGCTGCGGGCAGGTGGGACGCGCCCGCCGCAGCAGCGCGGCCGCCGCTGAAGGGAGCGTCACCGCCGCCTCCTCCCTTCCTCCCTCCGCAGCCCGCGGGGGCCCGGGAGCCGCAGAGCCCCGCGCCGGGAGCGGGGCCGGAGCGGGGCGGCGCCGGCGCGGACAGGTGGGTGCGGGCGGGGCGGGCCGGCCCCGGGCAGGCGGCGGCGCCGGTGCCGAGACCCCGCACGGCGGCGGCGGCGGCGGGAGCACCGGCCCCGCGATAAAAAGGGAAGGGGCCGGAGGTGCGCGCTGCGGGTCTGCCGTGCGGCAGAACGTGCCTGGAAGGGCTGGAGGCAGGCTGAGGGAGCTAAGGGAGGCTGTGCCCGGCGGTGAGCCGCCTCCCTCCCTCCCTCGCTCGCTCGGTGCCGCCCTCCCTGCCTCCCGCAGGAATCCCGCTGGCGCGGCGGCACCCGGGACGCGCGGCTCCCCCGGGCTGTGCAGCAGCGGCGGCGGCGCTGGGCGAGCGGGGAGCCGCGCTGGGGAGCAGCGCTGGGCGAGCAGGAGCCGCCGCCTCTCGCTGCGGCACCGGCCCGGCCGGCGCAGGTGGGTGGGCAGCGCCCGCTCCCCCGCGGCCGCAGCCTGACCCCGCGCCCGGCTCCGTCCCGAGCGCGGCTGGGGTGAGTGAGTGCGAGCGCCCCGCGGGCTCGGGGGTGCAGCGGGGCGGTGCCCGGCGCACCTGAGCGGCCGCAGCCGCGCTGGGATGGGATGGGATGCGGTGGGATGGGATGGGATGCGGTGGGATGGATGGTGGCTCCGTGCCCCGGCGAGCCTCTCCCGTCCGGGAGCAGCCGGCGCTGGTGGGAAGGCGAGAGGGTTACCTGGACGTGTGTGTGCTTCGGGACGTGGGGGAGCCTCGCTGGCGCTTGTAATTTTATTTCTTTATTATGTCACCTTCGGGTTGTTTTTTGTTGTTTTGTTTTTTTGCTTTATTATTATTTTTGTTCTAAGACCGACTTGTTCTTGGAAATCGCGTTTGATTTCGGTTTCTGTAGCTCTCTGTAGCCGCGTGAGGTTTGTGGTGCCGCTGCGGTGCCGCTGCCGTAGGGCAGCGCAGGGTGCGGGCGCCCCGAGCCTCCCGTGCTGCGGGGACCCGAGTTTGCTCCTGCCCGCTCCCGACTCCGGAGCGTTTTTCCAGGGAGCGTTCGGGCTCCCGCTTCCAGGGATGGTGAGCAATCCTTAGCTGGAAGAAAGGAGAAGGCATGTGCACGCCAAAGCCAGGCTTCCCCCCAGAGCTTGTACTCCGAAACTTCGCTATTCGGTGAAACCCGTGTTCTGAGCACCAGGGAGCTTTGGTTTTTCCAGGAAGGCGTGATTTCTCTGGGGTTTTTTCACATTTTCAGGGAAGGATTAGCGTGAGGGCTCCGGGTACTGTGTTTAGGTCTTGCTTTGTTGTAAATGGTTAAATTGGCAGGATCTGTGGCATATTGCTCAAAGTGCAGTAAGCCTGGAATAAATTAAATGGCTTTCATTGTATGAAAAAGTTCAAGATCACTGCTAATTCTGTGAGATAATCTTTCAAATACCAGCAGTTTAGATTTGAATGCATTTCCTTATAACCTATATAAGGTAACTAAGCTGAATAGGGGTATTATGCTTCTGTAAAACTATGTTCATTTTTCAGATGGTAGAACAAATCCAATTAGGGTTTTTTGTATTTACCAAGTAATTAGGTGCAGATGTTTTTGCATTGCCACTTCAGAAGTCACCTTGCTCTATCAAGGTTATGACATGCCCACCAAGCAAAGAGGATAAAATAAAAACCTGCAAAGAGTCTGAGAGTTTTAAATGTCCTTTTGGTTTAAAATGAGTTGGGGTTTTTTGGTGGTGATTTTTTTTCTTTTTTTCCTCAAATGTATTAAAGAGAAAAATGTAAATAACTTGGTTTGAATATCTAAATGCGCCTTTTGCAAAAGGGGATGCTTTAGAATATTTGTCTAGAAAAACAAGTGAGCTGAAACATTGTGCTAATAGGATTTGCAGCATAAAATATGGCTAATTTCTCTTCTATGACTACAGGTGGCAGTGTAGAAGCCAAGAACAAAAATTGGCAGAAATTGTGTTCTGTGTACAAGAACATGAAGAGTGTACTCATGACTAAGCACAGGAACCTGGAAAACCACAGGTATGTGAAGTGATTCATACAGCTGCCTATGGTGCTCCTGGTATTTACTGTATTCTGATATTCCTGGCTCAATAAGTATTTTTGGACCAATTATCACTTAATGTGTTCACAGTAAGAGCCTAATCAAAATGTCATGGAAAAATCTATATTTGACTACTAAAAGGAGGAAAAATACTTTCAAGGCAGTATGCAAGGAGAGGTGGGATTTTCCTACTTCCTATGGTTTATTGTAACTATTGAGAATTGCAGCACTAAGTAGCCTGAAGATGATTTTTTTTTATCCCTTTAAATAAATAGATTTTATATTGATAAACCTAGCAGCAATTACGGGCCTGAATATCCTTGAAAAGGAGGAACTTTAGATGCAAGAGATAAGTTTGCATGTCTGGATGTTTTGGATGTCTTATCAGTAATGTTTTTTAATGAGCACTGAAGGATTAAAAAGTGTGAGGAAAATTGCAGAATTAAGAAGATGTAATTAAAGAATTACATGTCACTTCAAATAAGTGTCCAGTGAGGTTATGTATACCTTGTTAAGGGTTAAATCTTGTAAAATTAAAAAAAAAGACAATACAGTTTTCAATTAAGAAATAAAAGTAAAAATAAGCAGTGTGTAATAAGAGCTCAAGATAAGGTGTCCTATTTCAAAGCACAGGAAAATACTAGATTATTTTAATAATTATTTGTTCATTAATAGAATTAGAATAAGGCAAAGCTTTTCTTGCATATTTACCTTGGTGTGCACAGCCTGTGGAAATTAGTCCAGGAGTCTGCATTTCAGGATTCCTAGGAAACCATGGAGGATGAGACAAACTCAGAGCTGGGACTTGAGGATTTTTTAGGACTCATGAGTGGGATGTTATCCTGGTAAGAAGTGTCAAAGTGGAATTGTCACTGTGATCATGGATATATTTATAGTCTTGCACTTCCTTTTCTGGTCTAGGGGAGCAGTTTGTCTAAACCTTTCAGTTGCTCCTGGGAGAATGTGGTTCTACTGCAAATGCCCAGGGATGGCCAGGTCACCTTGTGTCAGCCCCTCTGCAGCAGCTGGCCTTGGGCACAGTTTGGGTTATTCCCAGTTGCAAAGGAAGTTGCTGAGAGAATTATTTATTTGCTGTTAAAGTGGGCTACGACTGTGCACCCCATAGGTATGACCAACCAGCTGTCACCACTAAACTGTTAAATTATAGTGACTTGAGGTTATGGAATCCAAGTAGAAAATATTAATTATTTCCACCCTGTTCCTAGAGTATCAACCAGGAAACCATAGTTCAGGTATGGCTTTGTGGGCACTCAAGCCCTGAAATTGTAAGGTCTCTGATGGGGAATAATAAGACCCTGATCTCTGGTTTTGGGTGCATCATAATGCTTTCAAAATACTGTTTGCCTTGGATATAATACCCTGCAAAGCTTTCAAAGTTCAGTTACAAGTGAAAAGGTGGCTAAATCTAGGTCTTCAGTGGTGTGCAGCAGAGAACTCTCCTAAGCATCTGGCTGTCATGTTTTTGTCACCTGTTACTTCTGAGTGAGCATCAGACCAGTAGGTCTTTTATTATTATATGTTATTGAGCAACAGGGTTTAAATATCCATCAAAAACTTACGTTAATGTCCCAGATAAAGTCAGTTGAACTGTTTATGTACTACAGGTCAGCATATGCTTATGGCTTTGTTGAACATTGTTGAGTTCATTAGCTTGTGCTAACACGTTTAGAAGAGAAAATGAAAATGTCATTTGTCACTGGCACAAAATTTTAATGGGGTCTTCCATTACACCAAGTGCTGAAAATATTTTAAAAAATGGTAACTAAGCAGTGTGATGCTCAAGAGTTCAATTTACAGACACTTCTCTGTGCTAATTATGAAGTATTGACATAAATGAATGAAACCACTTGTTAAAGTGCCTTTTTCAGTGTATGGCAGTTATGTGTTCACAAGATGATTCATAACATTCAGCAATTTGTGATGAATTTCCCTGCCATTACAGGAGATTACTAAGTATCTGATGTATTTGCACTACACTGGGTTACTTCAAATTAGATTTGATGGTGGAAAGCGAACTAGAACCATTTTCTATCAACTCAGAAATCAGGCCTGTTTTGTGAATCAGTATTGAATTTCTCTGTACTGTATGGTACAATTTATCCCTTACAATAAAATGCAAATGTTTAAGCATCTTGCCTATAAATACAGCAGTGACAGTGTGTGTGTGGAAGCTCTCAAGACTCTTTTGTGTCGAAAGCTGTGCACATCAGAGCCAATAAAATGCAGCACAGACTTGGTGTAATTGAAAGTAGAATTCACAGTAAGAAATCTAAATTTGGAATCTAAATGGGTGAGGTCCCACTTTGAATCAGCAAGTCTTAGCTATGTAGAATACTCCTGGATTTGGTGAAGGGTGTAAATACAGCTCCCCTCAGCAGTGCAGAAGAGGCTGCATCTTAAAAACCAGTTCTGTGCTTCTGTTTTGAACTAAAAGTTGTGGCTGGTTCTGTGTTCTGTTGTCTTAGGGAAGCAGTGTTTAAGGGCTTGCACAATCAGTCCTTTCATGGTATCACAAAAGTGGCTGTGATCTGTTAGATTATAAAGCATGATTGCCCAGCAGTTATGGGAAATGTCTGTTAATGATACTAGTGTTACACAAGAAAAATTAAACTTTCTTACTCCTCATTACTTTCATAAATTGTCTTGAAAATGGTTTGTGGGAACCTGAAGGATGGGTTAAAGGTGCTGAATGGAAGGCAGAGGTTATTAACATTTCACAAAATAAATACTTTAAACTTTCACAAGCACCAACCGGTTCAGTATTAAAGATGGATTTTTAGAAAACCACTAGAATGGTTTTAGATTTTTAGAAAACCACTAGAAAACCAATGTCTTCCAGAAAGATGAGGACAGTCTGGAGGGAGAGACACAAAGTGAAAATTTTCAATGGAATACCATGAGAGTAAGCCTATAAAACACAAGGAGTATGTCTGAGGCCATTTAGCCTTTGGTTTATCAGGCTAGAGGCTGATACCAGATCTCCAGTTAGGAAAAAAAAACCAAACCAAAAACCAAAACAAAAAACATTTACTTGCCTTCAACAATGCAGCAGCTGTTAAACCAAAGAGATAGTTGTGACACTGCAAGATGCTCATTGCAGATTAATGCAACTGAACTCTTGTGAAAGTCACAACATGGGAAGTGTAAGGAAACTCCTCTCAATTAGCAAACCTGTAAAGCAAACCTCCAGGCAGCTATTCCCACCTCTGTCTCCACTGCCACTGGGACACCAATCCTGCAGAGGAGAAATGACCCTGAAATTAGGTCAAAAACAACCTCATCCTGTAGATGCAACCTTGCTGTCAGGTGATGGCCAAGCATCCTTTTGCCCTAAGAATTCCATTGCATGGTGCTGGCTCCAGGTGATGGAGAGACATCTCCTGCTGTGGGTGTAACCAGTGCTGGAAGGGAGTGTTTGGTAACCTTCCAACCACTGCCAAGGTGGATTACAGCAAAGGGAGTCTGGGCTGTCTCTCCGTGGTGGAGAAATGCTGGTGACATAAAGGCCACCAAAAGAGTGCTGGAAGCAACATGTAGTAATGCTAAAAAATCTGAGCCACAGTAACATGTCTAAACAAATCTAAGCCATGCTCTGTATTGTATGCACCAGCCAAACTATATTTAGCTGTTTTTCTCCATGCTTTACTGCCTAGCTGTTTTTCTGTGTATTTTGCCATTTCTTCACATGCTTAGTTGTTTTTCTGTGTATTTCTTATGTTTATAACAAGTGCACAAGATAAGCCATTGTTAAGTGTTTTTCTGCAACTTGTTGAAACCCCTCAAAGCCACTGAAAGATAAGTTGTGCTAAATCAAGAAAAAAAATCCTAAAAAACAAAATACCAAAAATTAAAAAAACTCAAAATAAAAGTGAGCAGCAAAATTCTGAACAGCGACCGATCATCATACCTAAAAAACTTGTATAGAGTATGTAACCAGCATAAAAACACCAATCAAAAAATGCATAATCATGTAAACAATAGTTTTAAAATCTATCAATAAAGTTAAAAAGTAAACAATAAATCAGCTCTTACATAATCATTTTAATTTGCTGTTCAAAACTCCTGTTTCTCCCACAGCAACATGAGTTGCTGGATAAAAGGTTAAGAATAAAGAACTTGCAGCATCAGTCTGCAGTGTACTCCCAATGTTCTGCATGAGGGCAAGCAGGGAAGGCACACAGGTCAAGGTGACACTGTCTGTGCCTGAGGTATGTGAGGCAGAAGTTGGTGGAGGTCATCTAGAGAAAAGTGAAGGAGTGCTGGAAAAGTTAGATCTTATTTATACAGGAGCACAGAAGGGCAGGCAGGCAGACCAAGATGGGAGTGTTTCTATGCAAATGTTGGAAGAGTGGAATATAAAATGAAGGGATTGATGGCTTAGTTCTGCAGTGAGTTATTGACAGTCCACATCTGCCATAGAGAAGGTATCAAGCAGGATTAGGGTTCCTATGGACAGCCAGGTAAGAGGAACATGTCAAGAGAAAAAAATGCCTGTAGCCATTGTGAAGAGATTCAGGAAAAAATGCATGTTACCTAAAAACTGCTTCTCTGACTCTTTAAAAAAGTTTGGAGGAATATTTAGCATGGTTGAGCAAGATGTAAGGAACAGAAAGATACTCTGCAAAAACATGGCCAGAAATTTAACAAAGGTGAAATTCATGTAAAATAAACATGAAATATATGCCCAAAGAAGTTAAAGCCTGATATGTGATAAAAGGGAGAGAAGCTTGTCACAAGTTCTTTCAAAACAATCAGAAATGGAATGGCCATTGGTCCAACAAAGATCTAAAAGAGCTCAAAGAATATTGCACCTGT
The DNA here is from genome assembly GCA_034336665.1 of Luscinia megarhynchos. Lineage (NCBI taxonomy): Eukaryota > Metazoa > Chordata > Aves > Passeriformes > Muscicapidae > Luscinia > Luscinia megarhynchos. The sequence continues at coordinate 6,253,030 of JAPFBE010000003.1, forward strand.
AGCTAAAGGCATGTGAGACAGCAATGTTCACAGCAGCAGTGAAGCTGAGGGTGCCAGAGGTGATGCCAGTTTTTAAAAAGGTTTCCAGAAAGCCTTTGGGAAAGAACAGGACAAGTTTGACTGGCATTCATAGCAGCCAGTTTTCTGGTAAATACAATGGGGAGTAAAACTAGAGCATGCATGGACAATTTGGTGCACCAGGAAAGAGTCAGAACAGTCTCACAGGTCTGGTGGAGTTCTTTGAAGCACTGTTGAGGCTGTGAGTAAGTGTGATTTAGCTGATGCAGTACACTGGGCTTTCTGGGAGTCTTGTGAGAGCGACTCACCAAAGGTGCTGAGCAAAATGAAACTGCTCTGACATAAGAGGAATTTTTTTTGTCCTAGACTGATGGCCAGAAAGATGAATAAATGTCCTGTTTAACAGAAGGGATGGAGGTCACCAGCAGAGTTACTCATGGATCTGTACTGTTTAACATCAGCATGCATTGGTGATCTGAAGGGGAGAGTGCAGAATGATTCTGAGTTAATGAGAGTAGCATAAATGAAAGCCAATTATGAAGAACCCAGGAGGGAGCTTGTGATGCTTAGTAACTGGGGTTGAAGCTTGCTGCTGGTGCTATGAAGTAATGCATGTGGAGGAGAACAATCCTGCCATTATTGGGATTATTAGCAGGGAAGGAAGCAATGCTGTAGAGAGTTAATCATGCCAAATCCAGGCATTGATCAAGTGTTTGGGTTTGGTAAAAAAAAATAAAAATTAGGGAGCAAGGCCTCACAGAGCAAAAGTCTGTTATACCAGTTTGTAAACTGCTTTTGTCTTGACCTCTGGGTGCTGTTCTAATCCCTGGATTTAAAGGAAGAATAAGGGAGGAAAAAAGGAAAGATAACAGAGCTAGAAATGGGTGGCAGTGATGATAAAGAGCAATTAAATAGATTGAGAATCTTGAGCCTGGCAAAGTAACAGATAAAGATGAAAACGATAGAAATCTATATAGAAGTGTAATGGAAAAAAATGAACAGGGAGTGTTCATTAAGTGTCTCTTGTAGTACCAGACCCAGAGGGGATCAAATAAAATTATCAAGCGACAGATTCAGAGCAAGTAAGAGGTGGTATTTTTTACAGTGCATAGTTTAGCTGTGAGCCACTGCCACGCTGCAGGATTATCTGGGTGTGGACTGTCAGTGCAAAAGCATCAACTCTTGCTCAGAAGAACACAGAGCTCAGTCCCTGAAGGCTGCAGAGGGATCCCAAAGTGTCCCTGCAAGCTTTTCTTGTCCTGGTGCTCTTCCCAGACCTCTGCTCTCAGCCTTTGCTAAAGACACAATATGAGGATAGATGTATCTTTGGCCTGACTGAATGTGGTTATTAATATGTAAAAGGAAGAAAAATAGCAGTCCTGTACAGAAAATGCTGACCAAATGCCACTCCAGATGCATGACTGGAATATTGGAGAGGAAAACATGTTGAGAAGTACAGATTTATTTTTCCTTGGGCATCATGACTTCCCAAAGCAAAAAAAAAGTTGTTTTTTTGAAGAATGTACTGGTCTTTACCACATTTTAGTGCTGTGGTTTAGTTGGTATGGTGATGTTTGGCCAAAGGTTGGACTGATCTTGGAGGTCTTTTTCAGCCTTCATGATTGTGTGATATGTGGAGTTCAATGCCTATACAAGAGAGTTAAGATTCTTCTCTGAAGTATCAGTATTTAGCTTTACTTCTGTCCTTGTTCAAAGTTGGACACTTATTATTCTTTGCAGTTTATCTTCAGAGGGACTGAATTAAAAAACTGTACACAAAAATAAACTGGAGAATTTTGGTTCAGGATAAAGTGCTTATTGATATAATAAAATGAAAAATGTAGGTTTTGAACATGGAAGATGAAATCTGTTTTCCTATAAATATGGTGAGGTTACACCTGGGCTTGTTCCTTACCCAGATGTAGAAGGACTAAAGCTGTTAGACTTGAACTGAGTAAGAACTTGGAGAGAATAGATTGTTCAGAATAAACAACTTGACCATTGGACATGAGAATGGCATTTAAATATTAAAAGTGTTTAGAAGTTATGAAACCAGGACTTTGTAGCCTTCCAACCCAGAAATAAGTGAAATCAAAGAAGAGCCTCACAGTGGTAAATCTTGGTGTGAACACAGCCAGCCACGAGGTAAGAACCAGCACAAACACCTGCACCCTACAAGGAGTCAACCATGGGAGTACAGATGGGGGAGGAACACAAAAATTGATCTATTGATCCAGGAATATTTGTCTCCTTGGGTTCCTGGGCTTGGTGCCATCAATCAGCCTCCCCAGTGGGTGATGAGGAGCACCCCAAGCTGGTTTCTGCTCTGCATTACCTGCTGGAGGAGGTTTTCTCTCTCCACACTGGCTGCAGACTGATGGGAAGCAAAGCAGAGAGGGCTCCCTAAGTCGGAGCTGCCCTTTGAATATACCCATTCTATATGTGACTGTCAGATCTGATTTTTCTACAAGTTTTAGTAGGTCACTTTTTTTTTCCCCAGTGGTACTAAGATAAAAATACTTGAAAAGACAATACCAGCTAAACCCATTTTAAGTGTTTCATGGAGAAGTGTCTGTTTCCTACTAAAGTTCAGATTGTCCCACAAAGTTTTCCATAGTTGAGAGCCATATTAAAAAACAAGAATAAAATATTCTTCTGTTTAAAGAAAAAAAAGTAAAATCAGAGATTTTTCTGAAATAGAAAGAAGCATGCAGAAAGATTATACAGAGCTTTTGTAAATTACAAAATTTAGACAATAGAGCCTGTTTGAAAGAAGGGGTGAATTATTTACCCCACCTAAGACACTCACCTCTCACAAGAATGGGAGAAGAATCATTCTGTCATTAGCTCAGTTATTTTGATGATTCCCTTGAATGGTCTTCAGTTTTCTTGTTTATTCAACAATAACAAAAACAGACCTAGAGTAATTTCTTGATTGTAATTTTCTATAATGGAATGTTATGCTAAAAGGAAGAAAAAGTATAGGAAAAAATCTTGCTTTTCTCTTTATCTGGTAATTAATACAACGAGGTAATGAAGCTGAACCACTGGCAGACAGACACTAAAGGAGATTTGGGTCAGCACAGATAAGAATAAGGTTTGATTTTTATCTAAAAATAATTTGTTACCAGGCACTGTGGAACCGAACTTCACTAGTAACATAGACTTTCATATCTATTTAAAATCATACTTTAAACTGTAGTGTGGGGTCTTAAGTAGCTAAGGGGATGCACCAGCCATAGCATATTTCTCCAGCAATTATTTATTCCAGTGATATCTTAGAAACAGGACACTGCTATATGTTTTAGTTTTTCTTTTTAATTTTTTTAATTTAAAAAATATTTTTATTTTTAATTGACTTATTTGGAAACTATTCCAGTTACATTTTTCTAATACAAAATCCTCTGAGAAAACTGGTTGTATATTTCACTATTATAAAGTTTGTGCATAGACACCTTTTTTTAAATTTTCCTTTTTGTTATCAACTACACTTGTATTTTTCTTTTTTTTGGGGAGTGTATCAAGCACTGCAATTCTCTGATGCCTTACAGATAATTGATTGTACTTAAATTTTATCTGGATGGTTCTTAGTGTTCCTGATAATTGAGGTGGTTCTATATAATGAAAATAATAATAATTCTGAAGTCATAATCAAAGTCACATGCTGCCTTTGATTCAGATTTCAGTTGTATGAAGCCTGTGTTGCTCACAAAGAAAGTTGTAAACTCTTCAATTTCCTTTTTCAACTTTTAGATATGCCTTCTTTTCTCATTTTGTTTTTCTGTTTGTTTTTTACTTTGCTTCACAGCAGTTTTACTTTTAATCATCGAATTTATAGGTGGAGTTTTTTTTTTAATTTTTGATCCATCTTGGTGCTTCCTGACACATATAAACATAATGTCCGTGCTTGCTTTACCCCATGCACAAATAATTTCCAATTGGAATGGCTATTTAACAGCATATCAAACACATAGCCATAGCAGTGCTATCTCCATTGACCCAGATTAGTTATTTTATGAAGTTTAAAGAAGTTTTGTTTTGCTTGTTCAGTCAGAGCAAGCTGCCCTAAGTGGTGGTGTGCTGTGTCAGCTTGTGGTGGCAAATACCTTGAGAGGGTTATTCAATTTAAAGTACTTTTCTCATCAGATAAACATTCATATGATCCTTTACAGAGACCAAGTACTGACAATTTCTTAAACTCTCTTTTCTCAAATGCTTTCCCATGTGGGCCTGTTAAATTTTTCAGTCTGTAAAGGTGTAAGATGTTGACTTGGTGAAGATGTTTTTGAGCAGGGGGGTTCTGTAGGATGGTTTGTGGGATTTCAGGGATCTCCAGCATCCAGATACAGCAGCTGCTCTGGGGCAATGTTTCCTCATCCTTCTTCATCAATCCTGTGTTTCTGAATTTTAACTCCCAAAGAAAAGGGAAGGTCAGGGGGGCCCTAATGCTTTCTGCAGTCCCCTGAAAGGAGGTTGTAGCCAGGTGGGGCTGGTCTCTTCTCCCAGGTAGCAGTGACAGGACAAGTGGAAATGGCCTCAAATTGCACCAAGGAGGTTTAGATTGGAAATTGGGAAAAAAATGTCATGGAAAGAGGGGTCAGACATTGGAACAGGCTGCCCAGGGAAGTGGGGGAGTCACTGTCCCTGGAGATAAATATCATATTTGACATATTTGAGTGGGGGATTGGCAGTGCTGGGTTAGGGGTTGTACTTGATGGCCTTAAAGGTTTTTTTCCAGCCTAAACAATTCTATGATTATGTGAATTTCTTGCAAAAATTATCTAGTGAATCTTTTATTTAACAAAGTCTGTGAAAACAAACATTTCCCCCCCCACCCTGCTCCCCTGTAAACAGACCTAGAAATCTCAGCTTGAAATAGAATTGTTTTGTATTTCTGAGGTGGGGAATGGAGGAGAGTGGAAGCAGTGCTTGTAATGACTTTTGAAACCTTCAGAAGGTAGCAGTCCTTCCAAGAAGTCTCCTGTAGCTCCTTTGATTCAGCAAAACTTAGAAAAGTCACAAGAATTTGAGGCCAAGCAGGTTACTTAATTTAATAGATTGCTGATTTATGACTGGTTCAACAATTACCTTAGGTTTTATTTCATTTTAATGGTTCAAGTTAGAAGAAAGTTTTGTCCCACAGAAATTTCCTTGTGTTTTACTTCTCATTAATTAATGTCTTGGAACATAGTGAGGAGCTGATCAAACCTAGGGGTGATATAAAGCTGGGAAGAAGGAAAATTCTTAGGTTGTTAGAATTAAATCAAACTTAGCTGTGAGGTTTTTGGGGAGTAGTATGGTGTAAAAAAATGAAGTTTTAGAAAAAATATAGCTGTTCTAAAAAGCACAGACATTAAGTAACTTGGTGAGCAGTGGCACTCAGGCAAGGATTTTGTAATTAGCAGTAAGAGTTGAAATTGCTCAGTGGAAAAGAGGAATGTGTGCTAGATCTCATGTCCATCAGGCCCTTTACATTTGATGCAGTCAGAGGTTAGGACAAAAAATTTTCAAAATGTTTAGAGAATAAAGAACTGAACAACAAGGTCAGGCAAAAGATGTAATGGCTGAATAAGTAAACAGGTATTATTAAAAAGGTCCATTTAAAAATCATTTTGTCAAATGTCTTGATTCCAGTTTTACATCTGAATTTTGACTGCTACCTACTTGCTGAAGATTATTTTCCTATTATTCCTCAGTGGCCATGTGTTCAAAATATGTCCATCTAATTTTCCACATTTGAACTGGAGAATATTTTATTTTGAAAATGTTATAGATCTTTAACTTTTTAATTTGGTATTTTATGCAGAAGTGCATCTGAAGATAAAAAGTTTCATCTCTTAGACCAAATGTTTCTGAAATGACACAGGACTTTCCTTGAGTGGCAGCTGTGTGTTTTCTTGGTTGTATGGGGAAAGAAATACTTCTTTCTTCTTGTAAAAGTTCATAGATGGTTTTGTTGCCTGCTCTGATTGTCTCAAATGTTCTCCTACTTTTGCCATCTCCACACTGTTTTAGTCTCAGACCCTTATGAAGAAGCTTCTCTTATTTACAAGCTGATTGCAGTTACCCTTTAATCACTTGGGTTTTAAAGACATGTGGCCTGCATGGCACCTTGAAGCTCTAGCACATTTTTCTCTCCCAAGGCAATCACTTTACTGTGATTTTATTTTTAAGCTTTTTACACTGAATGTTAATCTCTCTCAAGCTGGTCTTATTGAAATGTTCTTCATTATCACCCTTTTCCTCCCACTCTGATAAATCCATTTTATGCTCCTGTTTTGTCAGGCAAGACTTTCCCTCCCTCTGCCCCTCTTTTAGGCAGGATTATTTTCTTCTGGAGTGTTAGCTTAAGGGCATTAGCTTTGATGGCTTTGGTGGGGCATTCAAAGGCTGTCCTGAGTCTAGAGGGAGCACTGACTGTGTTTCCTCCCTGGTTAGTGGAAAATTATTGGGGTTTTCAGGGCAGTTCTGAATTTCCAAGTTGGGCTTTTTTTCTGAATTGCCCTCCAGAGAAGGTCACTGACTCCTCCAGCTGCAGCAGGGCTGGTTTGGTGGCCACTGGTGAGGAGCTGGACCTCCCTGCCCAGGGCAGCTCAGTGTACCTGGAAAGGAAAAATAAGATGAATGATTGGGAATTACAGATTTTTGTTGTGTTACAGGGTCTGGGTGGCTTAAACTGTGTGCACTTGATACACAATGTACCCTGCAGGTGTTTCAGTGCTGGAGTTGTGTTTCCACTTGTAGTGGCTGCTGGAAAGTGCAGGATCCAAACAGCTCAGCTGGAATTTTCTCAGGGTGCCTCTCATTTAGCTGAACTACAAATAATTGGTGGCTGGTATCATTTGCTTCATAATATAGTGATTAATTTTCATCACAGTTCTGTAGAAATTCTCCTGTTCTGCCATGTGGTTTTTTTTATCTTGCCTGAACTGAAGAGATTTCTGAAGCTGGTACATAGTTAAAGTATTACGTGGTGCTTTTACAAAGTTGTCACCAATGAATTAATTGCAAATCAAGAATTTCAGTTCTTGTAGTATGTCCCCACCTGTGTTCTTGTTCTGGAAAAAAAATGAGACTTCTATGGAGACAAAGCTGGCTTTGAGACCTTGGAGGCCTTACTCCTCATCCCTTTGAGTGATTTCAGACTGTTTTAAATCAAAAATTAATGTTTGCTGCTGAGGATACCCATGATGCTTCACAATGCATGGATTTTGGGACCTTTAGAAGGAAATGGCATCTCTGGTCTCAGGTGGCTTCTTGTAGAATAAGAAGGAGACTAGGCAACAGATGAAACCTTTGCTGTGTATTCTTTTGTTTCTCTTAATAAATTTTCTCTTTCCCATCATATTCAGTGTCTAATGTCATTCAGAAAGTTTGCCTCAAATGCATAACTTGTATTTTAAAGCTAAATTCCAAACTTAAATTTTTAATATTTACTTGTACCTCATGTAATTCAAATAGAAACCCATTGATGAAACCTGAATGTTTGATTAACTTAATTACATTTCTCAGTTTTTAATGTGAGTTTTAATATTTGTACTTTTGACCTTGCACTTCCTTTACATATTTTTGCTGCCACATTTCTACATGTATTTTCATTTTCTTTTTTTTATGTTTTCATTTTCTACACCTACTGGGAGGGGACTGAGGGTGACAAAAGGATGTGAAGATGTGCTAAGAACCATGGCCTTGTGAGACACAGGATTAAATTGTTTACTTGGTGTTAATAACTTGCTTAATGCTATACCTAAAATCTACATTTGGAAGAAGAATGTGGGGAATTCCTTTAAAAAGTGGCACAGAAGCAGGAAAGAAAGTTAGCAGACAGTGATTAATTGCTTTATTGCAAAAGGGGAGCTTTTTGTATCTCCTCTTGGTCTGAAATGAGTTGCCATGTGTCGAGAAGGTAGAGACTGGCAGAAGACTTTCCTGTCTTACTAAGTTGTGACATCAGGAAATAACTAAATTTACCACGGGGAGTTTACCTAACTAACCACAGCCTTTTACTGATATGTTAACTTTGTCCTCACATACAAATTTTGAAATAAAAATGCCAGTACTTGGTGTGTCACTGATGGGAAGTAAAAGGCAATATTTTGGTCATAATTGGTAGGAGGCAAGACTGACATTCGCATGAATTTTCCCCAGTTAAAGAATGAGCAGAAAATATTTCATAGAAATCAAATTATTTCTTAAAATTTCTGTCAAGCTGACTTGGCATTTGTAAATGCTTGTGCTTTCCCCACTCCCCACATAGTGTCTGAAAGAGGTTTTATTTAAATAAGAAACACATTATTTGTTTAAAGCATTAAATATTTTCTTTAGATTTCAGTCTTCAGCTTTAGCACAGCCCTCAGAATTATTTTTTCAAGGCCAGAAAGATCCTCATGCTGTCTTTTAAAACATCCTGCATGCCAAAGGACACAGAAATATATTCTGCAGTGATTCTGCTGTATTCAATGTCTTGCAAAAATTTAAAGGGGATGGCAGAGAAACCATTGCTTAGCCTGGTGCCCTGTTCAAACAAATTATCCTCACTGATAATTTATGCACACAAATCCTTAAGTCTCACTTGAAGACACTCTGGTTTTATCCCTTAAATCACCTGAGGCTTCTTCTGTTTCTTCTCCACTTTTATTTAGCCCCTTCTGCATGCAGTTCCAATGTACATTCTAGTATTGATCTTGCCATGCAGAAAAAGAGCAAAATTGGGGAGCTTGTATCTGTTGGGTGTCTGAGGACTGCCCTAATCCTTTTTTTCCACAGCTCTGCCTGCCAGGCAGGTGTTGAGTGGTTTGTTCAGTGATCCTGCACCTCCATGAGAGCAGCATCAGTCCGGGCTCTGGTGGCAGGTTTCAGACAGGCACCAGCTTTGGGTGTTCTCAGAGGAGCATTAGCAGTAGGGTTTGCCTTCACTGTGTGTCATTTGTGTCTGCAGATGGGATTTTGGGGAAATACCAGGTCTGACTGGAGATAAATCTGCTTATGTAAGGTGTCTGAGTCTTGTAACACTGCTGTAGACCTGATTCTACTGTTGTGTGAGACTTAAGAGTAAGAAAACAGTCTTAAATTGTGCCTTCTGTATCTCCTTGCATTTTGGAATTATTTGAAAATGAGTCATGTGCATATGTGCTGGCTTATCATTATGCTTTGCAATTAAGTCAAACTGTACTTTCCTCTTATGTGGGAAAAAACTAGAAAAATTATACTTTTTTTTTTCAACAAACTCTAAGACCTCTTGGGAACTCCCCTGTTCCCAGCTTGCCCTTCTGCAATCTGTTTCTGCCTTTCTGACAAGTTAGATTTTAATTTCTTGGCAGATCTTTCTGAAACCTATGTCTGGTAGTTTGCAGCTGAAGACAGGCAGACTAAACCAGGCTTTCCAAAGCTGCTGCTCTGGTATAAATAGTTTAGTGTGACCCTCTGGCTCAGTGTCATGGATGGTGGCAATGGCAGGTAAACACATCCTGGGGACTCTTAACTGTGCAATGTCCTCAAAGTCATGGCAGAGCTGCCTGAGAATTTGGGAGGGGAGAAGCGAGCAGCATTTCTTTCCTGACAATGTGAAATGAATTGGCTTTCCCATGAATAAAGGTGGAACTGCTGATCTGTTTTTGGGCTCCTGACAAGTGAAGACCATCACAGAGCTGTTTTGGCCTTCACACGAGCCCTTTTCTGTCCATTTGTGTGTTTCAGTAAGGGTCGGCTTTGCCAGCCACCAAGAATTCCTGGTGTGTGGTGGTTCCCTGTAACAAGGTGAGCTACCAGGGAAAGCACTGTAGAGCTTCAGGTCAAGAAGACTTCTCATATCCAAAGATACTGTCTATTCCTGTCCAATGCAAACTAGACTTGGGCTGCTTGGCTGCTGAAATCCATATGTGGTGTTGCCCAAAGGCTCCTTGAGTGCAGACCCTGCACTTGGAGGTATCCCCTGTTAACTGCTGCTGTTCTCCCTGCAGCCCCTCTGTTGTCACTCTCTATTTCTCCTCTGAAAACACTGTGGCTGCACATGGGTTGTCACCACCAGCATAATTCAGTTTGTGTGGGTCCCTTCTTATCTAAGTGTGAATTGCTGCTGGGGGATAACTGAGGCTGCTTAGGAGTGAATTACCCAGGCAGTAATTACCCATTCCTGGCCATTGACTTCCCATCCCAGAGGGCAGGTGAGGATTCAGACTGTGCTGCGTGACATAAGTTCAGAAAGTCTAAAGCTTTGAGAAAGCATCCAGGATTTGCACTGGCTGTGCTGTGCTTGGGGAATTTGTGCTGCAGAGCCCTCAGTGCAAATGAAGGGTGCTGAACATCTCACAAGGTGTACCTGGGGCTGACAAAGGAGGTGTAACCTCGTGGTGTTTGGCATCTTTTTTGGTGTAGAGCTTTGAGGAGTTTTTCTCCTCAGCTGGTCCAGTATATGAGGACATGAGTGCTGGTTCTTGGAAACTGGAGAATTGAGTTAGAGTGAGAAAACCCTGACTCCCTTTTCTGTCCCCCTGTGACATCCAGTTGCCTGCCCCAGCAAACCATTTTTTGGATGGGTGGGGGAATTCAGAACCCCCACACTGGCTGCATTTGTGCTTTGTTTTCACCCTTTGGAGAAAGGCAGCAGGGTGGCAGAGCAAGGAGCTGCTCTTGTTTTTGGGAGCTGGGGAGGCACAGAGGCCAATGCCCAGCAGAGCTGCAGCGTGCAGGGATGCTCAGGTGACACCCAGAGTGACACTGGGCAGGGCACAAGGTGTGACCTGCCCTGGCTGGGGGGCACAGCAGCTCTGTCAGGGTGTACTGGGCCTTCCTCATACTGTGGGTTTATCTGTGTGCCTGCAGAAGGGCAGGTCATGGGCAAAAGAAAAGGAGAAATTATCTTTCTCAGCAGCTGAAGGATGTCTAGGTTACCCAGCTGGAGAAAAATTGAATTTCTAGAGGAGAGGGCAGTGGAAAAGGATGATGACACACAATGGAGTGAGTGTAGATGGGTGACTTCTACAGTGTTAAATTGAATTTGAAATAAAATGCCCTTTGAGTTAAGTTACTTTGAGTTTCTGGGACTTCAGTGTGCAACATATTAGAACTCAAAACTGAAAATGGAGTGGGGATGGAAATGTCCATCATGGTTGTGACTAAGGTGAGGTCCATGCACAGAAAATTAAGGCTTCTGAAAGCAGAAAACCAACTGCAGAGAGTTGAATGGGTTGTTTCAGGTACTATTCACTAGAATACACTTGAAAATAATAACCATGTTGATGTTTTTTTGGCAAAATGAAGAGCTTGTTTTGGAGCTGTTTAAATTCATGGCGGGTGGGAGGGAATAGTACTATTGTAAACGTCATGAAAACAGGGGAACAATGTAGATCTGAACTCTTATTCCCAATAGGTTTTTTTTCTTTTTTGTGTTCGCTGGTACATGCTAAAAATATTTTCAATATCTTAACATCTGCATTGTTATGAAATATGGCACGTCTTTGTTTTGTTTTCAGCTGTGTCATTCTTCCATTACATTTTGTTCCATTTGCTCTCTTCAGTTGGGATGTGAAGTCATTTTCTTTTGTCAGTTTTAGTCCTAATTGCCTTGACTCCAGAACTGCACTGTGCACCACTTGGAAGAAGTTATTTCTTTTGTTCTGCCTCAAAACAAACCCCAGGCTGTATGTTGGGGAATATGGATTGTGAAAATGTCTTCTGCTTGGCAGAGAGGGGCAGAAAACAGGGTAAAAAGGAGGCAGTTAAGCTTCTTTAGAGGTAGAAAAACATGAGTCTGAAGAAGGACTGGGTATACCAATGTATTTTGGATATTTCTGTGTATTAGCACACCTTACCTGAAATGCAGCCTCATGTCCCATTGATTGGATTCAGTTGGAGGATGGGATAGATGGGTTAGACAGACAAAATCTCCAAAGCTCCAAGCAGCAGAGGAAGATGGTGAATGAAGATGGGAAGCAGTTCTGATTCATGGCCAATGGAAGCTGCAAAAATCAGGGCCAGACTTGTTGTGCATACAGGAAAGGCAACATTAATTCAGACTGGTGATGAGGGCAAGATGGCAGGAGATGAGGGATGGGGATCTTGGATGCTGCTGCTTCCCAGAACACTCTCTGAAACACGAGAGTTCTGGGTTCTGCTTTCCCTCCTAGGCTGGGGCACTGCAAACTGTGATACTCCCTGCTTTTGGCTTCTTGGTTGACTCAAGCAACAGCACTGGGTGTTAATGCTCTCACCCTGTCTCTCAGGTGGGCAATTGTAGGCAGGCTGACACAAAAGGGAAAAAAAAGGAATTTTCCTGGTTTGATTACTTTTTTCTCTCCCCGAAGTATGAGAAAACTCTGCATGTATGCCATGCACTTTTAAAGACTTGCTAAGGTGACAAAGCCAGGCCACCAGAACTGGGAAATGCTGAAATCAAGGCTGCACATGTTACTTTAATTCTGTTTTCATGGATGTCTGCACTGCAGCAAAATGTAAATAAATGGTAAGTATTGGAGGTTTTGTTGGTTTGTTGGTTTTTTTCTTTTGTTTTGTTTTCTGGGAGAAGCACACCTGTGATAAAATTATGGTGCTTATGGGATGAATCAGGGATAGGCAGTTAATGAGAGGTTCACAGATATTTCTGAGATGAATTTTTTTGCACAAAGCTGTCACAGACAGCCCTTGGCAATCTTCTCTTCCCACCTGCCTCTGCCTCTGTGTGCAGCTCCCCTCCTACTCATGGCAGCAGCAGCCTCTGGGATTGCTGAAAACCCCTGGAGGGAGGGGGTTCCCTGCTGTGGACCCTTGTCCAGAGGAGGTGCTGGGCTCTGCAGGCACCTTCATTTATAGTTCTGAAGTAGCCAAAATCCACTGATGGCATGTGCCCGGAGAGCATCTCATCTCTGAACCTCTCCTTGTCACAAGAGTGGGGAAGTGTGGCTGACAAGGCACCAGACAAGGACAGAGAAGGGTCTCCTGGCTGAGGCATCAGGTGCTGTGAGAGGGAGCTGGGTGCTGGCACTGCTGCCTGCACCACAGAGCTCCTGCCTCAGGCTGTCATTTTGTGGCCAGCTGCTCAAATGCTGCTACGTGTCTTGTTTTCTGGATTTCCAAATCAACTCCAGGAGCCACATGGTCATTCAAAGCCAGTTTTAGATGATTTGCTCTGAGGAATTCAATAAAAGGCACAACCACTATTAAGGAGTAATAGGGAGTGAGGCTTAACTATTGAATAGATTACGTGAGACTGGAAGAATCAGACAGCCTGAGGTCTGGAATGGTCTGGTGTTTGAATTTTCAATTCCAGGTCAAACATAACTTGCTGAGGTTCCCCTCCTCCCCCCCTGCCAAGTTTTTATGTTCCCCAGAGTGCAGTGCACTTAAACAGAAGTGATTGGAACAAAAAAGGCAATAGATGTGTCGGTTAATCTATAGCTCTTTTCTATATTAAGTTAGTTTTAAATAGCATTAAAGGCTCAGTTTAGTGAAGCACTTAGTAAGGCATCTAACAGCATATTTGAATTGAGGCCAGCATTGATAAACCTGGATACTGTGTGATAATATATTCTAACAGGAGCACTGCATCCACAATGGTTAATGTATGTCCCAAACAGGGCTCTGTTCTTCCTGCTGCTCAGATTCAGGGTTGCAGTTTAAAGCTGGTTTATTTGTGGGTTTGGTTCACACCTTCCCAGTAAGAATGGGATAAAAGTGATTTTTTTTTTTTAAGTGATGGATTTAGGAGCAGAGGATATTATTTAACTTCCCAAAATACCTGCTGTCTGTCACAGACCTCAGTCCTGCTTTGATTCCTTTAACACTTCTTTATTTTTCTGGTGGATATTGGATCATTTGATGTCCCTGTACAAGATCCAGTTAGAGAAGGTTTCCTGGAAGAGGGTTCTGAGACTTCAGGAAAGTGGAAGGGACAAAACCAAACATTCTTAAAGTAGACCAGCATTAAGACTTCTTCTTAATTTTTAGAGAAATATGTAAATTGTGTCTGGAAGGTCACTGTAACGAGACCTTTACAAATGAAAATACACTATTTGCTAGTTAAAAAATCCCAAACACAAAACCAAAAAAACATTAAGGCTAAAACTTTCACAACTTCCAGAAGGCAGACCTTTGGACAGCTATCCTCTTAAAATAAGGGATAAATAAAATAAAAAGGGATAAACTCTCCAAAATACGTGAAGTAAGAACAAGAAAAGTACACTTCTTGCAAGGAGTGCAGTCAAGGACCTCTCTATGTGAGAGGCACAAGATGTACCTAAAATATTAAGCAGATTTTTGAAGTCTTGTTAAAGTCATGTCAACCTGAACCATTATGAACAGAAATCAGATTAAAAGACACATTGTTTTAACCTGACAATTCATTGAAAAAATATTTACTTCGTTTTGTATTTTATTACTGAAAAAGTTTTCAAAGTTATTTCCTGTGACTTGGGGCACGAGCACCTTGGCAAAATGTTATTTAAAATGTTGTAAACCCTTCATAAGTTTATAGGAAATAATAATAGATTTTTTTTTAAAGTACATTTTCTTTAGCCTTGTGGATTGAGTTATAATTTCAAATTTAAAATAATTCTCAGTGATTCCATTTCCTTTAGGTCTCTCTGTAAAACAAATCAAGAGTCAGAAAATGCCATTTTCTAAATGAGGATGCTGCCTTCTACAAAATAGCATCTTTAAGATAAGAGAAAATTTAACCAAAGTGTTTACATCCAAAACAAAATAGCTGTTATGTGCAAGGAAGTGCATATTTGATTATTTTACAGTAAAATGTAATTGCATTTGTTGTTAAGAGACCAGTGAAGTGGATACATTCAGAAAACCTGTGATTGGAGAGAAAGGCATTTCCCATTGTACCCTCATAAAACTAAACGAAGCAAGTAATGTTTGGTTTTCAGGATGCATTTGATCAGCATGTTAAAATAACAGTATTTGAATTAGAATTTAATAAAACTATTACCACCTTCATTTATGGAAAAAGAAAATGCTGTCTCTTTTTTTTCCCCTTATTTGTGATCATCACCTGAAAGATTCTGTCTGAAAATTCTCCTACAAATCAAGTGTAGCAGCTGATAAAATACAAATTACTGTTTTCGTGTGCAGTGATAGGGCACTTTGTTAGTTTTAGGTCTTAATTTTGAAGTGCTCTGGTGACAAAATTACTCCTATTTTCTGTATTTGTGCTAATCTTTCAGTGAACATAGCTAAATCGTAGCTAAATCATTCCAAATTTCCACCTTCTTCTTTAAAAAGAAAGCCTTAGTAAATTTTATGTAAGTTACTCATACATATGTGCCTCTACTAGGCAAATACCAAAATAGCAAAATATAACTTTATGTCCTTCACTTTAGATCTTACTGGAAAAGTTATTATATGCCTTTGGTTTCCTTTCTGTTTCCACATTTGGGCTCCTGTTCTCCTTCTGCATGCATAAAGGTCTATCTCCATTTTGCAAAAAATCAAAATACCCAAACAAAAAAACCCCCACAGGCAACAGTGGTGGAGAGATTATTGGGTGTTTTTTGTTTTTTTTTTTCTTAATCAGGAATATGTTTCTATATTCCTATTTTGACCCATCTGAGTATTGTGTATTTCTCTGGTGTGTAACCCCAACTGGGTCATGGTTGTAGAGAAATTTTGTGTGTGTGGGTATCTGATGCATCCATAAATTAGAATATAAAGGAGACTATGCTTTAACCCAATAACATTTAAAACAGTGGGGTAATCTGTTGTCTTTCCTCTTCCTCCTGGAATAATTGTTCTAATTTTTTTTCCACCATAGTTTTCTTCTCTAGCATTTTAGGCTCTAAAAAAAAACCCAAACCAACCTAACTACCTGATACTGTCTTAATAAGTTTCTTTTTTTATTTCTATTTTTTGTCAGCTCTCACAAATATATTAGGTCATTTGAATTTTTGTTTGATATATGTCCCTTCTGTTCTATTTATGTATGTATATATACATAAAAATATGGGAGAGGTTTGTATATGTATGAAAAATATGGGCTGTACATGTATATAAATAAGAATATGTAGGGATGTGTGCATACATATATATGTACACACACACACATATATTTAATACCAACTTTTTTTGGTTGTTTGTATCATTGTGACTGAGACAAATGGGGTTTTTTCCTTCAAAGGAGGAAAATCACCTCTCTCAGTAGGTGATTTGTAAATGAGGTTGTCCTGCATATCTAGCTCCACTTCTGGAACTCCCCCTCCAGAGAGCAATGAAGGGAATATCCCTGGGTGATTCATAGGAGCCAATTATGACTGGGGGTAAGATTTTGACACAGAATTAATGACAAAAGCCCTGTTGACTCCAGTGGGACGAGAGGATTCACAGTGAAACACCAAATTTTTAAATTGCTGCTGTTCCCACACATAATTCGTGCTGCTTCACCACAGTTCACTGACTCTACCTTACTATGCATCTTATGAAAACTAACTCAACTAGTAGCAAAATTCTGCTAAATCTCAGAATTTACTATTGTGCTTTTGTTGCCCTTATTAGGCAGCAACTTAAAATACTGTTTAAAAGGTGTTGAACAAAGTCAAGCTTAGATAGTTTTAAGTGGGGATTGTTTTAGCACTTTTTTCTCTCATGTGCTTTTACTTCTGTAGAGGAAAAAATATTTCTCATCGTTTCAAATCCACAGTAAAGTGGAGATCTAGAAGAGCATGGATAGTCTGCTCAGGCTTGAGAACCTTAATGGCATTGCATGATGAGTAGTGAAAGAATACAAGGAATTTGTTGAAAATGTATGCACATGGCTGAGATCTGCCCCCTCTTCTGTGACTTCTGAGTGCTTAGATGTTGGATTAAAGCATTTGTGTCTCAGGCCTGGCAGGGCTGGTGCTGCTTCTGTGAACCTGCAGCCCAGCTGGGGTGTAGGTGGTACATCTACATCTGGTATTCCCCTACGTGAATTCAGTGAAAAACAGGGCAGGTTTGAAGCAGGAACAAAGTTTTGTTGCAAGCTGAACTACAGTGAGATGTCACAATGCTGCCTGTTGCTTTTTACTAAGGAGGGATTGCTGCATTGCTCTGCAGAAAGTGGCAAAACTAGAAGACAGCATCTAGAATATCAAAATCTCACATTTGTGGCACTAGAAATACCATACAAAGCAGAGTTATGACTTTAAATACTCTGTTTATTCAGGATATAGGTGCCCATCTTGTTTTGAAAACACAAAGCTGCATATTTGGTAGTTTAGAGATCCACCAGTTTTGCTAAGAGCTGCCAAGAAGAAGTTGACAGCTCGGACCAGGGATTGCTGTGGTTGCTATGTGCAAAAGCCTGGAACAAACCAGCGGGAAATAATACCAGGGTGGGAAAGTATTGCTATGGTTACAGAGTATTTTCTTTAAAGGAGAGGTGGATAACACAGCAAGAACCACTGAAACTTAGGTAATAATGTATTATACAAAAGAAAAACGACTGAAAGATAATAACTGTCTTCTGCTCTTAATGGCATTTTGTTAGTTTCCAGCAAAGAGGGATTTAATTAAAGTAGGAATAATTTGTGAAAGCTTTGTTAGAAAAGTATCCTTAGCTTTTATTTTTCAAAAATGGAATGCCAGCACAATACCTTGCATATTTTGGCTCAGTCTCTTTGTTTTTTAAAACAAAAAAGATTTTTTTTTTTCTCAAGGAGATTAAGAGTTCTTTTAAAAATAATAAAAGTGTAATTATACACAAATAATCTGGTTCATATAAACTTTTAAGGCAGACTTTCAGAACATTAAAAACTATAAAAGAACTGAGTTTTACAAAAGACATATACAATATAAAGTGACTCCAAAATACAATAAAAATTATAATAAATTATAAAAACCTGCTTTAAGTGGGGCTGCAAATCTGAACTAAAAAATTCATCTGGGAAGCATCCTGTTTCACTTGTAGGTATCCTGCAGTGTTTAATTATAATCACCTCTGTGGGCTTGAGGACCCTGTGCAGCCCAGAGCTGTGTCTGGTGCTGTGGGCTGGGCCATGCCCACCTCTTGCAGCCCCCAAAATGTTCTGGGAAAGGTGGGGCTGGGATCTGGGGTGGCTTCACCTGGGCTGGGTTCCAGGTGGTCACCAAAGCCATTCTGTCACTCCCCTCCTCAGCTGGGCAGGGGAGAGAAATCATAATGAAAGGCTCATGAGTTAGGGACAGGGAGAAATCCTCACCAGTGACTTCGTGGTGGGAGGGACAGGACAGATCTGTGCTCCAGGACCAGGGAAAGTGTAAGAAGTGAAGGTTTTATTTTTTGATTCTGTGGCTGCTATGCTGTGTTTATCCTTCCCTCTGACACCCATGGCTTGTCCAGCTGCTCTTTGAGGCCATCACTGCACCTCACTGAGCTGTGGTTGATGCAGCTCCTGAGCTGTGCAACTGTGCTGAAGGTCTGCACCCGACCAAGGCTAATGTGTCAGCTTAATTCCTTGTCCAGGGACATGGAGGAGAATAGATTGTGCTGGGGAGTGAAGGATGGAGAGAGAATAAATGGACAATTTCTCTGTGCTCAAGAGCCTGCTCCCCTTCAGAGCACGACTCCACCACACCACATCAATTGTTCATCACATCTCTGCCTTGGGCAAAATCTGTTGAAGTTGAGGAGGAGGAATTAAATTGTCAGCTGAAATATGTTCAGCTGTTTGTGACTGTTTTCTGTAGTTCTAGTGCTGCTTTGCCTGTACTGTGTTTAGGGATTTGAGACTTGGAGGTGAGGCAGCATCCTTTTACTTTGCTCTTGACATGTATAATTAAACATGGAAAGAACCTGCTGTACATACAGCACAGACCCTGGGTATTAAAACTGAGATCAAAGACCCCCCTCAAGTTAATTTTGTAGCTTTTCTAGCAAATTCCTGCCTTTTATGCAGTGGACTACAGAGTGGAGAAGGAATGGTCCTGATGGGGACTGATTATACCAGGGCTGGACTTCTGTATAAAAACACTGAGACAAGGGTCCTGACAAGTCCAGAACAGAGATCTGAGATGGGGGGAAGCAAGGCAAAGGAGGTCAGCTGGGAAGATGAGGAATGGCCATTTTTTCAGGAAAACAGGGAATTTAATGGAGAAGTCTTAAGAGAGAAAGGAGAACTAGACTAGAGGCTGGAACAAGATGAAGAGCTGGGGGCAGTGGGAAAGCAGGATGATGATGAGGAAGTGCTTGGAAGCTTAAGAATGGATGAGGCAAATCCTGGAAGGAAAAAAAATAAAGAGTTTGGAAGCTGAAAATGTCAAGGCTGAGGAAATGGGTCAAAAATTGTGTGCAATTCAGGTGCACTGCTCCCTGCAGTGAAGAGCCAAAGATTTCTGAGCAGAGCCTCCTGTCTTTTCCTAGATGTAGCTGACCCACTGTCAAAATGATGGCTTGCATGGATGAGAGCATCTCACTGCTGTAATTATTCCCTCCATTAGAACAAATGACAGAGACAAATGCAGTGTGGATTCAGCTGTTCCACGTTGGGCCATTTCCCTATGAGCATTTGTTCTACATTTTTTCCCTGGGGTTTTAAAAAATACACTTAATAAAAGCATATTGCCTAATTAGGTAGTAAAATAATAAGGTAGGTGCTAAAGATTATCCAAATTTGGAATTAATTTTTCCTGTGCTGTCTTAGCTCACTGTAGTTATGATTGCATAGCTATGTTGGAGGACCTAATTACATGTTCACATGATATTTACTCCTCCTTAAGGACTTCCTCCTTGCACTCACTAGCTCAGGTGAATTTCGATGGGGGTACATCAAAATTTGGCATCTACAGATTCTGAAAGATGTGTTGTGAAGGAGAGAAGTTTGCTGAGAAAGAGCAGCTCCCTTAAGGACAGCAGAGGGTTGCCCAGGGACTCCTCTGCCTCTCTGCCACAGGTCTGTGAGACAGTCCAGTCCCTCACCACTGCTGGAAAGCTCTTTTCCCTACTCCTTTATCCCATTTTCAGAGCATCTGGCTTGATTGTTGGCATTGCTGGGCAGCCTCTTCTCTTTTTGTGGGGTCAGTGGCACCTGCATTTTGAAGATCTCTGGCTCCTGGTTGGAGACACCTTACTCAGATGTGGCTGCCCCCAGCCAAGATCTGTGGGAGAGCCTTGCTGTGGGCATGGCTGGGATGGTTTGGAAGCAGCTGAATCATTTCAGTACAGCTCAGCCTGTTCTGGTCACCTGGCACCATTCCTCATTTTCTTTGCTATAGCTTAAGTTGGATGACCAGTCACCCAAGTCTTGCTCACTTTACACCTCAGTTCCCCAGGTGTGAAATTAAGAGTTGTTCCCCCTTTTTCATGAGATGGTGCTTACAAATATTATGGAACTCACTTTCCCAGTATCCATATGGTGGTGATAAACCCATGAAGAAATTTGCCATCTCAAAGCTGGAATTAAATAGAAGATGGCAGGAAAGTCTGTGGCCATCTGCTGAATGGCAGAGTAAATTGGAATATCCATTTGCCCATTGAGCAAATAGCCAATAATCTTGTGCACTGACTGGGATGGACCTGTTCAACAACAGAAAAAAAAACAAAACAAAAAAAAAACAACCCAAGTTTTGAATAATAACTGAGGATTTTTATCATGGTGTGTGCACACACAAAGCAAGATGGATTTACAGGTGCTCAAGAGTCCTTCAGCCTGGCCCCATCTGCATTTTTGAGTGCTCAACTTCACACTGATCACTGTTTAAGATACCTTTGTGTGCATCCTACATTGTTAGAAGCACTAATACTTTACAGACCTGTGTGCCTTTTTACCTCCTTAACCATTCCAAAAAAGCATTAAGGAACTGGGAATACTAATTCAGGAAAAAATTTTCCTAAGATAAGTAGTTAAGGAGAGTTCTGAAAAGCTGGTCACTTGGCAAGCCCACATGTGCCTCCATCTGGCTCACAGGCTGAAAGACAGATTCAGAAAGTAGTTGAGATAATTTCAAAATCATGGCTTTCAGACCTGTTGTTAGGTGCAATAGGCATTATATTTAAGTACTTGCATAAGCAAATTTAATATTCCTTAGGACTTGAAAGTTCCTCTTCTTTCTCTCTGTCCTGTCCTTGCTCTCCACTCTTCCTTGAAATCTGACACTCATTCAGTTTGCCAAGGTCCTCTCCTTTCTCTTGTTTTCCCATGGTTCTCAAATTAAATAACACTTGATTTAAATAATGACATGCTATGGAAAATAATTAGGCTTCTAGCCATAAAAACTGTGAGGAAGCTATTTGAATTTTAATTAATACCTCACATTTGTATAGGATAAATTTTTGAAATAAGCTGTTGAAATTTTGTAAACTGGAACAAAATAATGACAGTTCCTCAAAGACCAGAGAACTTCAACTTACATTTCTTCTCAATTTAAAATTTTAAAAAAACCTAACCAAAATGAACCTTTTTTGATATTATGTAGCATATTTAAATTTCTGTATGCATCATCAGTGAAACCAAGTGCAGTTCTTGTTGATCAATGTCACTGCTTATTAATTCTATCATTGATTGTTTATAAGACAGCTTGGTAGAACAAAACAGAGACCAGGGTGATCACTGGTCATCAGTCTTCTTTATCTTGATAAGTTTTTGATGTCCTGAATAATCCCACAGAGACAGAACTGGAAAAGAGTAATAAATGGGAGGCCTGAAATTTTCCTTCTTACTTTCTACTGGGAATCACTGCAGGATTCTTCATTTTTTAGTGTAATCATTGCTTGAGATGATGTAACAAGATATAAGTGTGCTGAAAAGTACTGAGCAGATGTTTCTATAGACACATGCAATAAATATTCTTCCTGGTTTTGTATACATAGGACAAAAATTCACTTGTACAGGAACAGTCCAGGTATGAGAGAGCTGTTACAGTCCTGTTTGTGTGCCTACATCCAGGCAGTGAGATTATTCACAGCATGGCACATTGTAGCCATTGAGCCCCAAAAGGAGGCTTTAAGGGTGTCCACTCACAGCAGATCTCAAAATTAATATTGTGTATCAAACAGAAGATGTCAACACCAAAGCCTGAAACTGCAACACCTGAAAATACTGCACTAGGAACAAGAGTAATTATTGGTGCTGTGTGCCTTGATTGGCTTTATTGGGCTCTCAGAGGAAGCTGAATAAATGTCAATACACTTAAACTGCTGCTGGTCCCTGAGGAGCCAGTTCAGAGCTACAATATCCCTGCACCTCTCTGAGCCAAGTGACTGAGTTCATATTTTTCTTAGAAATGTTGGTCTGGAGAAGCTTTTAATTGTTTTCAGAAGTGTGTTAATAGCAAAAAAGAAATATTTGAAGACACCTTTCCTCTTCTTTTCTTCTTTTTTCCCCTTTAATTAGAAAGATCATGGGTCTGTAAATATTTCAGAGTATAAAACCAGATTTGAAAATATGGAGGTCACTGGAAAAGATGTGAGGAAAATCCAAGCCCTGGCAATGTAATTATATTTGTGGGACAGTTTATGAAATATCAGTGGGAGTATGAGGCACAGGTGCAGGACTCTTCTGTTTTGGCTGATTATTTTTTTGTGCTGCCAGTGTCTCTAGGTGGACTTTGTGCTGTAAGAAAAATCACTTGCTCTCCTACTTTGGAAACAAACCAGTCAGTTTCCCTTTTTATGCTGTGGTAAGGTGGCCTAGATTTGCCTCTGTGTCTTGTTGAACTGTAAGTAGTTTCTAGTTTATGGCTGAGCATAAATGCTCTTTCTTTGGGACAGGCAACATACACATTTATGTAATGAAGAGATTTAGGGTCTTGGACGCACATCTTGCCCAAATGATTCAAATATGAGCATGAAAAGGAGTCACATTGTAATTTGGGGTGCTTAGGGTGGGTTTTGGTGCCTACACATCATTGCTCAATGCTCTTTGAGGTGATGGAGTGTGCAGCTCTGGGGCAGATCCTGAGCCCTCTGCAGTTTGGGGACCTGGCTGCAGGAGGTCAGGAGAGAGGTGGCACCAGAGAACTGGACTGGAGGAGCTGAATTGTACCTGTAAGATCTGAAGAGGATTTGTGGTTGCTGTATTTGTGTCAGAATAGCTGTTTGTTTGGTAGCTAGCCACCCTCTGGCAGTAGATTGTCTGATAAGAGGACCCAAAGAAAACATTTTCTGCTCTCCTTCCTACGACAGTTTGACATTTCAGAGAGTGCAGTGGGACTCTACCAGTTCATCAGACTCAGAAAGAGCTTCTGCTGCTTCAGTTCTGTTGGAAAACACCATGAGAACATCCTACAAATACCTGACTTTATTACTTTTAATTATGAAAATGTTCTACATATATTTCCTTTCTAAGTTCTCTGTTCTAAGCCCACTCTCTCAAAATGCTGGAAAACTGCGAAAGAGGCAGAAAATGTCAAGGTAACAGAAATGAACTGTCACTAAAATCTTACCTTTTCTACTCCAGGGAACAAGTGGTATTTGAGAGAGGAAGAGATTAGTGAGGCTGAGGGATTCCTTGTCAAGGAAGGGAAGCAAAACTTCTTTCAGGAAGTCCAGCCTGTATCTGAAAGTGAGAAATAATGGTGTCAATGAAAGCAGTGTGCACCTTAGCCCAAGTATGGAACTTTTCCTCTCTTCAAAGCCCTGTGCACCTGCAGGACCTACAGAGGCAAGCACAAAGTCTGCCCCATGGAGAGTCCCATGCTCCATCCAGGATGAGCAGCTGGAAAGCAGCTCTCCAGAAAAGGCCCAGGGGTGCTGGTGGACTCCAATTTGAGAATAAACCAATGTGCCCTTGCCTTGGAAAGGACTAATTGCATCCTGGGCTATGTTAGCAGGAGTGCTGTTCAGCAGGGGAAGGAAGGGGGTCCTAAGGTGATCCTGAGGTGATCCTTCCTCTGTCAGCCCAGATGAGGCCACATCTGGAGTGTTGGACTGTTTTGGACTCCCCAGTAAAAGAGAGATGGAGCTGCTAAATCCCTCCCTTCAAGCAAAGGGACACAAAAATGGTGAAGGGTCTGGAGCATCTCACCTGTGAGCAAAGGCTGAGAGAGCTGGGACTGTTCTGCCTGGAGAAAAGGCTTTGAGGGGGGAGCATGAATGTGCTCAAATGCCTGGAGTGTTGCAAAGCAGACAGAGCCAGGCTCTTCTCACAGAACAGAGACAGTGCCCCCAAACTGGAGCACAGGGGCTCTGTCTGAGCATCAGGAATCACTTTTTCACTGGCACAGGTTGCCCAGAGAGGTTGCAGAGTCTCTACAGCTCCAGCTTTTTGGAGGTGTTCACAACCTCTCTGAAGGTAGTCCTGGGCAATGTCTGCAGGTGCCCCTGGTTGGGCATGGGGGTTGGACCAGATGAACTCCAGAGATTTTTTTCCAATCTAAAATATTTTGTGATCTTGTAGGTGTGCTGATATGCCTCCTCTGAGGTATTTCTTTACAACAGAGAAGGTGGAAATTACCTTCACTACTCTTGCATCTACATCTGTTTATTTTGCCCTCAAAATGTCTTCTAAAAGTTGTTTTATTATTTATAAAATTAATTTATATCAATGTCTAAAACCTGTTTTTTATTTTAGAAGGCTTAGGTAATAGTTGTGTTGCTCTGTAGCACTGAAAGGTCTGGGAGTAGTTCAGTGCACAGTCTGCACAACTCTGGTGTTTGCTGATACAGGTAAACAACAGAAAACACCACTGCTCTGTGGAACATGAATTCACTCACCAGAGGTAAAACAAATATCAAAACTCCCTAAACATATCTAAGCTCCTAGATATAAATTTGTATACATTATCTGACCACACTTTTGGCATCCTGAGGTCAGATGGGTTATTCTGGGATAGCTGATACAGCTTGGATGACTTCTTTAACCTCTGGTTTCTTATTTTTTTCTTTTTTTCTTTTTTGCTTATAATTACACTGGTATATATAATTCCATTTGTTCTTGCTTGCAGCCATAATGTAGTTTTGAGACAGTTGTGCACACTGAACAATGTACCAATCTGATTCTTCCTGCTCTACAAGTCTCTCCCCTCTCTTCCCATCCCCTCTCCCTCCTGTCCAAGTAGCAAAATGCTGATTAAGTTCCTCTCACTTGGAAATTTTGCTCTGATTACAGACATGATGAATTTTTTGTTTCCTTTTGTTTTCTTCCTTTTTTTTCCCACCTGCTTCCAAATAGAAGTAGTGGTGATCTTTCCCATTGTTTTCTCTGAACTAATTTATTTGATGCTATTTGTTCTCTGGAACACTTGTGTTTAGGTAGTGACTCAGTAGTCTGGATGCCCTGGTAGAGGTTGCTGGTTTGGTGGACACACTCATACTGGTTTATGTCAACACAGAATTTCTCCTGTAATGTTGACTCAAGATAAATATTATGAAGGAGATAAACTTGAAGTGTTCACAGCATTTCTTTCTTTAACTTTTTTGGGAGGTTTTTTTGGTTCGATTTTGAAGAAGAGAACTTCTTCCATCTTTGGAAGAGTTATCATAAGTATTTTGTGGGTTTTCCTCCTCTTTCTTCCTGCCACAAGTTACCAAACCATTAATGGTCATTAGTACTAAAATAGTCTATCAGTTACAATAAACCTGCCTGCTGTGAGCTGGGCTATATTAATTATATCTAACAAAAAATTTGGGGTGTTTTTTTTATTTGTTTTGTAGCTCAGTTCTACTCAGTTCCTTGGGGACTGATGACTAAAAATATGTTTAACTGTACAGATTGTTCTAGCTGTTAAAGTGCATTTCCTTATTCCTGTAAGGACTTGCTGTGGGAGCAGCTCTGAGTTGACTGAAGGGCAAATTTTTTTGGCAGAATGAAAGTCATCCATCTAATACCAGATCAAAAGAGCATCTCTCTCAAATAGATGCTATTGAAATTTTTTAAAAAGTGAAAAAAACCTATAAATTGGAAAATCACAATCAAAAAAGTGCTTACCAGTGCTCTACAAAGAAGCCAACTGGTTTAAAAATAAAAAGCCCAGGAGCATCAGTGAGTTGACCAGTGACAGTGTCTGATCTTGCAGAGTTACACCTCATGTTTTCATTCCATCCATGATGCCTTGGGGGCATGCTTTTTGTGTCTCAGTATGAATGGGCTTGCTACCACATAATTGGTGAACTTGTTGCAATGAGAGCCTTGGAATAAGAATTGTGTTTCGGTTCTTCCCAACAGTGTAAGAGAGTAGGACACTTAAAAAGTAAGTAAAGATGTTTAGGATGGCTTCTGCTCAATATTATGGAATGCTGTCCCATTGGCAAAATGTCTTAGAGATGCAATTTCTTCAACGTTAAGAACTGGATATTGGTTCAAATTAAATCTGAGAAGTTTATTAATGTTAGCATACCAATTTTGAATGTCTTGAAAAGTTTGAAAGTGTATGCTAGAAATAAATCTCTTTCCAGGCACTGTAAGTGTGTTTCCTGCAGCAGATAAAAGAAACATGAGCAGATGCTCTTTGCTGCTCTAGGTCAAATTCCTTTAAATATGTTATTCAAAACTTAAGTTTGCACATAATTCTGGTGTAATGTGGGGTTAATGGTTTGGAATGCTCCTCTATCCCTGTGCACCACTGTTCATTTTATTAGGTTAAAACCTGCAGGATTGTTGAACTTTTTGATGCACAGCATAAAGCAAGGAAGTTGCTCTTTTTGTTGGGCACAGGACTGCTAGCCAGGGGATGGAGCTCTATTCTTGCCTCAGCCTCTAAGTCTCTAAGCCTTCCTGTGACCTGGAAAAAACAATTTACTCCTTATGTTCTGCCCCTATAAACAGGAGGAAAGTTCTGAAAGTCCTCAGTAATGGAGCTTTTTAATTCCTGAGCATTTTCATGATGCCTTGGGATCCTGAAAAAGAAGGTACCAGATAAAGGCAAATAACTTACTGCCTTTATTTTTGCAAAGAATATTTGTCAATACTCTTCCTTCTCAAGATTCAAAAGCACAATTTGGAAAAGCCCCTTCAAGTCTGAAGTCTCATTTCCTTAATATATCCATCATCAGACATAAACACTTTTTTTTCCCTCCCTCTCTCTGGGTCACTTTTTCACTTTCATTTCTTAGTCCTCAGGAAAGTCTCCTGCAAGTGGTGTGTGTGTTTCTGATGATTACTACTTGATGCCATTTTAGAAAAATGAAACATAGTTAAGTAGTGAGAGGAACTGGGCAGTACAAGGGGTAGCTTTTGGACAATTCATGGAATAGTCGGTGCCTTTTAATGGTAGGGTACTTCCTCTGCTCATGAATTATTCATTTTAATGCTTTTGTTATAATGGCGACAGTGTTCGGTCTCTGAGGCAGTTCTGGACAGCCTTCCTCTGCTGAAATACTGCACAGCAGCAGCTACCATTTATTTTATAAACTAATGCATCCAAGTCAATAATGCAGTGAGTAAATGTATTTTAAAAATCGAGAAAAACGAGAAAGGAGGGCAGATAACAGTATTGTAACTAAGGGGATCTGTTTTGCTGAAGACTTCAGTTTGTTTACTTTTCTGGGAATTATTTAGGGATGTAATTTAAAATGAATATTTTTACAGATTATTGTGTTTAGTATTAGATTCAAATTATGTCTATAATGAAAACAGACATTAGTGTCTCTGCTTTATACAGCATTGTGCAATAAAAGGCAGTTTAAAAACACTCACTGTACATAAACACATCGAGTTTTTCTTAAAACTAATGTTTAAAGGTCTCTTTGAAACAGTTTTTTAAGATGAAACATAACACAACCACATAACCCACACAGAAAATGCATCTGAGTCATGTGCATACAGAAATAAAAGTTTCTTTGTGGTATCTAGTATCAGTCTTTCATTAAAGCGTGGACTTTTCTGAGGAGAAATTCCAGTGCAGGCGCTGGAGGGTTCTCCCCATCTTCCCCCACCTCCCCACACTTCCCCGACTCTGGGTTAAACCCCTGGGTCTCGGCAGGGTGTGTTAGGTGCAGTCCCGTGAGGAGCTGGGAATTTGGGGCTGGGAGATGAAAATTTGGGACTGGGAGCAGAAATCTGGGGCTTAGAGCAGGAATTTGGGTTTGGGAGCCAGGAATTTGGGACTGAGAGCAGGAATTTGGAGCTGGGAGCGGGAATTCGGGATTGAGAGCCGGGAATTTGAGGCTGAGAGCAGGAATTTGAGGTTGGGAGCCGGGAATTTGGGGTTGGGAGCTGGGAATTTGGGACTGGGAGCAGGAATTTGGGGCTGGGAGTCGGGAATTCGGGATTGGGAGCCAGGAATTTGAGGTTGAGAGCAGGAATTTGGGGCTGCGAGCAGGAATTTGGAGTTGGGAGCCGGGAATTTGGGACTGGGAGCAAGGAATTCCGGAGTGGGAGCCGAGAATTTGGGGTTAGGAGCTGGGAATTTGGGACTGGGAGCAGGGAATTTGGGGCTGAGAGCAGGAATTTGGGTTTGGGAGCCGGGAATTCGGGATTGGGAGCCAGGAATTTGGGGTTGGGAGCTGGGAATTTGGGACTGGGAGCAGGGAATTCGGGGCTGAGAGCAGGAATTTGGGTTTGGGAGCCGGGAATTCGGGATTGGGAGCCGGGAATTTGGGACTGGGAGCAGGGAATTCGGGGCTGAGAGCAGGAATTTGGGGTTGGGAGCAGGAATTTGGGATTCGGAGCAGGGAATTTGGGGCTGAGAGAAGGAATTAGGGGCTGGGAACTGGGAATTCGGGGTTGGGTGCCGGGAATTTGAGGCTGAGAGCAGGAATTTGGGGATGGGAACCGGGAATTCGGGGTTGGGTACCGGGAATTTGGGACTGGGAGCCGGGAATTCAGGGCTGAGAGAAGGAATTTGGGGTTCGGAGCAGGAATTCGGGGTTGGGAGGCGGGAATTCGGTGCTGAGAGCAGGAATTTGGGGTTGGGTGCCAGGAATTTGGGACTGGGAGGCGGGAATTCAGGGCTGAGAACAGGAATTCGGGGTGTGAGCCGGGAATTCGGGGCTGGCGCTCCGTGGACACAGCCCCGTTCCCCGCGGACACGGACGCGCTCCTCCAGCGCTGTCCCTCTCCATGAGATTTTAGGAGCGGTGCTCTCCCCCAAGCCGCGACCTCGCTCCTAAAATGCCTTGGAGCAGGAGATAAGTGCGTGTGGGGGACGGAAGCAGTGAGCAGATAGATGAGTGATTAGGTCATTGGGATGAGGACCGAGAGGGGTTTTTTTATTTTTTTTTTACGCCGATCTCCCTCCTCGTTTCTTGCTGATCAGATTCCCTGCGAGCACGGAGGGCTGAAACTGCGTAAGTAGAGGAGACAAAACTCCATAGATGGGTAAAGCTGCCGAGCTGTAAGGAGCAGCGAAGAAGAAAGGAGTCTGAGCTGAAAGTATATGTGGTTTCGGGGAATCTGAATCACGCAGTATTACTTTCACTTTTTCTAGGCTTGCATTTCCTATGCACAAACCATCGGGGAGATAGAAGTTCTGATTTCGATAATGTCTTGCAGTCTCTGGAATAACACATTCTGCTGGAGGGGGAGTCCTTTCGGCAAAGGTCTCTCTCCCTGAGCAGGGAGCTTTCCCCGCTGCCCACATCCACATTGTTTCTGCTGGGAATGTCAACTTGGGGCCTTTTCTGCGGATTTTCCATACTCCTGGGTGACCACCCCATGTAAAATGGAAGCACCAATAGGAACCCCTCCTTTCCTTTTTCCTGTAGCTCTGCTCAGACCATTCTCTGTTAGCATGGTAGTGGTACAAAGTGTGTGGTCCTCCAGCTCTGACTAATGCATTTTGTGCTGTGTGACTGAAAATGCCTCGTAGTCTGCCAGGGCTGACTGAGGGTTGTGGAATGTGGTGCCTTTTCTGTGTTTTTCTCTAATTTATTTTTTTCTTCCTTTTTTTAATTTTTTTTTTCTTTTTTCCCCCCCTCTCTTTCTTTTATTTTTTTTATTTTTTTTTCCCCCAGTACAAATGTGTAGGCAGCTCGTTGAGAAGCCTCGGGATGCAGGGGAAATGCTTGAGCGCTGTGGAATGCGGCTTCCCCTGGGAGACCCCAGCCGGGCGGGCAGTGAATGAGAGAGTGGAAGAATGAGAAAAAGGGAGGAGGTCGGAGGCAGGGACAGATAGGAAAGAGTGAGCGAGGAGGAAGGAAGGAGGTGGAAACGGAGGGGCCCATTTCCCTTTTTTCTGGAGCAATGACAGCTGGTTCTGTCCAGCCTCACATGACAGAGTGCTGTGGAGAGGAGTATTTAAGCTGGAAGCCAGTGAGCAAGGGTGGTCAGCTGATTATATTTTAATTTCTTTCCAGGATTTAGTCAGGTGATCCCTGATGAGCAGCCAGCCCACCAAGAAGGGACTTCAGCACACAGGTAAGAGAGAAGCTGTGTACTCTTACATGCAACTGGGGGGTCCAGGGAAGAAGATAAACAGCTCTAACACTGTTTGATTAGTTAAGAAAAAAAATCTTGACTTGCTTGGATGTGTAACACTGTGATTGTCTCTTTCAATGCTGCTACTTCTGCTATTCAGTCTTGTTCTCGATTTTTTTAAATCTGTCTTTAATTAGAAGCTTTATTGCAAAAAAAAAAAAAAAAAAGAAGAAAAACACAATTGTGTGGTGTTAAATATAGACCTGGGTATTGCATGAATATTGCATTTTGTTACTTTTTGAATAAAATAACTTTCCATAATGCAAGTGTGTCAAACTCATATTTAGAGGGGAATTCCCAAATACTTGTTCAAATACTTGAACTATGAGTCATAAAAAGTTAAAGGACCAGTACAACAGTTCAGGATAAAAACTCCATTCAGACTTGGGTGGCTGCTTTTGTACACGTTGG
Source organism: Luscinia megarhynchos (assembly GCA_034336665.1). Lineage (NCBI taxonomy): Eukaryota > Metazoa > Chordata > Aves > Passeriformes > Muscicapidae > Luscinia > Luscinia megarhynchos. The sequence continues at coordinate 6,283,704 of JAPFBE010000003.1, forward strand.
TAGTAAAATATGTCTTAAAAAAACCCCCAAAGATTCACAAAGCTGAAGCTCTGTAAACTCTGCTGACCATAACCTAAAAGATAGGTGGCAGAGAGGAAACAGATGGCTGGGGAGGAGGATTGTGCAAGTGCTCTTGGTTTCTTTAGCATCTTTTCTTTCATTGTGTCTAACAACCTGGTGAATGAGTCTTCTTACCTGCTGAGGGTGCTTCAAAGGGCTCTGACTCCTTAATTCCTGTTATATAATGTCTTAGCAAGAAAACAGATTGAAAACCAGTAGTAAGTGCACTTACTGTAAATGAAAGAGTGCAGAATAAAAATGCCTGGTGGGTGTGACAGATAAAAGTGGGGTTTAACTGGTTTTATGTCTGGCTATTGTGCCACGCTCTCCTCTCTTTAAACATAACTATGCAAAATTTTCTTCCTTACTGGTGTTTTTCCTTACCAGAAGAGCTCAGATGCTCTCTGAAGTTCTGAATTACTCCTGTTTAAAGATGTGCTCAGAGTTTTTTAAGATGAAAAAGGCAGGCAAGTGTTTCCAGCTCCCACCTGCAGCTCTGAAAAACTTCTCATGGTCTAGGGTTGAGAACTTTATATTGAAGACCTATTATACAAGTGTCCATGTTTTACTGGTCCCATTGCTCCTGCTCACTAATTTGCAGTATTTAAATAAAAATTATTTGAGCCCTACTTTTTTCTGAGAGGCTGGTGCTATACACGAGAGTAATAAAGATGAGTGACTTTCCAATTTTTTGATTAATTTCATGATGTTTCTCTTTTTCTCATTGTTGAAAAGTGTCTGCTTGTGACAAGTTTGCTGTGGGATGTTGGTATTGTCTTATACCAGCAGCTGGTTCTTAGATGCTCAGATACCTTGAGGTTTGGTCTGGAGAAGACCCTGGAATGGGATGGTGGGATAGGTGGAGGAGCATTTCTGTTGGCTTCAGTGGACCTTTATCATGTGCAAGCCTGAGGAAACACCCAGGTTTGAGTGGAAATCCGGGAGGGTAATTGCAAAAGCATGGGAAGCATCAGAGAGTTTGAGGGTAGCAGTGGATTTACAGCAGGGGATAAGAGCTGGGAAGTTGGGTTTTGCACTAGATCATGGTGCAGGGAGTTCTCCTCAGTTTCAGATGATCCTTGGCAATGCTTCTCCACTGAAGGTTTTTAAGATGAGCTTTTCCCTTTTTGTGGGACGTGGGGAGGGGAGGTTTCATGAGGTGAGGAAAGCTTGGTGGAGCAAAACACTGTCAGGCAATAATGGTTCTGGACACAGGGATTGCTCTGAAGTGGCTCCTCTCTTGCCATGGGAGCCACCAGGAGGCACTTGGTGTTCAGTGCCCCCTTCCCAGTAAGAACTGGGAATTGCATGGGCTCGAGGCTCTGGAAAATCAGGCAATAGCCCTGAAAGCACCCCAAGTTCCTGCAAGCTGTTCCACACTGGCTTCATCTTCAGCAAAGGGATCTTTTATGAATGGATGCAAATCTTCTTAAGCTCCTTGCAGTTGTCCTTAGGGGAATTCCTGGCAGGTGGGCTTGCCCGGGCTGCACGCTGCAGAAATGCTGCCAGGGCACACCAGGAGCCTCACACAGGGGTGCTGCTGTGGAGAGAAAGAGGGTCAGACATGTGGAACTGGAATGGGTAAAAACTTTCAGAGAGCATAAGAGTATTCTTTTTTTTTTTTTTTTTTAATTGTTTTTTGCTTGGTTGGTTGGGTTTTTGGGGTGGTTTTTTTTTGGTCTTGTGTTTTGCCATTTTGGTTTTTGGGTTTTGTTTCCTTTATTTTATGGAGTTTAACCTATTGATTATCTGTGACCACTAGCCTCTTTAATAATGTAGACTGTCTAGTTCAAATATATCTCAGAGACAGGAAATGTTTTAGTTTCAGGTCTATTTCTGCCTTTTCACTTGTGTTCTTAATATATTTTCATCTGAAGAGAGGGATTTGTTTGAAATATTTCAAGTGCAGTTCTTAGATTTCCACTTATTGACATGAGAATATCTCTTTCACATAACTTCTGACTTGTGATCACTTTAGGTCATGTTTATTTAACCCTGGCAATGCCTAATGATCATGATTGCCCTGAAGATCACTAGGAAAAAATAAATAACTTGCCCTGCAAATGAGGAACTGATTCTGTGTATATGGCATTATAAAGGATAACATCTGCAGTATTTAATTTTCCTTAGAGGAGTGGAGGAAGAATTAAGAGTTTAACAGCTGTACTGAGTAAACTTGCAAGCCCATGAGCTCCTAGCACCTTTAAATACAGAGATGCTTACTTTCATTAGTAAAATTGGTCTAAGAATGTCAAAAAACCCTCAAGAAAGTTGAATCACAATATTTTAATAGAATATCTATTATAATGAACTGTTTTACTATACATTTTATCATAGATTGTTATTATTAACTTCGGAACATGATTTTTTGTTTTGTTTTGCTTTTTATTACTAGATAGAGGGCAGACCCTGCCGTTACTCATTTAGTAAGATCTCTGTACATTTTAGGGCGTAACTTGACACCAAAACAGTCATTACTTAAGTGCTACATCCCACTTGTCTTGCAGTTGGACAGCGCTTTAGCTGCTTAAAACCAAAACCCTTCATTCCCCTCTTTCCTAGTTATGAGCACAAACATCTGAAATGGGATTTTCCACTCCTGCAGCACTAAGAAGCTTAGACCTTTTGGGTATTATTCACACGAAATCTCTTAAGGCTCCACTTGCATGCTAACGCTCGGCCGGCCCCGCGAGGTTCCGCTGTCGGCTGGGGGGATGCTCCTGGTGCCCTTGGGGCGCTCTCGGAGGGGGTTTTTGGGTGTTTTTTGGCGCTGCTTTGGTTCCCAAGTGCCGCCAGCCCGGCAATGGGCGGGGCAGCGCGGTGTCGCCCCGCCGTGGCAGGACGCGGTACTGCGCCGCTGCGCTGGCCGGGGGGCATGGTCACAGCTGGGGACACAAACCGTGAACTGCACCTCTGCTCTGCCTCCTTCGCTTTTTCACCCTCAGAAAATGAAAAGAGAGGCTGTTAGAGGCAGCTCCGGCAAGCTCAGCGTTTCTCACTCTCTAGTTTCTCGCTTTTCCCTGATGTGATGGAGAGGGACTTTTTGCGAGGGCGTGTAGAGGCAGGACAAGGGGGAACGGATTCAAACTGAAAGAGAGTTTGGATTAGGTATTAGGAAGAAATTCTTTACTTGTGAGGGTGGTGAGGCACTGGCACAAGCTTCCCAGGGAAGTTGTGGCTGCCCCATCCCCAGAGGTGTTCAGGGCGTGGTTGGGTGAGGCTCTGAGCAACCTGGTGTAGTGGATGGTGTCCCTGCTCATGGCAGGGTGCTGGAATTAAAAAATCTTTAAGGTCCCTTCCAGCCCTGGCCATTCTATCATTCTGTGGTTTAATGCATTTTTTCTGTATTGGTGCAGGTTTTGTGATACAATACACTGTAAGTGGTGATTAACAGTGTGCAGAGACATACTGAAAAACACTCTTCAGAAGTCTCTGTTTACTGAAAGGTGACATTGCAGTTAGCAAACCAGATCTAGCCTTGCTGCAAAAGCAGAATGATTTTTAACCTGTCTGGATCACTTGGAAAGGCTGCTTGTGAACTTTGCATAATCTTTTGGACTGTAACAAAATGTTAGAAATACCCAAAGCTTTCTAAATCAAGTGTTTCATGTTAATATTTAATATCAATGTACGTGAGCTACTTCCCAAATCAGTTTTGCTTTCCCTCTTAGGAGTTGAGAAGGGAAAAAAAAAAAACATTCTCTCACTACTATATGCACTGATAGTAGTAATAAGCTTCTAAAAGAGTCATGAGCTCTGACACTTAATCACTCTTTATGATGAATGATTATTCAGAAGTGAAAGTCCTGCCACAACACACATTTCATTTGAGAGCTCTCACTGCACCATGTGCTCCAAACCTCAGTTCCACAAACTCAGTGTCCAGTCAGTTCACTGAGGAAAAGGCACGAGCAAGGAACTATCCTTGATCTGAAAACATCTCTGTAGTTTTGGAGCATCTTAAGAATAAAGGGGATGCACAGAGAGATGGGAGACCCGGGCATGTGGAGCTGCTTGCTCGGGATTTGTCCCTGGCAGCTTTTGCCATCTTTCCTCTCCCCTGCCACCACAAGCACCACGGGACCAGTGACAGCAGATTGCACTCTGTGAAGCTGATGAGAAGGATTTTTGTGAGCCTGAACACAGAAGGTGCCATAGCAAGCATCATAAATGTCCACACTATAAAAATGGCAAAAGACAAGGAAGTACAAAATGAGTTAGTCAGTGATGCTAATGATGCACGAAGCTCTTCAGCAAAATCAGGACTCAGTACTTGCTCACAGAAAGCAGAGTATGACTGAAATGAAGAAGAGGAAAGGCTGTGATTTAAATTAAGCAAACGGCATCTTAATAAGTTTTGGGGGTTTTAGGGTTTTTTCCCCCATTCATTCAGATCGTAGCTGGCTTTACATTGAATCACCTTTTCTGAGGAATTTATTTGTGCATGTGCATTTTTGAAAATAGTGTCATGATTTGTCATTTGTAAGACAAGAGTATGGGTAAACCCCAGAATAGTGACCTGCAACTGAGGGTGGCAGTCATTTACATCTGAACAAGAGGAATCAGAAAATCCATGGTAGGGATGCTTCCCAAGTGTTGCATTCCAAGCACTTCAGTAATTCTGTGTATTCTGAAGCTCATTTTTATTTTGTTATTCAATTCAAAATTATACCAACAGAAGCAACATATTATGACAAGTTAATGTAGTTTCTGCTGTGCAGTGCCACTGCTCAAGGTGTTGTTTTCATGAGAATCTTTTTTCCTTAAAAATAGAGATCTATTTTGATGGCACATCTTATGTGTCATAACAATAGAAGCTCAAGACCTGCTTTTCCAACTGTTTTATCCTCATTTATGTAATTATTAAATATGCAAGTGTGCACTACGTGATAGAAAATTTTAATCCTCTAATCTCTACATTTAATCTATGATACAAATCCATTGCTTTTTTTCCAAGACTGCCCACTGCTTCCTACTGGGTGGGAATTACTGCTTTTTAGAGCAGGGTATAACATTCACAGGAAGTTTGCTCCTGAGGAGTGGCCAGATCTGAAGTGTTGCAATAAATCTTGCAAACAGGCAACGATGGTTTTAATTTTAATTTTAATCTGTGCATGCTCAAATTGTACCATTGGTTCTGAGCAATGGCTGCATGGGATCTCTTATTGACCACTCCATCTGGAAAATGTATAGGACAGTGTATTTTTCCAGAGAATATTGAAGAAAATAATTTCTGGGGCTCACAAAAATCAAAGTGTCTCACTGTTGTGAGATTAGAAATCTTAACTGTTGTGAGAATTCTGAAGATGTAAAGAGCATTTCCCATAGCCCAACCTGTTCATCACCACACCAAGTTCCTCTGAAGAAAAACGAGCCATAGAGTTAAAGCTTTTTCACTGAACATTTTGTTCTGTGGTCACTTGTGCAAAGCGTTGTCTGATATATGGGACATACATTACGTGCTGAAGCTGAATATTCTTCGTAATTGAAGACAAAGCTCTTTTCAGAACTTTTCATCAGTCTCTGAAGAATGCTTTGTAGACACTGATGTAAATGTTTCCTGAGAACAGGGGGGGAATCCCCCCCCAAAAAAACCTCTCTGTCTTGAAGGAGAGTTCAGCTCAGCAAGCCAGGATGGGGATTTACTGCCTGGGGGTGGTGGTGACTGGTGCGTGCTCTTGGGGGTTGTGTGGTTCAGGTCTTTGACTGGAAGAGGCTGTAACAGCCCTGCCAGTGCCCCAAACCCACGGGAAGGACCTCGAGTACCGAGGGAGGGAGGGAGGGAGAGAGGGAACGGAGGTGGTGGGAGAAACGCTGACAGGGATGGGATGGGATGGGATGGGATGAGATGGGATGGGATGGGATGGGATGGGATGGGATGGGATGGGATGGGATGGGATGGGATGGGATGGGATGGGATGGGATGGGATGGGATGGGATGGGATGGGATGGGATGGGATGGGATGGGATGGGATGGGATGGGATGGGATGGGGTGGGATGGGATGGGAATTGCAGGGTCCCAGCCACGCTTGCTCTGACCCTTTTACAAACCCAGCCCAGACAGGGTGTGCGGAGCCCCCCGAGCTCCAGGCACAGGGATAGATGATCCTGGGCAGCACCTAAAGGTTCTGTGTATTAACCCCACACCACCCAGCTCCCGTGTAGGAGTGCAGCCTTTTCTGACTTCCAATTAACTTCATGCAAATTTACACTATTTTCTGCAACAAAGCCCCTGTAAGCAATATTTTAGGGTAATATTTTGCTCTCTTTAATTTCGGTCAAGGTGGTGAAAGTGGTGTTTCTTCCAACTTTAGGTTTCCTGACTTGCTGCAGCACTGGATGTGTTCTGTGTTCAGTATTCTTGTGAGCATTTGGCACAAAAGTGGTGAACAGCTTGTTGTTACTGGTGCCTGTTTCCCCCTGAAGCACACAGCACCTTTTTTAATTTAAAGGAATAGCTATATGTTAACTAGTTAGCAAGTTAACCCCTAACTAGTAGAAAATATTTGCCTATTTAAAGTTTTCCTTTCAGTTATGAAAGTGCAAAATAATATTAATTGTGTAGTCTTCACTCTTCTTGTTCTGTGAGAAGCTTAGAAGCTGTTCCAGATTAAATACTTGTCAATTTATTCAGTATTAGTAACACTCGTGTTAGAGAAAATGCAGGCATAAATTTGGGTTGCACTGTGTACCCAGGTTATTTTGTTTTCCCTTTTTGTGAGATTTATTTTTCAAGTAATAACATCCAGTTAGTCAGCTATTGGGTGGACAGGCTGAATAGATTCCAACTTTATAAATGTTAATGCATGTTATGAGTGGCCTTGAGTAATAATGGATGACAGTACAGCATTCAATCAGGGAGGAACCTGAACCACTCCAGTGCGACTCTGCTGCGTGCTCTGGGCAGGACATGTGTGTTTCTCAATAATAGGAGAGAATCTGGTCAATGTAAAAAGTTCCTGGGGAAATGCACCTTTGTTTTTCCGAAGAACACAGCAGGGAAAGCCTTAGAATCACAGAATCATAGAAGGGGTTTGATTGGAAGGGACCTTAAAGTTATCTATTTCCAACATCCCCTGCTATGGACAGGGACACCTTCCACTGGACCAGGTTGCCTAGAGCCCTGTCCAGCCTGACTTTTAATCCCTCCAGGACATCCACAACTCTTTTGGGCAATCTGTGCCAGGGCTTCACCACCCTCATAGTCAAGAATTTCTTCCTAATATTGGATGTCTCTCCTCTCTTTCAGTCTGAATCCATTCAGCCTTCTCCTGGCCCTTGTAAATAGTCCTTCTCCATCTTTCTTGTAGCTCCCCTCAGGTATTGCAATGCCACAATTGGCTCACCTCAAAGTTTTCTCTTTTCCAGGCTGAACAATCCAAATTCTCTCCACTTTTCCTCATAGGAGAGGTGCTCCATGCTCATAATCATCTTTGTGGCCTCTTCTGGACTTGCTTCTACAGGTCCACGTCCTTCCTGGAGATGACTTCTCCTCCTAATTAGTCAAGTACCTTGATGTGTGTGATGCCAAACCTTCATTTATGAATTTTGTGGCTTTCTGCTTCTGAGAAATCCAAGCCTTAGTCCACAGACAGTTTGTAACCATTATTCAGAAACCGAGCTCTGCTTTGGATCTTAAACTAGAAAAAGAGAAGCAGTTGTGGATTGATACTTAAAAAACTGAACGAGACAGCAGCAATCCTCTAATCTGGTAGTGTTGAGTTAGCATGAATGATACTTGTCAGATGTCCCTGTAAGTATGAGCTGACACTTGTTTGTTCCTTGCTAATTTAGGCACAAGCATTGTCTCATAAAGTTGTGCAATCCTTATTGGAAATATGCAGGCACTTTTGCAAGCAATGATGAGAATGAGAATTCATCTGCTCTTCATTTTTTTAGTGTAATTATTTAACGTGTACATTTGACATTTGGAAACTTTAACTGAAATTAGTCTCCCTTAAATGTGTTTGTCACTAAGATTTAAATGGTTTCCAGTATATTTGTTTCATATAGTGGAGGAGGAGGAGGGGAAGTAACATTTGAAAGTTATCACTGCTTGCCTAAAAGCATACAAATGCTACCATATGTCCGGAGGTTTTACATCATTTATTAAGATGAGAAAATAACCTAACCATTCATACTTTGAACAAGATATCTAAAAGTGAAGCAGTGTTTCCATGAGAATGATGTTGTGCAGTCTATTCAGTGTAGGAGAGGTAAGAGTGGTTGATTATCTCTAGACACAATATTGCCAAAGGGCAATAAATCAGGTATTTTTAAGCTACCCTGTGAACAGGAATATTTTAGTGTCCCATCACCACTTGCCTTTCAGACTTGACTGAGCAGGCATATTTTAAGATGTTTGTTAGAGTGTATTTTTAATCTAACCTGCTTCCCAGCATGTTTAATTGTGGTGGTGTCTAAGTGGTTAGCTGTCCTGGATTTAAGTGCAGGACACTCAGAGCCTGCAGGAAATCAAAGGATTCCTGGGCATGGGTATAACAATCCTGCCAAACTTAGCTGCATCTGTGTCACAGGAGGACTGCTGTGGGGCAGGAAGGTGCAAGCAGAGCTCCAGGAATACCTAAATGTGCCACCTTCCCCCGTGTGTAGATTCTGCACATGTAGCCAGAGTGTCCTGGGAGTGCTGATGCTCCATGTGCAGAGACACTTTGGCTTTGGGAAGGGTTTAACTGGAGGATTCTCCTGGTGGCATGGAGCAATTTGGGTGTTGAAGGCAAGGGACATTCAATAACAGAGCTGATGGTGCCTGTGCCATGATGGAAGGAAGATGTGCTGATCACTTTTTGTCTGCTCCTGGAGGGTTTTAGTAGCTGTTCACCTGTGTTTTCCCAGCAGAGATCTGTGAGTGGGATCTTCAGGCTGTTGAGCAAACAGGAAGTTAAAGAGCTCTGATGAGGAGTTACCAAGGTGCCACTTTTGGGAGTATTGGCCAGACAAACACTGAAAAGATTGTGCAGAGTCCCCAGTCTGCCCATTTAATTGCAGTAATGGCTGTGATGCAGCTCCCTTTACAAAGCAGGTGGATGCATAAGAGAAAGGAAGTGTTAGGGGTATAGAAGGAGGAAAATCATCCTTGTCAACCTGTTAACTACTCCTGGAACTTTCTTTTTTAGGATGACTTTGTTTTTATTAGTTTGGGGTTTTTTTGGGTGTTTTTGGGTTTTTTTCCCCCCTTTAGCTGCTGCTCTGCTGTTGATGATCCCTCCTACACACACACATATACATACATCCCATGCTGGCCCTTCCTCTCTAGCTACAGGCTGATAGGATTTCCACAGGAGTGTTTCACAACTGTCCCTGAGCGTGTGGGGGTGATAATCAGACAAGGGATGTTATCTCCCAGTGCCATATTTGCCAAGGCTCTCCCTGAGAAACCCTGCAAGCAAAGGCCCAGCCAGCACAGCCTCTCATACAGTGGTGATTTCAGGTGATGGTGCTGATGAGGATAAGGCAATCTCTGCTCTTTCTCCAAGTCCTGCCTAGCCAGATAGCCAGAAGATTTTCCTTTGGACAAGACAGCTGGTTTGGAGCAGAGGATTTAGTATTGCTAGGGTGTTTTTTGTTTGGAAGAGAATGTTTCTGTTGATCTTCTCCACATGTGTGCAGAGTAGTTCTTCAAGATGTCATTTGTGGTCATTTTTTGCTAGAGAAGAGGCTCTGCCCGAAGTCATGTCACAGCAGCCAAGCTATAAAATGGGGTGATGTGCCCAGACCTGGCAGGTAACAGGGGGTCAGCACTGTCCCTGCCTCAGCACCTGATTGCTGAGCAGGTCTGGGTCACCTGGCAGCCCTGGCTTTGAATTGTGCTGGGCAGCATCTGCAGAGGGCTCTGGGCTGCCTGTGGAAGCTCAGAACTGTGGGCTAGGAAGGGAAGTGTCCCAGCTCCGTGCAGGAGGAGCTGACTGCTGCTTTGTTCTGCATCTCAGCTCTAGGTGAAGTCTCACTGGGAGCTCTTCAAGCCAGGCTCCCCATGTTTTGTTGGGCAGCTCCTTGCAGGCTTGATTGTGCTGTCTCTTTTGATCACTTATGTCATACACAGGGGCTGGAAAGAATGGTATTACAGACCAGACTCTGCTTTTAAGGTGTGTGCTGGCAGTTTTGCTCAACATCTTTCAGGGACAGTCATGCACAGCTATCCAGGCTGCCTCTGGTGCACCCTGTAGGGAGGAACCTGTTGAATCCTCAGCTTTCCATCTGTCTTTCGTCTTTTAGCAAGAAGTCTTTCTTTCTTTCTTTCTTTCTTTCTTTCTTTCTTTCTTTCTTTCTTTCTTTCTTTCTTTCTTTCTTTCTTTCTTTCTTTCTTTCTTTCTTTCTTTCTTTCTTTCTTTCTTTCTTTCTTTCTTTCTTTCTTTCTTTCTTTCTTTCTTTCTTTCTTTCTTTCTTTCTTTCTTTCTTTCTTTCTTTCTTTCTTTCTTTCTTTCTTTCCTTCTTTCCTTCTTTCCTTCTTTCCTTCTTTCCTTCTTTCCTTCTTTCCTTCTTTCTTTCCTTCTTTCTTGTTTAGAATACATTTCTTATCCATGCACTCCACACAGAAGTAAGTACAGGTGTGTTGCCAAAGTTGTATGCAGATTATTCAGCAGAGTGAAGTAACTACAAGATACTTTCACATGACTCTAGAGATGGAGGAATTCCATGCTGGCTGAGCAATACAGCATTTCTCAACCTTAGGGGCAAGGGAATTTTGCAAGGTGTTTTTTATTTTTCCCTCAGTAATAGAGCTTGATTTGTTTGAACTTTAATAGTTGGGGTAGAAAAAGGCAACTGGCTACATCCCATTTTTCAACTGAGAGAACTTACACAGAATTACTGCTTGTAAATTTTAAGTGATGTTTAGATTGTTAAAGAACAAAGTGATTAAATTATATGATTTGGATCCTCTGAAGTCTTTCTAAAGATCTGAGTGTTGTTTGGTTTCGGTACGCTTGCTTTAGTGTTTGGTTAGGGCTCTTCATAAACAAAACACAAACATTATCTTTATTACTCACAGTGCTGCTGCATACTTGCGGTTTAGGTTTTGCCAACTATTTGCATTGTATAGCCACAGCCTCTGTCTGGGTGGCATAAACAAAAACAAAGCCTTTCTGTTCCTATCAAGACTTGTTTTTTCAATTAGGAGCATTAGTGTATCGTTAGGTGGAGAGGTAAGATTATGTCTGTGCGTGTGTGTGACTCTCCTCCAGTCTGAAGTGGCAAAAAACCACATCAGGATAGATTTACGTGTGTCTTATTAGCCATGAGCACCCACAGCATGATTAATGCTCTGCAGGAGAGACAGACAAGGCTGTCTCTGCCCCTAGAAGCTCACAGTCTAGCACTGATAAGGCTTGCCTTGTAATTTAGGAGGTGTGAAATTAATTTTGCGTTTATTAGTATTGTGACCCTCCTCTGGATGCAGGTCTGGGGTGCAGAAGCTGTTGTAGGCACATGAATCAGCCTGCACTGGCTTCACTAATCCATGCAAATCTAATGCCTCCTGTTAGCTCTCTGAAAGGTGCCAGATCAGAATTGTCTGTGCTCAGACTTCTCTCTCCTGGAGCATGCCTTGAAACAAATTTCAAATAATGGGTTTCAGGAATCACAGGCTAATTTAAAAGCTCACATGTGCATCCATTATGAAGTCACCAAAACTCATAATCCTGGGCTGCCTTTTAAATTTAACAGGGCAGGAATAAAAAATGCACTGGGGGGGCAAGCAATAGTTTGTACCCGTGGCCACACTGTGCCTATGAGCTTTGAAAGAAAAAAATTCTATATTTATTATGAGTGGTGTGCTATGCTCCTGACTACATTTCCTCACATCCCCACACACTCTCCCTTCCTGTAGCTTTTCTTCATGGGACTGGAGGAAAAAAGTGTGTAATTGTGGAGAAGTATTTGTTCTTCGTTCTTGATCATGTTCCCATCCCATGCTTCAAATTGTATTTGCAAGTGTTGGCATTTTCAGATGGAATTTCCCATCATCTTTTCTTGAACTGTTCCAGCAATTCTGAAAATGTGAAGGATGTGTGACTTTTTTGAAGGCAAAACAGAATTTCAGTTTTCAAAGGCTACTTTTGCAAATATTTCTTAAGCCATTAAAGTAAATAAATAGTAGCAATATGTGTACTAATTTTAAGCCATTGCATTTACAGGAGGTTTGCTGCAAGAATCTGTGGTGTTTAGATAAATCCCTAATGATTTTGCTAAGTGTATAAGTCTATTATTTTCTTTACTTGGATGAAAATTAGTCTACCCTTAATATGGTTTTGTAGGCAAGTGCCTAGATAGAAGGCTCTCTTAAATTTGTCAGTGAGACAGTAGAGAAAAGCTGGTGGAAAAGATATATTCTAGCAGCTACTTAAAAACCTCATAGCTAAAATATACAAAATTATATTGCATATAATAATGATATTTAAAACGTTATTAATATCTCAGACTGAGGTGTAAGAGCTTTTCTGTTTAGTGACTGAAAATGTTATTACTGCTCTGGTCAATATTGGTATACAGTGATTTTTTTGCAAAAGAAAAATATTCTTTTTCTTTCTTTACCTTTCTAACCCCTGCAAGAAATGGCAGTTATTTGCCATGGAAAGCTGGGAATTAGCTTTACCAAGTGATGTACATCATCTATAGGACAATTAAAAGTCCCTACTGAGCTCTGCCATTGTATGCCAAAATAAGGAGAATGGACATTTGAGAAGTTTGGTTTCTACACAGTAGTTGAGAAATAATTTAACCAGAAATGTAGAAAAGCCCAACAACCCACGGCCTGTGCTAATCTGTTGTGTAATAAATAAAGATGACCACAGCTATGGTAAAAATGCTAGTTTGTCCTTCAGGAAGAGATACTAACCATCTTCTCTGGTTAACTTCTGGCAACTTGCATTTCATTTCTGCTTGGAGCTTATTCTTCACTGCAAGTAAAATTAGGGAACATCAGCAATTTTTGTCTTGAGGAAAGTGAGGAGGAATTTGACCTTCTTTGAGCTTGTGAATATAAAGAAAAAAATTTATATATTCCTATTATACCACCAGACCATCTCAAAATACTGGTTGCCACAGTGACACTGATCTCTTTGCAGGAGAATTTCTGTTGCTGTGTTTTGAGGGATTTTAAGGTTTGTTGGAGAGTTTCAGTTGCTGTGTTTTAGAGAGGGATTCCAGAGGGTGCTGTTGTCTGGTTATCCTTCAGTCCTGGGTGGTTATTTCAAGGACGTTTTCAGAGTTATTTTGTTCCCCCTCACATGCTCTGTGTGTGAGGTGAGACAGTGAGATGCTGTAGGGCTGGGATAATCCACATGGGAGGTATTGAATCTGCCTCTCACCAAGCACTGCAAAGTGTCTGGTTTGTCCTGCCTGGCAGAGGCTTGGGTGAACCTGGGTACCGAGTGATGCTGACAAAAAAGGAGGAACAGCTTCCACGAGGAAGCAAGGAGGTTGTTGGGCCAGCAGCTTTGTGTTTGAGATGGTCAGAGGGGACCATCCAGGATGGAAGAGGGAATTGTTTTCCATTTTCTTCCTTCCCCACACACACCCCAGTGCAAAGTCACAGCAGCTGCAGTGGGGTGGACAGAAGTGCTCTGTCTGTCTGGGAATCGCGTCCTTCAGGCTCGTGGTTCAGTGAATTCCTGAACATGCTGTGTGCCCGTCCTCTATGCAGAGAGTTTTACTGGGCACGTGCAGGAGAATTACTATGGGAAAGATCTGGAGTTGTTTAGGGGGAGGAATTGATTCCAAATGATGCCTTGCTGTAGCTTTATTGTGTTTTTCAGGCAAGGAATTAAGTAACATTTTCTCCATACTAGAAGCTTGGAGGCAAAGACTCACTAACTTTTTAGTTATCAAAATCAGTGGTTCCTTACTAGTACAAAAATACATATATCCTTACTTATCTATCTGACTAGGAATTAATAAGGCATGGGTTTATTCCCAAGTATTTATGTTGTTTAAAAGGGTTTTTATGGTCTAAGCCCCTTATGCTTTTCCCAGTACCTCATAGTTACAGTTATTCCAAAGTGTAAAAAACTCAGTGTTCAACACTTGTTTTTCCATGACCTTATCTCATTCTTACAGAAAAAGATAAAGTGATATTGAACATTTTTCTGTTCAGCGTATTCACTAAATAAGTTATCTGTATTACAATGCACAATAAAGCATCTGTGCTAAAGTGATAAATCATATATTCCCTGGACTTGCATCCTTGAGCTAGTCCTGACTGAAGAGAGTGCATGTGGTCTAATATCTAATTTTCATTATTAGCAGCAGTCTTTTTACCACTGGAGCAAAAGGGTATCTAACAGATGAAGAAAGATTTTGTTCAAAGATGCTCATCTTTTCCTTTTTATAATAGGAAAAAAAATTAAAAGGAAAGAGGAAAGTAATTGAAAGGTTTTAATTCCTGTGAATTTTTAAAATGGATTATATCGATTAACAAAATTGCTGCATCTTACAGCAGAAACTTTTTACAAGAAGGCAGTAATTGTAATTAATTTTTAGTCTGTGCCTCATATTTGATGATAGCTCTGATTCATGCTATTATATTCTCTCTTCCTTCACCCACAGCAAAACAAATTTAATTTGATTCATACCCTTACGAAAAAAAAAAAAAAGCAAAATTACTCACATGGTTATGATTCAGCTCTTGGCATAAAACCCTGTCCTCCTCCATCCTCCCCTTCTCCCACCCAAACCTCCCCCACCCTCACCCACTGTATATTTATGTCACCGTAGTCTGAAAAAGTTGATTTAGAAACGGAGCAAATGAAATCCTTCTTCAAGCTGCTGTTTTACTTATGTTGATATGAGTCTAACAAGGCTTCCTTTTCACGAGTGCCATCGAGGCAGCAGCAGTACTCTGGTTTTCTTGTTACTTTAGCAGACAACAGCACTGCATTGGTCTTGAGTCGTGCTTGCTTTTAGCAGTTCAGCAGAGCTGCAGCAAGCGATGCTAAAATTGGTCAGGTTCTTGTATTTGTGAGTCTACCTTTGAAAAAAAAAATCCTTTGAGAAAACCATATGTATGGATTTTTTTGTTGAAGTGGAACACCGGAAGACCTTACTTTAATATTATTTGTTCTTTAATTACTCTTCATTTTGTGTCCTTAACAAGCTTTTCCCCAAGAAGAGATAAAAGCTGCAGTGCTTCCATTGCACGAATATGTAGCAGTGTTTCCTACAAGCTTGTGCCAGATTCCGCTGTGGATGGGCGGTGGAAAGCTCCTGTCTTCACCCGCCGCTGGAAACACAAATGTTACAGTTCTGCCCATCATTGTATCTGACGAGCCGCGTTCCCTGAGAACTGAATGCTGAGCACAGCTCAGGTTCTGTGATCAGACACTGCAAGCATTCAAAGGAGATGTTTTATACATGAAAAAGAGATGTTTACAGAGAGCTGGTATGTAGAGGTGATGCAGTCCAACAATCCCAGTGGAAATTAGGAGCAGCTCGGTGCCTCTGAAAACTGACGTGTGTTATGTATATAGCACTGAGCACGGAGGGACTTCCTGCACACTGATGCTGTGAATCTCTCACAGCAGGTACCACAAGTTGCATAAGCTGGTGGGAAAAAGTGTATTTTCAGCCAAGCATGCTAATACAACCCTCCCACTTTCACTAAAAGAGACGAATAGGGGATACCTTAAGGGTAAATATCAGAGAGGATTGAATTTTAGGGTGTTTTTTTTGTTTGTTTGTGTGTTTTGTGTGGCTTTTTTTAATAAAGAGGTTCATAGAGCCTAGATCACTTGTTTACCCAAAGAAAAAATAAACAAACATAGGACTTGCTCACTTCCTAGTTAAATGATGCATGTTTCTTTATATCTGTGCTTACAAGCTTTACTTTTTAAGTAATATTGACAGGGAAGGGGATCTGTAGGGCAGAAAGGAGAAAAAATTCATTTCTTCCTCCTCTCCCTAACATGCTCTGCTTCTGCATGGTGCTATAAGGAAATGATAGGTACGCTCACACGCGCCCGTGGTCTGTGACTTTGCCTGGTTCACACGTCCCAGCGGTGCTGGGAGCTTCCCCGTGGGCTGGGCTCTTCCCCTCCGGCAGAGGAGAGCCTGCAGTGCAATTAGCATTGAGGGTGGTGTCAGCTTACCGGGGAGCTCACTCCCTTCCTCAGGGAAACACGAGAGCTGGAGCATCTGCTTTTCTCCCCAGTCCCGAGATGACTTCTGCATCTTCAGTCCTGGTCACAAAGAACTGTTGTAAATAAACCTGGCCTAGAGCGACAAGTGGTCTTGCACATGTGCTCTCTGCGTTGCCTTTTCCTCTCCCTCTCCTGCCTCATGGCTTTATGCAAGATGGGAATTGTCTAGCTTGGGCTGTCTAACTCCCCTGGGGAGCAGGAGTCCCTAAGGTGTGGTGGGTGGTGGCCTTTGGCAGCGCTGTGGAGTGCTGAATCTTGACAGGATCAGTCCCTCTTGCCTGTGTTGTCAGCTGGATTGCCCCTGTGTCCAGCACCAGTGACCAGTGTCCAGTACCAGTGTTGTCCTGTCCCTGTGTCCAGCACCAAATGACCAATTTCCACTATTAGTGTTGTCCTGCTCCTGTGTCCAACGCCAAATGAGCAATGTCCAGTACCAGTGTTGTCCTATGTCCAACACCAGTGACCAGTGTCCAGTACCAGTGTTGTCCTGCCCCTGTGTCCAACGCCAGTGATGAGGATCTCAAAAGCAATCAGGCAATTTTTCATGTGTGGACCAAGACACAACGGTGAGAAGTCAGAAGAGAAAAATATTTGGGAGAGGACAATTGCTGACTGCAGTAAGAAGCAGTCACTGCTCAAATAATAAACAGGTCTCCTAAGGAAATGGTCAGCAGAATAGGTGGGAGATTTTGTCTGTGAGGGTGCACAGAGCAGGGTGAAGAAAACAGTGCCTTCCCTCTCACATTCCTCTTTCTCTGCCTTCCTGCTCTATTCGGGTTTCTGTGTTAAAGCACCCAGAGAACACAACAGAGAGAATCCAGATGAAGTTCAGTCATGTCTAAATCCCCAAGCTGCTGAAATTAGACCATTGCTTCCAACAATTCAGTGATGCACCTTTATGCATTTTAATTCTGCAGTAGGACAAAAGTCTCAGCCTCTGACCCTCAAAAACCCTCCCAAAAATGCCACCAACTGTACTAACTTTACAAAATAGAATATTTTTCAACAATGAGGATAACAATGAAAGAACTTCTTACCCCATTAGAGACCAGCTGCTATAATTTTTCACTGTTGATTTTTGCCACACAGAAGGTGACTGTGGATGATCCAGCTCAGCACTAGGCTGGAATGAGATGTACAGTGTGCTCCAGGAGATGTGGCATGGGACAGGGAGCCAAGAGCTCCCTAGGTGCAGCTCACTTCCTGATGGAAACTTCTGTGATGTTGGTCAAGACATTTTAAGTATTCCTGGCTTCTCATTTCCTAAAGGAGACTAAAGACTACCATTTCACAGGGATATTAGGAGGATTTACCTTAAAATGTACTTCTGAAGTATTTATAATGGTTAATCAGCTTTTCCATTATGGAGTACTTATGTTATTTGGCTGCCTTCAGCCACACGAATTCACACAAATGCTATACATAGAATACTTTGGTGGAATATTCTGTGTTTGGCTCATCTGAGTCACGGTTTCCATTCAAAAAGAACTGATTGTTTCAATCTAATTTATTTTCATGAAGAACCCTGTAATAAATGCTTTGGGAAGAACTCAGAGATGGAGTGTGATAAAATTGTTAGCATAAAATATCTCATCAGAAGTTGAAGGCAGATATGACTACTGCCTCCCAGCGAGCTGCAGAATGGAAGAATGGGGGTATTTGTGGTATAGCACAGGAAAAGGAAAAGCACTGTTCTAGCAAAGAGAGGACAATATAGATCACTTCATGTTGTGCCAGCAGCTGGCCCTGAAAAAGTTTAAGATGAAAACTTTGGGAAAAAAAAAAAAAAAGGTCCAAACCATCAGAAGCAACTTCTGGAACAACCTTTCAATTGCAGAGCTGTGAAGAAACTGGAACTTTTTTCAACATGGGGATACAGTCACATTTATGAAGTCCTCAAGGAGGTGTTGGCTGGTTTGCTTTCCAGTTCCCAATTTCTGCAGCTCTACCTGTTATCTTAGGTCTCATTTTCCATCCTGCGATCTATCATTAAATTTCCAGTGAAGGTGGACAGTGCATCTGCCATTTTTTATGTTAATAGAAAACCCATGGCTATTTTAAGAGGGATTTATTCACTGTCTGCTAAGAAGATGGAACATGCTATTCTCCACAAACTAATCTATCCATTATTTAAAATCACTTACTGGTGTAATGTTCATAGACAAGATTTACAAAGTATTCTGATCTCTTTATTCTAATCAAATAACTTTAAATCAAAGATAGAAAGTACCCCCAAAAGCTTAAAACGTGATCATTTTCTTTAAAAAAAATTACAGTAGATGAAAAAATGATACTGAATTTTGTATGTACACTGTGTGAGATTTTTATTAAGTCATCTGCCTTTAATTAAACATAACATTTTTTGTTATCCTCATGCTATTCTAGGATAGGATGTTTTTGTCATTTTATGGCTTTATTGGTCTATGGAATAGTCCAAAAAATTTGAAAATGTGGTTAGATTAGTTTTCCTTTGGGTTTGACCTCAGTAAACTTATCTTGTGGTCTAACTAGATTTCTCTTTACTGTATTTGTTACCTCAAGACAGTCGTTGTGTGTTTAATTAATACAATGTGAAAAAGAGGAAGGGGGTGGGGAGGGAATTGGGTGTTTTCTGTTCTGTGGGGGTTTTTCCCCTACCCCTGAGAGCAACTTTGAGTCATTCCTCTAAGAGATCCTACACCCCGCTGCTAAAGAGGGCTGTTGTTCTGTGGAACAGGAGGGTGGGGGAGAGGCGACTTGAGTCATCTCGGCTGGTTTGTCCTGGCATACGTTTCCTGCCCATAAATTGGGATTGGCAGGGCTTGTCAGTGGCAGGCAGCCTGGCCCCTGTTCCGGCTGAGTTTTGGACGGCGTTCGCTGCTCCCGTGTGATGCTCGCGGCCGCACGTGTTTCTCCAGGGCAGGAGATCGAGGATGCAGCGTGCCTCGGTGCTGGCCTGTGCTCCTGGGTTTGCGGGCAGGTGAGCCTTTCAGCGTTGCTTTGGAGCGAGCCAATTCCTCACAATTAAAGCGTAAAGCGTTAATTAGCACAGGCGCGTTTTTCTTGCGGGAGCCTTTTCTGGCACGGGGTGTGGGGGGGGCTGTTAATTGCTAATCACTCCATAATGAATGCCTTTCAATAATCCCGGTTTTTTATTGACCCGTGCCATCCGCCGCGCGCTGAAGTTTTTCAGAGCGGCGCCGGCACATCGCTCACCACCAGCCTCTGCTTAAGCTCACACTTGAAAACATATCTGTGCGTGTGTGTCTGTGGGTAACAGACGGGGCTTCTCCGGCGGGGAGGTGCCGCTCTGCGCCTCGGCGAGGCGATGGCCGCGGCGCTGTGTAAACCCCGGCTCGGGGGCGAGGATTAGCGTAATGTGCGCCAGACATTCCTCCCGCGGAGATGCTGGCCGGTGCTGAATGCGGCCGTGTCTGTGTGAGGCGAGGGAGTTTCCTGCTTTAAATCACCGAGCAGGCTCCGGCTGGGCGTTCCCGCTCTCCCGCTCGCTGCCCTTTTTTTTTTTTTTTTTTTTTTTTTTTTTTTTTCCTTCCCCCTCAATGAGTGTCCTTTGTGTAACCCCGCTAATTCAGAAAATTCTCCGCCGTAATTGGAACTGCCCCGTCACGTGGCCGCCGCGCGCCCATTGGCCGCCCTTAATTGGCGGGTCGCTATAAGAGCGGAGCGCGGCGGCGGCGGCCGCTGCTCCCCGCGCCGCGGCCGCGGCCTCACGGCCCCGCCGGGCCCTGCGCCGCGCCCGCCTCACCCTCAGCGCCCGCCCCGGGGAGCCGCCGGGAGCCGCCGGCCCGCGGGAAGCGCCGCCGGGCTCGGGTGAGTGCGGAGCGCAGCCCGCGGCAGCGCCCGGCCCGCGGCGCCGCGCTGAGGGGAGGCGGGAGGAAGGGGCGCACCTGTGGGGAGCGGGGGGTGCTGCCCCTCTGCCCGCCCGGGGGGAAGTTCCCGGAGGTTTCTCGGAACCCCGTGTGGATAAAAGTACCCCCAGCACGTGTGCCTGCGACTTCCTCGTGGCGGGGAGACTCCTTTCTCGTCGCAGCACCGCGGCGTTCAGGTGGGCGAAGGGAGGGTGCCGGTGCGCCGGGTCCTGCCGGAGGGGGAGGCTGGGGCTGCAGCGCTGCGAGTTTGCTTTGCCATTGTTTTTCGTCTGTGGAAGCTGGAGTGACTTTAAATCACGAGCTGAGCGTGATCGCTTCGCGTTCTGCGTGTTAAAACTAGATATAACTTCCCACGTGCCTGTTACTTAATATCCTCTCAGTGTTTAGAAAAAAGTAATGTACTTCAGAGGCACAAATCTCTTCAAAGCAGAAATGCAGCGATATATAAATATATAGAGAGATTCAGACTGTTGGTTTTACGAGACTTCCGAATGCAGTGTGATCCTAGAAACCGTGTTACCGTGTGAATGCGTATAAAAACTTTTCCTTCAATTATATTTAAATTCAGTACACTACTTGCTACATTGAAAACTGCCTGCAAGTCAGATGGGAAACAGTAGTGCCTGTAATACATTGCAGACCTTGCGCTTGGTCAATAAGTAAAGAATGGATATGTTACGTGGAAATTGTAACCTGTGTTTCAAATCTGCTGTTAAACTTTGTAAGCTTTGTTTTTACTTTCTTTTTGAGCTGTAACTTATTCAAAATGCACTTGGAAAGATCTTTGGTTACAGGTTAAAAGGTGTCATACAGAGTATGGTCTTCTCTGTTGGTTATGATGCATAAAATGCGGGTTTTTATTTTTAAATATCTTGATTTCATTTGTCTCAGATCCCCATGTGAAGATTTTTCCAAAAAGGGGAAAAAGAAACTAGCTCGTGTCGAGATTACATTTCTGTTATGAATCTTGTCTTAATTGTTCAAAGGCCTTTCTCTCTTTCCTAATACAATTTTCGGAAGCTCTTTGAACAATGCTGTATATAAAAATAGAGCTCAAGGTTGTTGTGTAGCTAAATTTATTGCAAAAACGAGTAGGAAACGTCTAATAAGTGAAGCAATAAAAGGAATAGATGGTGAGATAAGCATGTCTTCCAGAGGCACTCTGGCTTCACAGTTCGGGAAGAGCCTAATCCAACTTCTGCTCTTGGCGTCTCCTCCTTAGCTCAGGTGTGGCTGGGCACCATCTGAGGGAAATGTTCTGTTTTCAGGCTTGAGCACACGGCTCTGAGGTTCTGTGATTGTGGAGGGGCTGGGGAGCAGCTCCCTGCAGCTGGGTACGTTTTTACTTATAGATTTACCAATTAAAATTCCAGAGGAAGAATTCATAAGGTTAGCATTCTTCCCAGAGGTCCCCCTGCTCCCTTCCCCCAACTCTCCCAAAAAATAAAAAGCACATACTACTCTGTTTAAGTAGTCAGTGCTTGAAAAAAATGTAACTGTAGTCGATTTGTTGTCTATTATTAAAATGATCAGTCCCCTCCCACTGGGTTTCGCTCACCTGTTTTGAAATAGTTGTATGAGGTGAGGGCTGACTGATTTAAGCATAAGCTGAAATTTTGTGAATTAAATAAACATGTTCTAGTCAAATTCTGTTTAGATCATGTCTGTTACTTGTACTTTGGTTTGTGTCATACTGTTGACTGTTCCAGTTTATTCATAAAAAACCCCCCTTACGTTTGGTAGTATATGATCTCATGCAAAACCACATTTTACTCTCATTCTGTTAGTAAGTTTTTGCTGTCTGATTTTTGTGAGCATATGTAATGAAAACCTTTGTTTAAAAAAAAATGCCTGGAATTACAAAATGCTTTGGGGGATTCTGAAATTTTAACTGCAACAAGTAAATTTTTTTACGTGTCATAATAACGCGATTATTGCTGGTGGTGTTGCCTGACTGATGTAGAGAAGGGCAAACATGAGAAACAGGAGGAATGTATAAAATCAACTTTTTGTTGGGGGGGATTGTTGTAGTTCTGTGTCAGCTTAAATGCTGAGAGGGTGTTATAAAATATTCTGTAAAATATTTTGATTGTGTGGATGGCAAGACAGCGTGGAGATGCCTCCACGTGTGTGATAGAGCAGCACTGCATGGTGACACCCAGAACTGTCAGATAGCAGCAGGTTCCAGACTCGTTAATTTGGATGTTCTTAGACCATTTGATGGTGCAGGTCACATTCCTCTCCTCTTTCACACATAACACACACAGACCTCCTGGATATGGATATCTTTTTGCCTAAATGGGCTTTTTTGACTGAGAGATCAGAAATTGTAACAATAGCTACAGTGAACTGTAGAAACTTCAAATGAGGGTGTGTACCACCCTGATCGTGTATCATCTTGAACTGGCTGGATTCCATGGGTCACTTCAGTGTCTGAATAACACACCTGCAACTCCCAAGTGTGGCAGTGAGGGATTGCTTCTGGCAGTACCATGGCTCCCCGTTACTTAGACATTACTCTTTTCCCCCCCACCCCAGGAATTGGGGGCTGCGTTAGCTGTTGCACTTCTAGTTAGCCTTAACTTAGTGAAAGTTTTTAGTAGGCAAGGATACTTGTTTTCAGACCCTGAAGATATGTTACATTTATGTGGCAAAGGAAGAAAGAGTTGCCCTTTAGATTACTTCACTGCAGTTCTTTGAGCAATTTTTTCCCTTTATATTCTAGTTGTATTGAGGATTGACAACTGGTTTCTTTACATGGAATCTGTTCTCTACAGATGCAGAATGCATCTGTATGCAGAAACACTTTATTCATCCAACTGTAATTTTAGTACTGCAGATAGTTCTTCTGCCCCTATATTTTTTAGAAATGCAGCATAACATGATTGGAGTGGTTTTCTTTGTGGGTAATCATGTTTGATTTGTTCTTACAAATTACTTGACAGAGCTGAGAAGTTGAGCTGGTGTTATTGGTTTGCTTGGGATTTGTGAGAAAGAGGAAACATCTTTCAAAAGACGTGTGTAAGAGACGTAGCAATTTTATAGGCTTGTGATAGGCTGTTAATATTTCTTTAAATGTCTTGTTGAAAATCCTTGGCACCAGTAAAAATAAGTTAAACCTAAGCTGCTGCATGGACAGAGGTGGAGTGCATATCTAAATCCTTCTGTCTCCTACATATGATAAATGTGATTTATCATTGGTTTCAGTTCATATTGCCAGAACATAGTCACCAACTCATTTCTGTGAAGATCTTGTATTGCTCATAAATGCTGATGAGCAGTAGAGATTTAAATAAGTGATTTACTGGTACAAATAGCAGAATCTTAAAAGTTCAACAGTTCCAGGACAGAAAATCTGCTTTTATGATTCAGATGAATGATGTAAAGTTCAAGAATGAATTGACTCAAGCAACCTTACCAAGTTGCTTGATGACTTTGAAATTGATGATGGAGTGATGACCTACAAATTGTTCTTTCACTTTCCCACCTTCTGTCTGGCACATAGGAGATTCCCTGGACCATCATCCTGCCCCAGTGGTTAGGCTGACAGCTTTTAAGCAGATCCTGATGCCTGTGTTTCTGACCTGTTCTCAGAGATAACTGACACGGGCCTGTTGTGCAACTCCCAGCAGAAAAGCTTGCCTTGTCTAGGCTTGCCTAACAATACAGATGCTGCTGAATCTGACTATTCCTGGTGATAAACTTGAACTGAAACTATTTGTCCAAGAAGAACAGTTTAAACCTCCTTTTCAAGTTCGTGTGCTATTATATCCCCACCGTGTCTCAAAAGTCAGATCATTGTGTTGCCCAAACAGATTTGGAAAGGTGGGACTGGGTGTGGCTCACAGGAGAACATGTTCTGTAATCTCCTAGAAATTATTCTTTTTTGAGTCTGATTTCTTATAAAGGTGGAAACTTTTGCCTTTGACTATAATATACAACAGCCAGATCTGCTGTTGTAAGCATCTGAGTTTAGGGAAGAAGCTGTAGCTGTTCTTTTAAAAAATAAACTATATTGGCACAGCTCATACTATATATTATAAAGTATTGAACCAGAGAAACTAATGATCTGACCGAATTATTGCCTAGAAACACTAGAGCAAGCAACATGTTTCTCAAATGGAAATACTCACTGACTTTTTGTATAGCCCTGTTCAGATCCTTCCCCACTTCTAAAATGTGCTTTATTTCTCTGTGAGAGCACAGATGAGCTCTAGAACATCTCAACCATCAAGAAGTAAGCGTTCTAGGCCAAGCTCTTACTAGTGGTTGTGTCCATGCTGGAAATTTCTGGCTGTCTCTGAAGTTTTTTGTAGATGAGGGAGAGCAAAACCCCTTCATTTTGAATATGTGAGCTCTTACTTGTGTTACAACAGTACACGCTTGCTTTTAGTGCTAGGCAGAAATGCAACTCTCCCAGTGAGTCTGCAGACTGGAGTTACTCCCTACATAATGAGATATCAATGTCAACATCCTGAAAAAAATGCTTGGCCTTCTAGTGGTCACTCTACACTTCATCTTTAGTGCTGCCTGAGACTTGTGCAAGTACCTTTCTGCAGAACTTGGGTTCCTTTTTGCACATCAGTTTGTGCTCTTGAGAAGTTATGCTCTGTAGTTATTATGTGATGAGGTTTGTCTGTTTCATAATCATCTTGAACCAGATGTTTCACTTTTCTTCACCATCAGAAATATCTCCTATAAATAGATGCATAGTGCTGTACAGTTTTGTAGCTGCCTTGGTCATAGTGAAAATGTGTGTTTATAAATCAGTGCTCATTTTAAGAGCAACATCTGGTCTAAATTTTGTAGCCAGCTGTTCACACCTTAAGGAAAACATCACAGGTCTGCATGGCTTTTGAATAATTAAATATTTGTATTTTACTGATCTTTTGGTGCCCTTGTCTAACAAGTGTGAGGTTGGGCAGTAGGTGAGATGATTTCTATTGGCAATGATTTCTATTCTCTACCATCATTGCAAATCGTTGGAGTCCTTGTTCATTTGAGAGGCCCATTTTGCTTTGTCCTTTTAATTTATATTGGGGGGGGAGCGAGGAGGGAGCAGATATTAAAACCCTGAATAACAACATTTAAAAGAACAGACTTTTTTAATCCTTATATCTAATCCTACTTAAAATATCAGTCTTAGTTAAAAATTATGATATTGTGATAAGGAAGGCTCAGTATTTGGAGGTGTGCCTTACTGAATGGGATTTCAGTGCTTTGAATGGGAGATGGTCACGTGAATGTGATCATTTGGTGTCATTCTGGGTTTTGTACAAAAACTGGAGATATTTGCCATATCTACCTGCAGATACAAAAGGGAAGCTTGTGTGCTAGCAAGTTCAAAAAAAAGGTGAAAAGTTTGGGAATATGAAGAGACAAGGGAGTTGACCATTCTGATCATTTCAGGAGGCATCTGTGGAAATGAAAAGAATTGAAAATTTGAGGGTTTTGAACGATTTCCTTGATTCATTTAACATGTGGGAAGAGTCAACTTTCAGACAAATCTTGCAAGTTTTATCCAAATTCACTAATTAGTAAGATGACAGCCTTTAAATGGAGGAGATTCTCATGTGGCATCACCAAATATTTGACTCCTCTGACCTATGGCTTTGGCTAAGCTTCTAAATGAATTAGTGGATATGGAAATATTCATCATTAATGACTATGTTTGTAGCATCACTAATCACTTACCAGTGCACAAGTTGTTTTAAATAAATTTAGCATGTCTCTTGTAAAGCTTGAGCATGTTTAGGTGCCTGATGAAGCACTGACTGCTCAATAAGGAAATGAGGTTAAAAGTGAGAACAAGCTGGCATGTTTTATGTGTGTTAGCAGTAATCAATTTGCACTGTGCTTACAAATAAACTTCTATTTGGGAGCCTGCTCTTGACATACTACCTATGAGTGGAAAAAAATTAGATTATCAGTAATTAGTGCTTCCAATGTACCTCTGACAACAAAACCAGCCTCCAGGGTGGCAGCTCCCTAAGCAGGCAGGTGTTTTGCCCTGTGCAGTGGCACAGGATAAGTGCCAGGCTTTGGTGGCAGCAGCTGAGCCGGGCAGGCTGTGCCGGGCGCTGAGCTGGAGCCCTGGCCGGGAGAGCTCCTCCCGCCCCCGAAATTCCTCAGGGGAGGAAGGAGTGGATGGGAGGCCTCCCTCCCCACAAGCAGCTGTGGAATGAGGATGAAATCCAATGTTTATTCTTTCTCCCGGAAACTATAGGAAATGTAGCACTCACGCACATTGCATAACAGTGTTTGCAGTTGTGACAGGGAAAGCCTGAGCAGGGCACAAGGAGAGTGAGGTGTTAGAAACTCTGTGTTCTCAGGAGCAACCACAGCATGGGCTGTGAAGGTATTAAGCTGCTTTATCAGGGAACCGGTCCTTGCTTAAGATATTCTGAGCATCCTTACAAGATTTTTGGCCTTCCTTTAGTGTGTGCCAGCTGAACTGAGCTGCAGTGCAGTGTCTTGGGAGCATCTGTTGGTGCAAGCAGACAGGAGGATGTGCCTTGTGGCCGGGGAGAGGAACTGGAAGTGGAGTGGCTGCTTTGTTTCCACTCTGCTGTGTAGCCAAGGCAATCTTTTGGTGGAAGCTCTCTGTGATTTGTGTGTCTTGTAAAGGAGCTGCTCACTTGAGTGCTGCAGTGGTCCAGTCTCCTCCACTGTTGCCAGCTACGGGACTCTGGCTCTGCTCTGTGATGTTCAGGTGGCTGAGAAGTTGAAATGACTGATACCAAGCCTTCACATACAGAACCTGAAAATGCTGTCCTTTGTCAGGCAGGTGTAGTGTGAGCTTGTTTCTCACTAGTGACACCACTTTGCCTGAGAGATCACCTGCCTGTCTGGAATTGCTCAGAAACTTTGTTAAGCAATATCAGGCAGATCTCACTAAAACCTTCTTTACTACAGCAGTGGAGAAGGCAAAAATCTCCTGTCACATTCAGAAAATCAAAGTGCTTTCCTCCCAAGTGGCTTATGCCTGTAGGAAGAATGAAGCTCTGAGGCTCTGAAATCCATATACAAGCTTAGTGAAAGAGTGCTGGTGTCAGGGTGATGCTCCAGGTTGTAGCTGCCTTACCGGTTTTGTTCAGCTGTTTTCAGTAGACTGAGTGGTGAGGAGGGGTGGTTCTTTCCTAAATGTGGAAGGTGATGTCTTCCACTAGGTATGCCAGTAATAGCAGCAAGGTAGGAGAAACATTTATGTAGGAAGAAACTGAAATGTACCACTTGTTTCATTAGACCACGAAAGAAAGTTCTTAAGGCTGTTAACCTATCTAGGTGTCTCTTTCTTGGCAATGATGTGTTTTAGTAGTGCTATTATATAACCAAAATCACCCTGAAAACATATGTGCATCATACTCTAGAAAATGAGTACAGAAGGTGGCAATACATTTGAATTAGAAGTCTCTAATTGCCTCTTAAGTATGAAGTACCATGGCATGTCTTGCTGTCCTGTTAGGATTCATCTGCTTAGTTACCTGATTTGGTAGGGAGAGGGAGGAAAAAAGCTGTATTGGTAAGATGAGTGCTGGATTTTCTCCAGGATTTTCTGCCCAAAGAGTTGCACGTTGTAGCCAGAATGCCCCTCAATAATTTGTAACTTCAGGGATTGGCTTGTTTGATTTGAACACTTCCAATATACTTTTGCTGCCTGATAAATTTGCCTACTGGAACTTTCTTATTTCTTGGCTGAGGTTAAAAGCAATGCTGTGGTGGAGGGAGAAGTGTGCAATTCAATACCACAGAAGTACACATCAATTAAAAGGTGCCTAGATATGGGCAAATATTAGATATTAGTCAAGTATTCATTTAGGGGAGGGGGGAGGAAACCCAAAACAAAAAGCTTGTATGTTGTAGATAAAATTTCTTCTTTGTGATAGCCTGGAGAGCCAAACCCATTGGGAAAACTATTCCTGGGATGTCGGGATGTCAGGATGTCTTGGGGTGACTTTTTGATGAATTTGTCTTCTATTCAAAGCAACGAAATGTTTTACTGTTTCATATTATTCATTTTTGTACTAAAAAGTACTTTGCCAGTTAAATAAATGGGTTTTTTCCCCCACTTCTCTCCAAAAAAAAATATTTCCCCAAACCAGTTTAAAAAAAAATTACTTAAATTTGTTTCTTAAAAAATACCTCATTCAAAGGTTTCCTCCCAGGTTTGCCCTAAACCAGAACACAGGTAAATCTGCTTTTAAAGGGGTGTGCTCAGTAGCATGGTTAGATAGGAGCAGAGGAGGTTCTGATGGATATCCTGAGCAGCACAGTTCTGTAGTCAGACCAAAGGTGTTTTCTTCCTGGAATTCAACCTTTACTTTCCCTGATTTATTTGGTACAGATTTGCTTCTTTGGCATCTTATGCATGCAAGTGTAATTCCTATGGAATTTCAGAGATGAGTCTTGTGCTTCTGGGATGTGCTGATAATCAAAAATTGTTAAAAGAACTTGCTTAGCAGACACCTTGATTTAAAAACAACACACCCACTTCATTGTGATGCTATTCAGGGAAATGATTCAGTGCAGTTTCAGTGGGTTTAAACAATAGCCTAGTGGCACACCTATTTTGTAGAAAGCAGAGTTTTAAATGGGATGCCTGTTTTCTGCAAGTCTATACATAGCTAACAGCTGCAAGGTGATACTTAGTAGTATATATGTCCTGTACAGAGCTTCCCTTGCTGCGTTCTATTTTCCCATGCACTGAAAACTGCCAAGAGAATTGGAAATATTGGAATGATTTGTTGGATCCTTCAAATTTCACTTTCAGAACTGCTTTTTTCTTGCAGTAAAACATAGCTAGGGCTGAGTAGATTCACACACAGTATATGCAGCCAAGTCAATTTTAAAAGGTGCACTTGGTTTAGGGTTGTTTTTTTTCCCCTGCTCTACATGCAGGCTGTAATAACATAAAAGCTTATTTATCTTTATCTCTTTGTTCATGGCCAGTTTGAGTTGCAAATAGTAAAACACTGCAGACAGCTCACGGTCTGGAGCTCAGCTTGCAGTCTTCAGTTCTGTGCATGCATTTGTGTTGAGAAGCAGGAGTAGTAGTGATAAAGGTGTGTGTGAGCACACCTTCATGCTGAGCTCTGGTGTGTGTCAGGGCAGAATCCCAGGCTGGAGTCTCTCTAACACAATGTGAACTTTGCCTGCTTCATCCCTGCCCACGTGCACCTCGGGCACACATCTGAGAGTGACTGTGCAGTGCATGGGTACTGTACAAATGAGTCAGTTCCTGTTCCTTTGGCTGAAGCTTCGTTAGGAGTTCTCAAAAAAGTATTTCAGAATGTGGATGTGGTCAACCCAGTCATTTTCCAGGCATCTTAAAGGAAACCCACATCAACTGTGAAAGTGACCTTTGAACTCCTCTGTCCTGCCACTGTCAGAACTCAGGCAGTGCTGGATGGGAAGGCTGATTTGCTTCTATCTACATCTTCCCTCACCATTTGTACTTCTTGCCATTTGGGTTAAGTGCCTGGTTATTCTTCAGGAGAATTTCCAATAGCGTGTCTGTGTATGACTGATCACTGGTGGGACGTCAGCTGCACACGTAGTTAGAAACAGCTTCTGACAAACTTTGGGTCATATTTAGTTCTTCACCACATTTTAGTATTGAAAGCAGTTAAAGCCATTAGAACCTGCAGTGTTATTTCCTAGTTCTCAAGCAGAATGTGGTGAAAAACACTTGTACTGCATCTCCTGGGGTTTAATATATAGTTTCAGCTAAGTAAGTTCTCTTGAAGGCATCAATTATTAAGAGTCTCTTTTTTGAGAGGTCAGAGGGATTACTTTCACTGAAAATGTCTGCCTTGTACTATGAATCTCTGTCTATTTAAAAGGACTTTTTAAAAACAACTTTACCAGAGTCTTCCTGCCTTATAGCATGGACAATTTTTTGTGCATGTAATGTGTGTGTTTATATGCACCAGGATCTAGGCTCTAAATGGCATTAGCTCCAAAACTGTTTTAATGTACTTCCTTTACTTTACTGATACGTGCAGCTCTGCCTTCTAATTGTCATCTTTTGCTGATGTTTGTGTTCTTGCAGTACACTGGATTTCCCAGCTATCCAGTGATGCTGTGTGAGGCATTCTGCCAAGAAAAGGGAGATGCTTCCCCCGGGAGCCTTTGGAAGGCTGCAACACTGGGATGGCAAAGCAAGTCTCCAAATGGGAGCATACACTTCATTTAGGAGAAAAAGCTTTGAACCTGTGCTGGAACATAGAATTCCTGGTCTTTTATCTGGAAATCTGTGCATTATTTACAGTCCTGACTGTGCTGTTTAGGTGCAAAACAATGAGAGTGGAAAAGCTGTGTTATCCATAACTCTAAAGCTTGTAAATGAGTGACTCTGCTTTATTAGTAATGCGTTGAGCCTTCCTTACAACATTTGACAGGAAAAAGGAATTTTGTTGCTTTACTTTGTGTTCACATCAGTAGCTGTGAATCTCTTATGGGCAGAGGGATAAAAAGAAGACTTACTCTGAAGCTGATCGTGCCGCTGGCAGTCACAGAATGGAGAGTCAAGAGTGCCTGTCATCCTTGCTGCTTATCAGAAATGTTCATGCATGTGTTTTTGTTTGGGCTTCCCCACTCATCTTTAGAAAGGAGTGAGGATGAATGAGACTGGCTTTTGGATAGTAGTTCTTGTGTTACTGCTGTGCATTGCAAGCAATCGGGCTTAACTAGACTTTACTGAATGATTTATCAGTACAAATCTACCTGGTGTATTTAAAATGTGTTTTGATAAGATTTAGAATTTTAAACAGCTGTTACACTACAAAGACAATATTTCCTTCATCTGATATTAAGAATAAAAGTATGCAGTGTGAGATCTGAATTTAATATGGCCACATTTCAGTTGTGTATTTCACAGTTCAGTCTTAAATTTAAGTTTTCTCAATGTCATCTTGACCTCTAATAGGAATTTAGTTCTAAAGGCTTTGCTTTAAAGATTAAATTTAAATTGCAGTGATGCATCTGATGCATTCCTGACTCTTGTACAGTATTTTGCAGTGAATGTTACTTTCCTTATCCAGGTAATCTTGCTACTGTGCATAAATATAGAACTCTCTGCCACTTCTGTGCTTGTTGCAGAGATTGCTACTCATATTTCTCTTTTTAGACCAACAGAACGTAGTGACACATGTCAGTGTGTTTGCAGCTGTAGAGAGATGGAGACCACTTCACTTGTGAAACAAGTCTTTTCTGCAGTGCAGTCTTCATTTGCAATACTGGTGCAAGCACACCTGAAATGGTTGGTCTGTATCCTCTGCTTGCTGATTCATATTTGTTATCTTTGAGTTTTCCCCTTTGGAAATGCTTGTAGTGTTCTGCTGTACTGTAAGTTTTTTGGGTTGCTTGATCATCCTCACTGTCATGGTTTGTAAAACCCTGCCTTTAAGAGAATATCCTTCTATCACCTCTTCATGCTGCATCTCTGATTATGAAAAAGCCCTTTTGGGCAGAAAGTTGAACTGGAGTAGGCTTGATTAAAAAATGCTCTCTTGTTTATTCTAGTGTACTGTGGCTAATTCAGTACTTGAATGCCTTAAAATTACTTGGAATAAAAAAGCAAACAATCCCACAGAACCCTTAGTACTTGCCAGAGAAATAACCAGGACTTGCTCCTGCTCTGCAATGGTGTTTTGAGGAGTAAGAATAGATAATGCTTGTATTTAGAATAGATGTCCTATTAAGTAGCTGAATTTAACAATGACTACTGAGTGAGCATTGCAGTAAATCAAACTGGGTGAAATAGGGCAGGTATAGCCTGGGTCTCTATAATAGTCTGCTTTGAATTGGTGTTTAAAGTATGTGTTGAGAACCAGGAATAATGTGGAGTTCTTCACTTGGAACCTTGTGTGGTCACACATCCTGAAGCTGTGCTTACTCAGGCCACATCAGGAATGTCATGAGAAGCTCCAGTTAAATCTGTTGTTGTAACACAGTGTTCATAACTCTCCAAGAGACCTTCTCAAATTGCAGAATGAGTTTAATCACTGTCCACCACTGCATGCTGTAGTAGTGGGGTGTTAATCTCAAAGCTTTGGTAGCAGTTTAACTGTTTAATACACAGCTCAAAACTGGGACCACCTTATGATTGCTGTGGTCTGTTTTGTCATAGCCTGAACCTATTAGCAATCCATACAAGATTAGATATTACTGATATTCCATACTGTCCAGGATTTCCCTTCAAGAGGCCTTGTTCAAACCCACTGGTATGCTTGTACTTATTCTTTTTTCTCAGTATTGTGAATTCCTGTCACTGCAGTCACTGCCTGCCCTGAATAAATTGGCCTTCATTTTAAGGTCACCTTAGTGAAGGACAATATTTCTTCCTGTTTGTCCTGGAGATACTTTTGAATTTTGGAGTATTCCTGAGATTCTTGAGGTATCCCAATTAGCTGGATACTTGAGTGAGTTACTTTTCTGTTCTTTCCAGTCACATCTTACACAACAGTCCTGGGCTAATTTTTGCCTTTTTCTTGGAGAAGGTCTAAAAACAGTTCATGTTATGGAAAAAACTAAAAGATAATCTTGGCAAGATTGAGTGGGTAAAACAGCCTGGAGATTGTATCTACCATGAGAGAAGATGCTTCTCCAGCTGGTGCCTCCTCTATTCTGTTTCGTGGGAGTTATATCACTTGCACAAAATATTTCTGTAAGTTCAGATTCTTCTCTTCCAGATTCTGAATTTCCCTTTTGAAAAAAGGGATAAAGTCAAAGTTAAATTTTAATATCATTATGTGTTCACATGATTTTTTTCAACCTATTAAGGTCGTGGGTTTGTGGTTTTTCTTCAGGATCCCATTTAAGACTTAACCCAGACTTTTGTGCCTTTTTAGCATAGTTACTGTGACATTTTCTAGAAGTTCACTGATCAGCACTCACTGTGTACAAACTTCTTTTGCACTGAGGGATGCAGCCCTGTGTTTTGGCCCCCTCTTAATTATCTGTATGATGTCAAGCATGGGAGGGCAGCCTGGCTTTGACTTACAGGTGTCACTCAAACGTTGATGGCCTTATTGCACAACTCTGCTGGTGGCCCATGCACCAGAGTCCCAGATCCAAACAGAGCTTTTGCTGAAATGCTCAAAGAAGGTAAAGCAGTACTGACAGCCATCTATCTCCCCTGCCAAGGCACTTGTTTTTCCCCTCTTTACCTGATCAGTCCAGTGAAGTGAGTGTGTGTGTATTTATGTGGAAGGAGCAGGGCGTCTTCAGTTAAATGGTTGTTTCAGTAGAACACAATTTTCTTGTTTACTTAGGGACCCTCAGTTCTCTGTGTACTTTAAAACTCCTCTGCTGGTCAAAGCTACAACTGTGTGACTTCTTCCACACTGTTCCTGGGAGTACCAATTTGGAATAGGAATCTTACAAATTTCAGAAGCATGGATGCAACTGTCCCTTAGGCATCACTATTCCTGCTTTTTCCTAAGTTAAATATAGAATGTTGCATGAATTGATGTTTGTAACCTGTGTGTGACTTGCTGGTGACTATTACTTTATGCAGATTTAATAGCAGTAAATATTACCCTGGGTTCTGTAGAATAGATGCCTATTTTAGGAAGCTCCTTAGTATATTCTACCTGTTGCTCTTATGCTAAATGTATTTCTCTTCACCCTTTATGGTCTGAAGGAACCTAAGTCATGTGAGCTGTGGGATAAACACACATTTAGGTCTCTGTGGCACAGTAGCATGCTGTTGTCATGTGATAATCTTCAGGCAAGATAAAATGTGCCCTTGGCTTTCAGATAGCTCTTGCAAAGGTTTCTTAATACTTGAAAGATTGTGAACCTTATTTTTGGTTGTTGAAAGGTGCTTGGTCCTTTTTTGAAGACCTTAACTGCATCTGCACTGTAGTCTGGGCATTGTGCTCAGATTTCCAGGCTTCTGAGGGCTTTAATGCCCCCTGATGATTTTTTGTGTCTACCTTATGACTGTATGTGTTTTTGTTGTAGACTCTGCACTTTCTTTCACACACTTGTAACTTGCCCCCTTGTGTTGCCAGGGTAGATATTGCTCCTGTATAAGATAACTGTGATACCTTGGGTGGACTTGCTCTGTTTTTTGGAATGGTTCTAGCATCTGTCAGGGAAAAAAGGTGGCTGTCATTTAAACTGCATGGTTTGGAGGGATAAATTGAGTTCCTCTGATTCATAAGGCACAGCAATGCCCAAACCATGCTTGTAGTCCTGATTCATAATCCTACAGGTTTACAGTTAACTGGTTTAAAACACCTATCTAGGTAGTTGCTTTATTTTCTTTCCCCACTTACCCAGGTGTGCTTGGGGGCCAGAGTTACTTTCCCTGTAGCACAAGGAGGCAACCAGAAGCATTTGGAGTTCTCAGCATAGATGTTTTAAGTTTCATATTGCACTCAGCTGAAAGGGGGCGAGGGTGTGTTTACCTTGCCCACTTGAATTCACAGGAAGGCAAGCAGGAGATGGTGGCCAACAGGACATGAATGAATTTGTTCACCACCCTCCTGGTGCATATTAGGGTGTGATACAGCACCAGGTACCTCTGTAACATCACTTCCATAATGGATTAATCAAGTGCCTTTTGTGAAGTTCAAGTAACGCAAATGCTGTTCTCCTCTGAAGTAAGTACTAACTGCACTTAGAAGAGTAATTATCTTTAAAGTAGGTCCTTGAGAAGGATACAGAAGGGAATCACACTCTTACTGAGTGCAGTGAGTTACAAATTGTTGGCACTTGGCTTGTTACCCAACTTCTGGATCAAACTGGTCTCATCCCTGGTATGCTGTCACTTGTTTACTAGGTGCTTGCCATTTCACGCCGGTGTTTTCTTTCCCTGATATTTTCTGCACGTTAAGTATCCAGCGTGAATAAATAACAGTGTTACTAAAGATGAGGGCTCCTGTTTTCCACACAGACTGGGTACTACAGAGGGTGGAAGTGCGTGGTAGCTTTTAGTGAATTGCATGGTAAGGACATAGCAGGGCTTTCAGAGCCCAGCCATCAAAGATTATATGCTGTAGGGTTGTTGAGAGAGGCTTGTTTGAGTAATTTCACCCAGCATCAGAATTTGTTAGTATTTAGTCTTAAGCTGAATCATATCTGCCCTCAAAATCCAATCTTTTGTGATTACCCATTTAGTTCCTACTCAAGTTTCAGCTGCATTGCCAGTCAAATTGTTGATGTTTGGCATGCTGGGGGTGTGCTGTTGCAAGGTGCATGCATGCTGCTTAGAAAAAGAGAATTAAGCTAGCTAAGAAAACGATAAAATAATTCTTTGGACAGCTGTTGAATCCTTAACATCTCTACTACAACAATATTGATATGCTGTGAGCACCAGCTATTTGCTTCTTGAGTGGCTGGGTGGGTCTGTTCTGCACGTGTTCTACACCCTGATGTGTGCCCGAAATGAGTCTGGCAAACCTATTGCAGTGGCCCAGGGGCTGTGACTGCTGAAGGGAACCCAGGGCACACGGGTTTTTTTCACTTTTTTTTCACCTTTCTGTGCTTTGGCAGTCTCCTCCACTGTAACCCTGCCCCGTGGCTAGGAATGTTTGGTTTGTGTCCATGCAAGCAGGTCTGGCTGTGGGTGTTTCTCTGATACCTTTCATGTGCACAGCACTACCTTCCATATGTCTTGTTAAAAACTGAGCTGGAATCCTCTGGCAAGGTGTTTGTTTAACACTGTGTGCCTAAACAGAAACTTCACTGGCACTGTTGGTTGCCTTTATACAAAATTCTACCTTACTGCTCATAAAATCGTGATTTGATGAATAAGTTAATTCAGTTTCTCACATTCTATTACCAGCCAGAGGACAGTTACAATGCACTGGGGTATGAGCATGCACTAACAATAGCTGACAACTGAATGTTACTCTCTTGCAGAACAGTGTGGTCCTAATGCAGGCATTGCAGAAACTTGGTTCATTACTTCCTAGCATACAGAAGCCCCTAGCTGAGGGACTTTAACTCATGCTTATACCCTTCCATGGATGTTTTGTGCCACTCTTCAAAGCTGCAGGCTTCATTATTCCATCAATTTCATGAACAGTTTGCTTAACTCCTTATGAGACCTATTTTATTATGGCTGTAAATCCTATGTTGAATTAGTCAACAGCTGTTTTTTGCAAGCTCAAATAAGTAATTATTTACAACATTCTTTATGGATTTTTTTGCAGTTTCTTATCTGTATCAAATCCTTCAAAGACCATGTCTGTGAGGTCAGTTCAAAAATAGGTCCTGGTTAAAGGTAACTGTTTGCATTTATCAGCAATCAAATTTTAAAAACAAGTTAGTTAGTTGGCCTTTGAGAGTGGTTTTGCCTTTGGGAAGTTGTTTTAGAAGGCTGTGCCAACTCTGTACCTCCCTAGGCCTGCTCATACTAGTGCTGTCTGGCAAAGCAATTTAAGAAATGTCTTGGGCAGGATTTTCATAAATCTATTCAGCCCAATCAGAAGCTTCACTTAATGGAGCAATGTATAAATAGTGCAGAGAGTCAAGTGACCATCAGCTGGTCTGAATGGGTTTGACCACAACAGTCACAGGGTCTGAGGTATGCAGGAGCTGGGATCACTGCAAACATGCTTTGCTGCAGAGATATCCTGGCTCTGGTGTAATTAGGTAACTGCAGAGGAATTCATGTGTGTGAGAATGAGTTTTAATTGGACACCTGTATTTAATGTTGGTTTCACCTTCTGTGTCATTACAGTGGGCTTTTAAAAAAGACAAGTTACTGCCTGGATTAACTTTCCCATTTTGCTAAGTGGTGTGTATTGCAGTGCAGAGCTGAACTCCACGATTATGCATTTCCTTTATAAACTGTGCCTACTTACTTGAAACAATGCACTGATCTGTTTTACTGAATTCAGAACTTAAGACAGAATGGCTCTTTGCCTAAGTTCGTATTAGGTAATTAGAAGCTCTTGGCATGCTTGGTAAATGCTGAAATTCCATTGTGTTGTGCATTAAGCATGGGGAAATATTTCTTCAACTGCAGTGCCAGTGCACTAAATTATGTGTTTTGGCTGTCCTTGGTGATGGCTTTATTAAATCTCAGTGCAACTGTCAGCTCTGGACTTGCAGGGATGCTGGCTTGCTTTTGTTTGGGAAGCTATTGCAGCTGGCATCCAGGTAATGATTTTTTTAAACAAATATTTTTATTAAAAGCATCTAGCTTCCCCGCTTGTAAATATCACAGTATGGATTCTAAACAAACCAGTAAAATGCTACCTATTTCTTTGTGTTCAGTTCACTTGACACCTCTGGCTATGCTGTCCAGGACAAAAACATTTTACCAATTTCAGTAGCTTCATGGGAAGAGCTATTGTCCAAACACAAGTAATTGGTATTTCCCTTCTTCCTTTCCCCACCCACCAAAATATTTGTACTGAACAGCTTTCCACCCCCTTTATTACAGATTGTAATGCTTGTCAGTGCCATCCCTATGCTTAGAATGTATTAGCCCATGATGTGACTCTCAGAGCTGTTTGATGACAACCTGATTGTTCCCTTCCCTATCAATTCCACATCTAGACCTTTGATTTTAAAAGTTGTTTAATCCAAACCAGACAAAAATGGCCTGTGCATCTGTTGTGTTTCTTGCCCTATCAATGCACTTGAAGATCATTCAGTCATATTAAACATACCTTGATTCAGCAAGTAAAGGTGTGAGTGTTAGGAGGTAATTCACAAGTTTTCTGATCACCTGCCTTTGTATTTAATGTACAACACACATCCAGTTGGTTTTTTTCTAATTTAGCATGATATGGTGATGGGCTCAGTTGCATCTTGCTTTTTTTTGGCAACAAACCTTTATATTAGAGCAGTTCACCAGTGTCAAAAGCTTTGCCTGTTGGATTTAGATGATGACAGATGGTGGGTTTTTTTCAGTAACTTGGTATTTCTTGCTTTCATGAAGCAGTGAGACTCCTGTCTGCACAAATACCAAACCCAGGCACTGCTCAGGATTATGGTACAGCTTGAGGCTTCAGGTTACATATGTGCAAAGAGCTCCTGCATCTCCGAGGTGTTCACAAACCTCCTCCCTTTCCCTTCCTGCAGGAGTTCTGAGTTTGAAGTCACCCAACCCTTTGTCATCTGAGGAGTTGGACTTTTTCCTGCTGCCCTGGTTAGGGCTGGGATGGACCTGGGTGTAATGGACACTCTTAGAGGTCTGGGGGAACTTCAGAAGTCTGGGAGTCCTTACAAAACTGCTCAACAGCTGCCCCTCAGCATCACCTGCCCTAAAACAGAGGGTGATATTGGCTCTGTTCATCCCCTCACCTCACTTTTCCCCTTACAGTTGCAGGGGCTCTGGCTAAAATCACGAATGACAGAATAGTTGATAATGTAACAAATCAAAAGTTTTTTCATTAAAATAAAAATTTAAGTTAAAATAACATTTTTACCACCAGAAGTCTCATAAAGCTGCTGCCTGAGCCTCTTGGCCTCTCCTTGGAAACACAGTGACCATGCTTTCTCTGGCTTCTTCCAAATCCTGCTTGACTGAGGATGGGAGGGCAGATATTTCCTCTGAGTGGCCCCAAGCCCAAAGTGCCTGTGGTGGAGCAGCTCTGTCTCCCTTTGTTTCAGGAGGGATGATCCTTTGCCTCCTGAATACCGCTGGGTCCTGGTGAGAGGGAAGATGGGTGTGTTGTGCTCTGAGACTGGGAATAGCTTTAGCTCTAAGCTGCAGCATGGTGGCAATGCTGCAGTGGGTTATGTTGGCTTGTCTTGGGGAGGATTGAAGCCAGGGAAGGGTCAAATTGTTGCCTACAGAAGGAGGGAAGAAATGGGCAGGTTGGAGTGAATGAGTTGTGCAAATCACTGAGCTGAGTGCTCCAGCACTGTGTTCAGTTCCCAGCTTCAGTGCCACTGCTGTCGTGCCTCTGGTACCCATTCCTGGGAAACCTCCCTGTTCTGCAAGCTCCAAAGTTTGGCATAGGTACTGTACAGGAGCTATACAATGTTTGTTCATCATTAATAAATGCTATTTGTGAAACCCTATTGTGGAAAAAGTTCAGTAGTGCATGCATGGTTCTGTTACAATGGGGGCATAGTGACTGCCATCTTCCAAAAGTATCTGACAGCAAGCTGTTCTCTTATTTCTTTTGCAATTGACAGTCTTGAATCACTGCTGATATTGTTGTAATCTAATCAAACATTAGTGGTAAAAGTGCTCAAACAAAAATTATTAAAAATACATTAAAATTCTTAGTTGGTTATGGTTCTGTGTTTAAAAAGAAGGAAAAAAAGCAAACACTTGGCAGGCTGATGGTTATTAAAATACTGTCATTGAAGCTGAAAGTCTTCCCAGTTCCCAGATAAATGTTTTATTTAAGCAAATACTTGAAATATTTAATGAGCAGTTTTAACTTGATGGGGTTTTTTTGTTTGTTTTTTACCAATAATGACATTTCTTGCAATGAAAATCTTAACATGTACAAGACTACAAAGAGTTACCTGAGTACATTTCAGGCACCACTGGAAGGCCAAGCTGGCCATGCATCCACTGGGATTTTTCTCAGAGGTGTTGCACTGTGCTGGGGCAGAGAGGAGCCAGGATTTCTTCATTTAACAGAGATAAAAGATTTTCAAACCACCATGAATGGAAGTATTTTATGCAAAGGCTTGATGTGCTGGACTGATTTCTAATAGAAACTGACTCAACGTGTCTTTCCTCATCTCTGCTAAATTGCACAGGAGTTGTACTTTTTCTCCACTGCAATGTGGGATATGTTTTCCCATTCCAGGATTGCCTGTATGCCTATAAATTTACTTTTATTTACTGAGTGCCCTTTCTGAGAGACTAAAAAACACATGAATTATGCAAAAACAGGCTGGTTTTAATGTCATTTTGTACAATATTGTTGGAGGATTAAGAAGAAACTTGACTTTGGTTCTGCTATTATTCTACTTCACATTTGTGAATGATTCTTATTATTTGCTTTTTGGGGGCAGGTCTTTAGCAATACATGGGGATGAAAGGGTTTATTTCAGAATAAGAATGTAGGAACACTGTGAGTGCATACCTGAGATGACTGCTCTGACAACACATTTTTCTGTGTGCTGTCCACAAGAAACCTGTATGATACCAATG
Organism: Luscinia megarhynchos; assembly: GCA_034336665.1. Classification (NCBI taxonomy): domain Eukaryota; kingdom Metazoa; phylum Chordata; class Aves; order Passeriformes; family Muscicapidae; genus Luscinia; species Luscinia megarhynchos. The sequence goes on from JAPFBE010000003.1 coordinate 6,323,874, forward strand.
GTGGAAAATTCTTTGTTTACAAAGGCTAATCTACAGAACTCTTTCACATACTGATTTTAATTTTTTTTTCCTGATTGTTTCTGCAGGTCGTTTTGGATTAATGCTGTGGATCAATCAACCCAGAACCTGTAGTTGCCCATCAGTCGCTCAGTAGTCAGTGTAGATTCTGTCTTTACAATCAGCAGCTACATCTGGCTACTGGGTCTCTGATGACATCTCCTACCTCCTGTCTAGACTTTTTGTTGGATTTGTCTTCTCTCCTGGGTGCAGAACAAGTTCACAGTGCGAGCAAGTTAACGCCTGAGGTGTGGCCCCAATAAAGGATTGGATATCTGTTGGATCTGCTTCACAGTGGGAATCAGATTAAATACCTGGATGCTGTGCATTGGAAGGCAACAGCCTTTCCTGTAGCCTAGTCCTGGGGTTTGCAGTAGTCAAAACTGATGAGAATATTTCCAAATTTGAGCTAAGAAGCTGGACTTCACTATTTTCAGTGAAGGCTCTTGAATCTTTCCTGCAAAGGGAAGATATTGAAACACCTTTGCTGATTGCACACAGTGTGGTAGGGGAGGAAACCGTGCTGTGAACTGGGTGTGCATAGCTGGTTTTTACCAGTTCTGTGTGAAGACTGTCCAGGTTTGGGGCATGAACCTGGCATACAATGTAGATTTCTGTGTTTGTTAAGCAACAGCTACATTGTCTGCTGGGTTTCCAGCTGCCTGGAAATACAAAGTGGAGGGTTATCTACACCTTTTTTTTTTTCCTCCTTTTTGGTCAAATTATGTCTCTGAGGAAGACAGTGCAATTCATGCCCAGTTGCTGCCTCCCCCTCTCTTCTCACACAAGGGATCCAGCTGGTGTCAACTGGAGCTTGGAGACAGGGTAGATCTGAGATTATTTAAGAGGATAAAACTTCAAGGAATTGAACTGTGGAGACACCTGAGCATGAGTAGATGTCAAGCAGAACCTAATGCCTGCTTTCTGAGTAACCATTAGCTTCCCTTGGTAATGGTGCTTCACTTTTTTTTTTTTTAAATCTTCAGATGAAAAGCTATATATGTGTGCTTTGCAGTTATGGAATTCCTTTTGGACAAGGGAGTAGTGGGGAGCTATTTATAGGCCTGACCTTTTTTTTTTTTCCCTTAAAAGTATGCTATGTATAGTGTGACTTATATACAGAAAGTGCCTAGAAATAAATGGGAATAAGACAATGTCTTGAGTGCTGATTCCAGCTGGATCTCTTGTCATTTAGCGGTACCAAACCTAATATGCTTCACTTGTGCATCATTTCCAGCCATGCAGTGAGAAAAAGGGCAGTTTCAGTTTGAGAACATTGGGCCTGGAATAGCAGGGGACTGTTGTCCTTCCAGACCTGCTCTGCAGCCACAGCAGTAAATGGGGAAGCTTCACATGTCTGTGCTGTTAACCCTTCACTGGGGAGCTCTGTGCCATTTCCCCTTGGAAATCAGAGTTGTGATGGCTGTGATTCCTGGTGTGAGGAATGGATGGTTTGGCTAAGCTTCTCTGGACTTTACAAAGGTGATTTTAGATCAGCAGACATCCAGAACCCTTCCTCTGGAAGGGCAGTACTCAAGAGGCTGAAGGGCTCCTAAGTGAGTGCTCCTGTTAAAAACTGTATTTTGTTGAGACAAATAAAGCTTCTCATGCAAAGAACTGTGTGTCTCTTCTTGTATTTTTTACATCAAACTTAGGTTTTCATCAGGTTGTTAGGACCTCTAAAGGGACTATAAAGCTGTTCATTACAATGTCTAATGTAGACAGCCCCTCAATACTTGTCAGCCTGACTGTTCTCAAAAAATACACATTCACTTATGCATTTGTACCTTAAGTAAAAATGTACAGACAATTACTAGCAGCCAGTAATTGGCACAATTAATCACTCCCTATTGAAATAACTGTGGATTGTCTAGATAGCTTTGAAAACTGCTTGTTAAGGCTGAACAAGTATTTATGCTTTGCTTTATGTTGTTTTTCCTCAGTGCCAGTCTGTTGGTATCTGCATGTCTGATATTGCAGAATTGGTAGGGACTTCAATTTAGCTGAGTCTTTTTCTCAAACTAACTGGTGCATTCTCAGAAGTGTGACTGATGTTTCATTCCATATAACCTCCTGAGTCCTGACCAGCATATGCACAATGCTCCTAAAAGTAGTAATAAGTTATTCTCTGCAGTGGTTTTGTGGCTCATTTAGCTTCAGCAGTATTAAGATATCAGCAGCTTTTATAGCATTGTTTTGTTCCTCTGTTTATGGTTGTTCACCCTCACCCTTAAGGGCTTGTCAGAATAAGGTATGTCTGCCCCAACTGTGTATATGACAAACACCATAAAGAATTGAAGAGCAGATCAACCTAATGTTTAGCATCAAAACCTCTCCTATTTAGTTTCACTTCCCCAATGTGTTTCAGTTAAACTTTGCCATGTTGAAATCCCCTTTGTGGGCAGGTACTTCTGGTTCCTCTTATTTTTGTCATGCTACTTGGTTTTGTATATGGACACCTTTAAAATAAAAAAAAAACAAAACCAAAAAACCACATTCTTTCCTCTGTTACCTTATTCTGAGTAAAGTACCTCACTTTATTTTCAGTGCCTAGCATAGCTAATGGAAGCATGTAAAAGTGGTTATTTTTCCTACTGTGATATTTATTTTTTTCTTTTTTTTAATTCTTTGTTCCTTCTGTGTGGATTTCAGTGAAACTGGCATAAGTGCATGACTCTTCCTTCCTCTGTCCTACTGAGGGTGCCTTTACTACTCCTGGTTAAACTGCTGCTAACTGCAGCCAGAAGTCCTCCTTCAGTTTTAATGAAAGAAACTAGATCCTGTGACAACATTTTTCTACCTGCTCAACCTTAGTGAGGCTCTGAGTCTGCATTTTCTTTGTGCTTTCACTCCCAACAACACCTGTGTCTGTATTTTCATTATATTTCTCTGCTGTGCTGCTCATGAGTGTGAGAGCTGACTGAGGTGAATGTTGTTTCTCAGACAGGAAAGTGAGACCAAGGCTCTTGCCTGGCCAGAGCTGTCCCTGTATTCACAGCACCCTCTGTTTGCTGTGAGAGTAGCAAGCCCCTTGCACAGATGGCCCAGAGAAGTTTTGGGTGCCCCATCCCTGGAAGTGTTCAAAGTGTTCAAAGCCAGGTTGGATGAAGCTCTGAGCTGCCTGGGATAGTGGAAGGTCCCTATCCATGGCACCCCTATCCATGGGGTGGAATAGGATAATATTTAAGGCAGTAAATTGTGAGAACACAACGGGTAAAAATCTTGGTTATATCCCTTTAAGATGCAGAGCTTGGAGTTTTGCATTTAGACTTGATTTCCCCTAAATGCCCCCTCTTTCCTGCCCAAGCAAATAATGGGAACTAAGATAATAGTGGCAGTTGGGTCTGTTTGACCTGTAGATTGAAGTGGATCACAGCACTTTCCTAATTTTCTATTTTCAGTTGCATCTTAGTTTATGTAATATCTTCCCACACTGATATTTCTTCCCATCCTCTGACTTGCTTTTAGAATTGACTTGAATATCTATTTAAATCTTAATAGCAGGAAGAACAATATTTTTACTTTCTGGTTTCAGATAACTGCTAGGAAAGCCTCACTGCCTACTATTTATCTATTCTGTGACCAATACTGCTGTAGACTCTAAGCTTTGTTTTCTTGACTATGTTTATTCTTTCTATGCAAATCAAGATTAAGAGGGTACATTTAGCCCAAGCTTGGTGTACTTGCAGCATATCCTTCCATATCAGTACATGGCAGCAAAAAATACATTCTGTAAGTTTCTTAAAACAGAAAAAATCCAGACAACCCTGCAGTCATTAAGTTTCTGAAATGGCAATAACCAATATAAAACCTGAGGCAGGGACACCAAAACTATGATTCTTGTGGAACAGAATAATGAATGGGTTGCTTTAATTACCCAAAAGTGTGAACAGCCATTCCTGATGGGAGAGCTCCATCCGTTGGATAGGTGGCTTGTAATTAAACTATGGAAACCTGTAATTTGGACTTCTGTTGCTGTCCTGGGTAACTGAGCAGATTTTGTGACTTGTGCACAGCTGCCTTTGGGGACTGTGTGGCTGTGGCTGCTTTCCCAGCTCCACTCAGCACAAAGGAATTCCCTGAAGAGTTACCTATGGAAGGTGAGGGCAGAAGAAAGGTGTTGAGGGGTTTAGAGCAGTCTTTTAGAGACCTTCCAGGAGGGCACATTTTCTTTCCCTCAGCATGAGTGAGCATTTTCCAAAGGCATAAACACACCTGGGACTCCTCACCAGAAGTACCCTCTTCACAATGTGCTTTGGTGTCTGACTTGAATGATGTTGGTGTGCTCATGCATTTTTACTCTGTAAATCTCTCACTGGTCTCCTGAAGTGGTGTTTCAGGCAAGATGAACAGCCCTGGCTCCTTTATCAGATGTCTCTGGGCCTCTTACAGGTAGAAAGTCCTGTAGCATAGAACTGCTTGTATGCAGTGCTGGAGAGCCTGTCTGCCTGTGGGATTGTTTGTCCTGTGATGTGTTGCTTTGTACAATAAACTGAAAAAAATGAGACCTTGGTTGTGGGTGTTTGCAAAACAAAGCTCTGCTAAAGAGGTGTTCAGCTCAAGTGGTCCTTGGCTTGGAGAGCCCTGCAATTTCTGAATCTGTCTGACCCTGGCTAGCCAGCTACTTGTAGAAGCAGTTAACTGAAACTCTGGAAAGCCTTGAGAATCTAGTTTAATGCTGACATTTTTCTCCTGCTGTGTGGCTTTACAGTTGCTAGTTGTAGCTCACAGAAAATGCTGAATTGTTTTAGAAGACTGCTCTAAGGCAGTGGTGTGGCTCTGACTGGCTCTCTGTGTACAGCAGTGAGTTTTAGTTCCAAGGCTTTGAAGAGCAGTTGCTGCTCCTACACATTGGCAAACTTTATCCTTTCAAGTTGGTGATTTTTCTATCTACTCTGCAAGTCTTGTTCTGTAGGTTGCTAAGTAACACCCGCACGTATTTAATTTTCCATGTGCTGTGAATGCCAGTCTTCCATGCAAAACACCTTTCCAAAATTAGTGTCTGTCAAGCTCCTGAAAGGTAGTGGTGCTGTGATGCAAGTCAATCATGTTGCCTGCTGTAGGTGTTAATTCTCCCATCTAAAGACACTTGCAGAATCACTAATATGGTGAATCTCCAGTTCTTTTTAGCTACAAGAAAACAGTATCTTCTGAAATACTTGCACACTAATTCCAGAAAGAGAAGTAAATTGCAGGGAGCACACTTATAATATCAATTTGTTCATCATGGTGATAACATTCATTTAGAACTTAATTTTCTTCAGAGTGCAGAGTTCTGAAGGGATCTGGACTGAATCATTAGGTAGGTAATTTTTCTGTACTCCAAGGCTGGCTGGCCACTGACTGGGTAGTGCTGAGGATTTTAGAGGGGGCAGGTATCATGAAGAGGTGAGGGAAGGTTTGATGAAGTGTGTAGGAAACTTTCTTTTAACCTGTTTTATCTTGTAGAAGGAAGGATTGGATCTGCATTTTCTCTTCTCCCACCTCTATAAATTCAGTACACTGTTCCACTGGACATATGTGCTATACCAGACACTTCAACTATTATTCTTGTTTGTGTGAGTGTTCCCTGGTTGCTTGTATAGTCCAGGCAGGTGGGCTGAGACTGTTTTGATAAGAATATCAACACCTGAACAGGGCACTGTGTGTGCTGAGACCAGGAGCTGCTGCTCTTTCCTTCAGCTTACCTTCTCTCTTTCATGGACTTCACACAGCAGAGTATCTTGTACACTTCCTGGAGCAATGAGGTAACTCTGGATAGCTGCAATTACATGCAAAACATCCACATAAAATGGCATTACAATCACAGCAGCACAGCCCAAACTACCAGAACTTTGTAGCTGCAGCAACGAATAAGCCAAAAATGAATGAATGTGAAAGTAAACAAACCTGCCACTGCCTTTTGTAACCCTGTGAGCCCAGGCAACTGCTGCAAAGCACCGTGGCAGCGTTTGTCATGGTTACTACAGAACTGACTCATGAAGTGTAGGATTAGGAATTGCAAAAACCCTTGCTAATGTATTCCTCTATTTACTTACAGACAGATTAGCTGGCTAAAGATATGAGTGAGCCCTACCTGTTTTTGAATGGCCAATCTGCAGTGCTCTGCAGAAGGTTCTTGATCCTTTCTGCCACTCAATTCCTCCTGGCTGTGACAGCCACCCCGGGTGTGACCTGGCTGCTGATGGATGCTTTAACTGCTCTCAGTTGTTGCTACATTAGCCTCATTATCAGTCCCCTGAAACTTTTATGCCTTTCCCAAAGCCTGGTGGGACTCCATTTTTTCTTTCACCTATGGTGAATAATGCTAAAAGAAGGATTTGAGATTCTGGTTATGAGTTATTTCAGAAGCCAAATTTTCATGGAGGATTTTGACCTCAAGTGAACTTTCTGGTAATTTAGAAAGACATGGATTTACATGGTGGAATAGGCTGCCAAGCTCCTGGGTTTCTTTGTGTTTAGCAGTGTTACGAAAAACAAAACCATTCCAGTGGCCAAACTCCCTTCAGTTCTCCCCTAACAACAACGACAGTGTGATTTAATGTGTTCTCTTGGATTCAAACTTCTGCTGTGTTGTGGGACCACAAAAGAAAGTTGCTGTCCAGAATACATGTTGTAAGTGTGTCAGATCTTCATCTGCCCCATAACATCCCCATTTCACAGATGCAGAGCTGGGGCATAGTGAAATTAAAGGCAGTCTTTCTTCCCCCTTCTCCATGTGAAAATCAGATTTGAATGGAAGTCTGAAATGCTGCATCTCCTGAGTAGCATCTCAGCCCTGAGGGAAAAACCTGCAGAGAACCAAAAGTCATTGCTGTCTTTATGTAAGAAGTTGGAAGGCAGAGGAGAGGATCTGAATTTTGGAAGGCTTTGAATGCAGATCAGAAGAAAGAGTTCTTGTCTTTACTGACACAGCCTATATAAATATGAATACCACCCAAGGAAGTGGGAGGCCCAAATTATTTACCTGTTGATTGTCCTGACCCCTAAGTTTTAGATCGATGAGCAGCAGGGGATGCATTCCCCTGATAAAGTAACATTGCTTCAGAGAAGTGGAAATTCATACACCTCAAGAGTAGAAAGACAGTTGTGATTTGGTGGTCAAAGCAGATAGGACTGAGATAAAGGGGGTTGAGGTAGGAAACGTGCTCCTTAAATGTTGATTAAAGAGCTCCTGGATGCAGCAGCCCTAGGAGCAGGACTGTTACAATGGTGTTTTCCTTCTCAAGGACCTCCTCCTACCAGTGCATTTTGTTTTCATCACTGTTAAAGGACAAGATGAACTTGGTCCCAGTGTTTGTAATGAGAGAGGGCACAGGACTGGAATCTTTCCTTCTGCTTTCTCGTGGTTCTCTGAACTTTGTTACTTACTCCCTGCCCCAGAACAACCAAAGTGGGAGTAGGACTGTTCCCCTGCTCCGAATGTGGGAGGTTCAAGAGGTTAAACCTGAAAATTCATCAGATTTTTAGTCCATAAAAAACCCTAAGTGAACAATAATATTACTTTTTCCTGACTCTTACACACCACACAGTCTCAAGGAAACAGAATATAAAGTTCAGACCTCAGCAGACAATGCTGCAGGATGTTCTCAGACACAGCTGGTGCTTTGGCTGTCCATAACTGGGACTCCAGGAACTCTAACTGGAGTTTATTAGGGTCTGGTGTACAAAGGCAAGCACCTCTATGGGTGTTCATTATGTGTAATACTCTCAGAACAGGAATATAATCTCTCAGAAAGGGATTTAACCACAGTTAGATACTTCCTTGAGTGCTCTGTTGACATTCATTGTTTATCTGTTCAGACTAGTCATATTTGGAAACACTGTTCTATTCTGACATATGACTTTTCCCAGGAGCAGCAAGACTCACAACGAAGATTTCACAATAAAGAAAATTCTGTTGCTCTTTGTGGGAATGTTATAGTAAAGCCATGACAACTCATTTGGCACAAGATTGTTTTGTGTTCAGCAAGGATTCCCCCTCCCCCCTATCCCTACACATTTTTGATGTGTTTCCATATGTTGGGGTGGTTTTTTTGTTTTTTAATGTTTTTGGGTGGTTTTTTTCAGGAGGGTGGGGGTGGATTATTTTACATTTAGCTCCCAGCTATCCACTGAGAAACCAAACCCTGCAATAGGTATGAAGAACCCGAGTCCAGGCTTGTGTGTTTCAGTGTCACCACCAGCACTGGAGCTGCTCCTAATTTATCACTACATGTTCAGCATCAGTCCCTTGGGATCTGCTCAGCTAGTGCAGCACTGGAATTACACATCCTGCTGCAGGCAAAGGGGAGTCATGGTGTGAAATACTGAGAGGTGGCACAAATGCTCAGGCAACAGCTTAAACACCAGGTAGCAATTCCAGACCTGCATGACTGGAGAGGCTGAGGTGTCTGCAGTAAGCTGTGAGGCCAGTAAAGATCAGGCACCACTATGGTTCCCTGGCTCAGTGTTAATGCCATATAAGCCCAGGGAATATTTGGAAGACATTGGTACTTCTGGAGGTTGTAGTTCTGATGGCTGATCTTCTTGGACTTTTGTTTGACTGCAGTGTTGAAGTAGAAATTATTTTTATGATGTTACACCAGATCTTTTTCCAAAGTACAGGGCTAATTAAGCAGGTTGCAGTGAATTATACTGGGGATGGCAGTCTAGCAGTTGAAAAGTCATTAGGCTTTTTTGCAACCTTCCCTGGAGATAAAGTGGTTATTTTGGGCAGAATACACATATGGTGAAATCTGGTTCTCAGCGTAGTTCTTGGAAATCTTCCTCATGATCACAGTTTGCACCCACCTAAAATTCCTCAGTTATAAAGAGGGCAACATTTTCCTGCCCCATCCAAAGACTCTCCCTGTGTATTTGGGAGCTGGAAGTACCACAAGGTTGCACTTTCAAAGAAGAAAGGAGAAAGACAGGAGGTTTTCAAAGATGTGAAATTTGTGAGGATAGCAAATAAAAACCCAATGCCACTGCCAACACTTCTGAAACATTTCTGGAAAAGCTGGTAGGCCAGCCTTAGCCTGAATGTGTTTGCTGCATGCTGCTGAAACTATAGTTCAGGTTATGTTGCTGTTACTATTCTAAACCCTAGGAAGTGGGTGTTTATAAGTGCAGTCAACATTCCCTCTGAGCAAAAAGCTGGCCTTAAAAGGGAGTTGTCCCAACAGCAAGAAGGATTATTTAAAGAAAAGAAAATGCTAAATTTTTGCTGTTCACAGAAAAAAAAATAGAAAAGAAAAGGAAGCAAACCCAGGGATGGAATATTACAGCATTGCCCACACACAATTTTTTTTTTTCTTTTCTTTAGTGGCTTTTATCCAAAGCCATTCAGTACAGGCAGTGATCATTTGTGATGGAAAATGAGTAAAATGCCTTTTTTCACACACTTAATTAACATGTTTTGTTTAATTAGGAAAAATTACAGTAGTAAATGCACAGAAATGCATTGTCACTGATAATATTATCATGTTTTGCTGGTGCAGGCTCCTGGTGTTTCACTTGTACCTCTGTTTTGTTCAGTAGCTCCCAAATGTTCTGCTGCAGCACTGGAGAGATGGCAGTGAGTCTACCCAGGGATGCCCTCCCAACCACTGGGAGAGAGGGATGCTGGCTTGAGGTGAGATGGAAGTAGGAAGGAGGTGGGATGGACACTCCTCAGACTGCAGGAGCCTGCTGAGACAGCTGCCTCCAAGCAAGGTGTCTTAAGTCACAGTTTAACAAAGACATGGACTATGGCACAGTCCATAAGAGGGACCCATAGCCTGCTCCACACCTGGCTTTATTTAGCACTATTAATAAATCATATTATTTCCAGATATCTCCAGTTTCTGTGATATTACTTTTCTACTTTCAGGTCTGGTGCCATGTGTCCCTTTTAATCTTTCTGTTGTGTTTCCCCTGCACAGGGATATTCTTAGAGCACAATTCACTGTCCACAGAAAGTGAAGGTGCTGCTGGGATTTCTCATTTGTGACCAGAGTTTCTCTTTCCCTTCTCAGCTGATGTTTGTGGCAAGGTGCTGGCACTTTCTGTCAGCTTCTTCTGGGTTTCTTGATAAATTGGGTGCCTTCAGAAAAATCAAGTGCAGTGTTCCAGTGGTGTGGGTGTACATGCATTTATCTATCCAGATATCAATAATGCACGTGTGCTGTGTGATAACCAGTACTTAAGTCCTGTACAGTACATGCATTAAAATCCTGGCATCTGTAGTCCTCTAAACACAAAATCTCTTAAGTGAAACTTTTTAAGAAAATCATGCTTTGGGATTGTAAAGCAGGAACAAGCCTTTTTTTTTTTTTCCCCTTCTGAGACATGAAACAAAAAAACCCTTCAAACTATAACACTTTATCTTAAAATGCATTAAGAAACATAGGGAGGCAAAGAAATGAGGCAGGATTTCTACAAAGAGGGCTGCAGTCAGACCATTTGTACTGCACAGTATGAAATGCATACAGGGCTCCTTGTGTCTGCAGGTTGTAAATCAGTCCCTCATCCCCTGCCTCCTGCCACTCCAAACTGAGTTAGCATCTAAATTGTTTGGGTTGTGTTTGCCAGTGAATTTCATTTTCCCCAAAAAGAGGAGGGCTACAGCAGTCTGTGCTCACCAAGGAGGGCAGAGCATTCTGCAGCTCCAGCTCTGGCACTGCCAAGCCCAGAACGGGCTCTCATGCCTCAGCCTTGCTGTGGTCTCGTTGTGCTTTGGCTGCATTCACTGAACAGGATGGTTCTAGCAGACAGGACAAAAACAAGGTGAAATGTGGCCAGGGTTGCACAGCTGACCTTGGTAAACTGCTGCAATTAAAGCTAATTTGTTGTCTCACTCCTCTGTGCCATCTTTGTATCACAGTGCCACTTGGCTGCAGAATGGAGCTGGAGCTCTTGGGTCAGGTTGAAGGAGCATGAAAGAGCATTTGTGCCTGTGCATTGAGGTTTCTGTCTACACTGGTTTAAGTTTTATAAACTTTTTTTTTTTTTTTTTTTTTTTGTGCTAGTCTGCCCATCACAGCACATCATCATGATAGTTATTCTCCCAAAACTGTGAGAATAAGGATTGGTAAGCCAAAGAATACCACTGAACAGAGAAAAGGTTACAGGTAAGAAATGCCTAGAAATGTAGAGCTCTTAAAATATTTTCTCCTTGAATATTCAAAGTGAGGACATTAAGGTGGAGAACTTGGGGTAGGACTGCAAATTTCCTGTAGTAACTCACAAGGGGCAAGGTTGGAGCTGCTACATTGGTTCTACTCTTTTATGATCAGTTGTGATGTAAATGCTGATGGCTGCCTAACAGGCAAAACAAAGTAGGGAAATGATGAGTCATTTGTACTTGTAGTTTGTCTGAACAAGTAATGTGCAAGTCAAGTTTAATTTAAGTGCAGCTGAACTTTCCCCCAAGGATTACCCTCGCAAGGCAGGGCAGTGGAAGACCAAGGAGGGCTTTGGATCTGCAGCCATGGACTTCTCAAACAATTTCCATCATGCCAAGGTTGCCCAGCTGCAGTGCCCACTATTCTAGAGACACTGAAATACATGTGGCAGCAGCCTTCACTGGAGTATGTTGTGTTATGTGAGTGGATTTTTTTCTGTTGCTCTTCAAGGGCATGACTGTATTTCTCCTGATGTGGGAGAATGCATCCTCCCTATGGAGAGAAAGCACCTATATGTCTTCAGCAGCTGGAAGAACTGGCTGGCTTGGATGCCCTTGCTGTCCAAGAGGTTCAAAGAAGATTTTCTCACTACCCTCACACCTCATCCTGCTCCCAACTGCAGCTCAGATGGCAAAAACACCTTTAATATTTGCCTTCTGAAGCAGGATCTAAATTACCTCTCTATTGATTATCTTATGTCCTGTTGCAATTTTTTTTTTGCATTAACAAAGATCTTTTATTAAAAGAATTTTCTTTAGCACCAGAATACTTTCCTTCTCCACAAAAGGAGGAATGTCTATACTGATAATCCAAGATCTACCACACATTAGGAGGTTGATAGCACAACTCCCAGTGACTTCAGCAAACCCAGGAAGGAAACCCAAAGCTCATGGTAATTTCCAAAGGTGTCTGTGGTGCTGTAGCATGAACCTGACTGTGACATCCATGCTAAGTGTACCCATCTGTAGCTCAGAAATATTGTCCTTTTCCTGGCAGCTGTTCTGAAGGCTGATGTGAGGCCTGGTCCAAGCTGCCTGCTGTCATCTGCTGGGATGTTATTGAAATAGATGCATGGAAAACAAGTCATGGTTGTTCAAACCAGCCAGAAACTGGGGTAAACCAATTTCAGAAGCCAAGGTGCTCTGTGTGTGTATATATAGCAAAGGTACAACCCTTTGAAGCTGTGCAGTGAATAGGATACAGTTTGAAACGTGCTGCAAAGGGAACAAGAACACAGTCCTGCAGTTTTGAAAACTACTGTTTGAATAAGTAATCCAGTTCCCAATTCAGAACTAAAATAGCTTTCCTGTTAGTGCAGTGCTGCAGTCTGTCACCGTTGGCAGTGAGAGTTTTCTTTTGGTTGACTTTAGGTTTAAGTAATAATAAGAATATGCCTGAAGTGGAGTTCTTCACAAAAGGCCTCTTTTTGCAAAATAAATAACTATTTATTAAAGGGTGGCCCCATCATTTTAATGTTGTACAGTTACATATTTTGGTAAATTTGGCACCTCCTATAATATGAGGTGCCATTTGAAACACAAGTGTGTTTTCTACTTAAGTTTTAGTAAATGTATCTTGGACATCTGCTCTTACTCCCAGGAGGTAATTTTGTACTTAATCACCTGGCTAATAAAGATTAAAAGTCTGATTCAGATCTTTGTGACAACTGGTGGCATAAATCAGTAGGAGCATTACTTGACTTCAGGCTTTTAAAAATTCTGATTAAGTTACTAAGGAAAAAATTTAATATTACTTAATGAAAGCAGATGCCAGGTAAAGCAGTGGGAAATGTCCTATTATTTACTTAACAGGGCTTCAGTTAGTCAGTCAAAGGCTCCTGAAACAATTTAGAAAAAATTGACAGAGAAACTCCAGGAGGTCTGGATGGTCCCACTATTGCTGAACAAGCATGTACAGTCAACCAGCATCAGCCAGCAAAGCACCAGGGCACATGAGTGGCAGAGAGCAGCTCTAAACCACATCTGGGGATTTCTCTGAACAGGCACTTCATGAGACAGAACTTGGCTGTGGGGTAAGAGATGGGTTTGGAAGCAGCAGGAATAATCAGAAGTGTAGCTAATCCCAAGGTGAACCAGGAGCAGTGCAGCCAGGAATCTCAGCCATCAGTGTTCACATGTCTGAAATAAAAAAGTTCACAGAGAGCAAATTGCAGAGATCAATGTCCAAGCAATCCTGTGCATGATGTATCAGTTTCTTATGAAGGAACCCACTTCTTTTGCTGAATTCAGCCAGACATGTGAAACAATTCATCCTATTTCAAATGAGTGGTTGGATGGATTAAACACAAATGTAATTAGCTTTTTCCCCTGTGCTTGATGCTTGTCATTTAAAATGATGAGGAAGCAGTAGAGACCTCTGCTAAAAGCCCACTGTATTACACTTATGAAAAATGCCTGGCTGTTCTGTTTATAGCCTGCTCCATAGCTGTAATCCTCAGCAGCCAATAAGGAACTTCACCATCAGCAAAGCTAAATAAGAACAATCTAATCATTGTGTCTTAGCACTTTGCTTATTGCTGTAAAAACAAAAAGTGCTCATATTTACTTATGGAGGATCTAGAGTGCACTATGGGCTCCTGTGACTAAAGGAGCTGTCCTTCAGTGTAATTTAAACTTCCTTGCTCATTCATAACCACAACCACAAGGTTAAACTGACCTCCTCTGTTCTTCTGAGTTTCATCCCTGAAAAATGCACTGAATACTCACCCCTGCCAAAACTATGGATGTTCCCTTCACATTAATTTTAAGTCTTAATACAGAACCCTGTCCCAGGTATGTGACTAATTCTTAGTCATATTAACAGAAGTTTTTCATCTTGAATAAGGCAATGTGTGTCCTTCTCTTTCCCACCACACGACAGATTTATCTCTTGAACACTACATCCTAGTGATATGAAAATGAACATTTCAGCCTCAATCCTTCTTCGTGACAGTGCAAACACCCAAACCAAAAGAATGAATAGCTTGGAGGAGACACACTGTCCTCAGACCACTACAACAGAGAAGCAAAACATTGCATGAGATGTCAGAGAAGACCTTGCAATGGGAGCCAAGAGCTCCTAAGAGAAAGTTTTTTTCTCTCTGCCCCTGGAGTGTCTGGGATCTTCCAGCATGCTTTACCCTGGGAAATGCCAGTTCAGGAGCATCTGACACAGTGTGGAATTTTTGACTGTGAGAGGCAGCAAAGTGTTTAGAAAAGCCCAGAAAATGAAATTTTAATTTTGGGACTTGGCAAACACTGCTCTGATTTCTTGCTCTTGAAGCTCTGTGCTGTGGGATGAGCATCAGAGGTTCACTAACAACAAATCAGTCCAGTGGCATCCAATTCCCAAACAACACAACTGAGTTGCAACAGAAAGTTACAGACTGATAGAGACTAAACCCTGAACAGAAGCTAAATATATGTGCAGACACGTGGATACATAACCTTAGAGAGGAAGCTCCTGTTCTGGTTGTACTGACATGGCTCATTAATGACAGTCAAACAGAAAGGGGAAACAAAGCCATGACAAAAAGGCCCATACTGGTTATTTTCAGGCCCCGTGATGTAATACCTTCTTCAGGCACTATCGCACAAAGTTTCTCTTTCTTGAGTTTCTTTTTCCTCTACAAAGAATAGAAACTTAGCAAGTGCAGCAAGGCACAATCAATGCCTGGATTGTGTCCAACTCACTGAAGCACATGAAAATGCATGGAAGAAATGGGTTGATTATTAGAAAGCCAAGCCTTAGACAAAGTAAAGGGAAATATCAGCAGCTATTTTAGACACCCGTGCTTACTCTTGGTCCTTTAACCTTGATTGTTTTAAGGCATGTTAAACTAAGGGTGAAATGCACTTATCAGTTACATTGCACTGCTAGTTTAGTGTCAATAGGAAATTCATTGTATCAGAGACAAACTCTTCATGTTTTTGCTTTCTGGAGTAAAAGCATAATCCACCATCTTTTGGAGAGGTGAAGAATTTTTTAAAAACTGAGAAGGAAACTTGAAATGCCAAGTACCTATGTTAGTAGAGCTTTGCTCTGTGACTTACAATGAAAACATTTGAATGTAAATGATAATGAAATGGTCTTGGAATAACTCTAAGCAGCCCTGTGTCCTCCAGAGATACGTGTCCTTAGAAGATGTGTGCCTGATGATGTGTCACTCACTGTAGGAGAGCATAAAAGCTGCTCACAGCACCAACCTTGCTCTGCAATGCTACATTTCCTCTCTTTGCATGAGCAATATGATTTTTTTCACTCCTCATCCTTCTGGTGCCAATTTCATGGTTAAAGCAATTAAGGCTACACCAGGGGACTGAAGGAAACATTTGAAAAATAGAGTCTAGCTCTGGGTATGCAATAGGTGCATTTATCAGCTTCAGCCTTGGTAAGTGGACAGATAAAGCAGAAGCCAAATCATGGTCATGGCACCTTCATTTCTTAGCTGTGAGCTCATATAATAATTTTTTGTCTACACTTAGAGTCCTCTCGGCAGTTTTTGGCCTTGCTCCATGCAGCACCTTTCCTGCTGAGGTGTTATTGGGGTGTGCATTAGCTTGGCCACGTAGCTTGAGCTCCCTGCCCAGAGCTGCAAGGACACCAAGGTGAGGCACACAGGCTCCAGCACAAGCTGCCACCAGAGCAGAATGATGAGGACTTGCATTCTGATGGTGAACAGAGTGTTAAAGCCCATGCTGGTACATCTTCATTGCTGCCTTCAGTGCTGCCTGGCACAGACGTGCTGTGCCTTCACTTTACTATGTAGATAGATTCATTCCACATCTCCCTTCCTCCCACTGGTCCTTCCATAACACAGTAGGATTCTGTCACACTCTAACATATTTTTCTCCCCATCCTCACGTTTTTTCTTTGAAAACACTCATCGCAGGGAGTGGTGGTGCTGAAGCTTAGTGCAACACCATCTGTTTAGCAATCCCAGCCTGGTTTCCAAGAGCCCACCTGAAATGCATGGTTACTTCAGCCTTTCCTTTTGCTGGAGTGCTGGCTGAGCAAGCCACCTAGCTTCTTGCTGGTGTCAGCAACCACAGCCTCTCTGAGCACATCAGGGTGTGGGGAGAAAGTCTTGTTTCACAGCCAACACTTGCAGAGTTTGTCAGCTTCCACAGAGCCCAGACTTCACCCAGGATATCCCTGCTTCCCCCACAAAGTGTTGCATAAGTGCTCATGTAATCCCTTGGTAGGTGGTAGGGCTAGACCTCCATGGCCACACCAGCTTTCTCCAGGTAAAAACCAGGTCTTGAGTGGCCTGGTTGTGGAAAGTTGACCCTGGCTGGATGCCAGATGCCCACCAAAGCCACTCTGTCACTCTGCAGCTGGACAGGAGAGAGGAAATATAATGAAGGTTGGTGAGTTGAGATAAGGACAGGGAGAG
Organism: Luscinia megarhynchos; assembly: GCA_034336665.1. Classification (NCBI taxonomy): domain Eukaryota; kingdom Metazoa; phylum Chordata; class Aves; order Passeriformes; family Muscicapidae; genus Luscinia; species Luscinia megarhynchos. The sequence continues at coordinate 6,340,473 of JAPFBE010000003.1, forward strand.
ATCACTCACCAAATATCATAATGGGCAAAACAGACTCAAATTAGAGATATTAATTAAATTTATTACCAATAAAATCAGAGCAGGATAATGAGAAGTAAAATAAGACTTTAAAATACCTTGCCCCCACCCCTCCCTTCTTCCCTGCTCCACCATCTCCCCTCCAGTGGCACAGGGAGACATAGAATGGGGTTTACAGTCATTTTTTCTGCCACTGCTCCAGCATGGGATCCTTCCCAGGGGAGCCTGTTCTACATGAACTTCTCCAACCTGTGTTGATCACACAGGCAACAGTTTTCCACAAATTGCTTCACTGTGGGTTGTTCTTCCATGGGTCAGTCCTTCAGGCACAGCCTGCTCCAATGTGGGTCCCCCACAGGGTCACAGGTCCTGCCAGGAAATGCTCCAGGGTGGGCTCCTCTCTCCACAGGGCTGCAGGTCCCTGCCAGGACCCTGCTCAGCACAGGCTCCCTTGGGTTCAGAGCCTCCTCTCAGCATCCCTGTGCTCCATTTTGGGTCTCCTTCATGGGCTGCAGGTGGATCTGTGCATCCCTGTGCCCTCTGTGCCCTGCAGGTGGATCTGTGCATCCCTGTGCCCTCTGTGCCCTGCAGGTGGATCTGTGCATCCCTGTGCCCTCTGTGCCCTGCAGGTGGATCTGTGCATCCCAGAGCCCTCTGTGCCCTGCAGGTGGATCTGTGCATCCCTGTGCCCTCTGTGCCCTGCAGGTGGATCTGTGCATCCCAGAGCCCTCTGTGCCCTGCAGGTGGATCTGTGCATCCCTGTGCCCTCTGTGCCCTGCAGGTGGATCTGTGCATCCCTGTGCCCTCTGTGCCCTGCAGGTGGATCTGTGCATCCCAGAGCCCCTCTGTGCCCTGCAGGTGGATCTGTGCATCCCTGTGCCCTCCATGCCCTGCAGGTGGATCTGTGCATCCCAGAGCCCTCTGTGCCCTGCAGGTGGATCTGTGCATCCCTGAGCCCTCTGTGCCCTGCAGGTGGATCTGTGCATCCCTGTGCCCTCTGTGCCCTGCAGGTGGATCTGTGCATCCCTGTGCCCTGCAGGTGGATCTGTGCATCCCCGAGCCCTCTGTGCCCTGCAGGTGGATCTGTGCATCCCTGAGCTCTCTGTGCTCTGCAGGTGGATCTGTACATCCCTGAGCCCTCTGTGCCCTGCAGGTGGATCTGTGCATCCTGTGCCTCACCAGGGGCTGCAGGGGAATCTCAGCTCCATCCCCTGCAGCAGCTCCTGCCCCTCTCTCTGCACTGACCTTGGTTTGCAGGGCTGTTCCTCTCACATATTCTCACCCTGCTCTTCTCTGGCTGCAATTACATCTGCAAAATAACTTTCTTTCCTTCTTGAATTTGTTGTCCCAGAGTTACCCACCGTTTCTAACTGGCCCAGCTCTGGCCAGCAGTGAGTCCATCCTGGAGCTGTCAGGGATTGGCTCTGCCTGACATGAGTGAAGCTTTCAGCACTTACTCACAGAAACCACCCCTGTAGCCCCCCTGCTTCCAAAACCTGGCCAGACAAACCCAGTACAGTGGTCCAGGGCAGTAACAGCAGAGCAAATTTTGCAGATCAGCAGCTGCATGTAGCCCTCCTGGTGATGGGACAGGGGGAAGGAGGGTGAGAGCTAAGCAGTGGTCAGAGCAGCCCATGCCCCAGGAACCACGCAGGGGTGTACAGCAGTGGTGCCTGGCAGCTGGAGCTCCTTTTATTCAGCCCACACTGCATAAAACAAACCCTAAGGTATAATACGGCCTTTGCCAAGAAAGGAATGCAAGACATCAGGAGCAACAACCTCTCCCATATGCTGAGCATCTTCTACAGGAATCCCCCATAGCCTGGCAAAGTGCACTGCCAAATGACCCACAGGCCACAGCCAGACAAGTCTCCAGGTGCTGGGCACCAATTCATTCTGAAAAGTGACTGCTCCTGGTTTAGGACCAAATATCCTTGTTTCTCATTAACGCTCTGCTGTTGGCTCCATCTTTTGCCATCACACACCATGCAAACCAAGCAGGAAAAAATAAATGTCAAGGAGAAGATAAAAACATGATATGCTAATTAACAAGTGTTCTCAGAGTGTTAGCCCCACATAATAACTACTGACCTGTTTGGGTATATTTTCAAATGCTCTTTCTTTTTTCAAGTTGGCTTCTTCTGCAGCTTCAGATTAAGCAGTTGCCTAAAAGCCTTCATTGTAAAGCATGCGTTGCACTCACCCATCTGGCAACTTTATGTTGTATAATACAAGGGAGTGCACAGTATGTGGCATAAATTACAGACAAGAAGAATGAACAGCACAGCATGTAGGGTAAATTAAAGCAGGCATTCTTCATGGCCCATAGCAGAGAAGGACAGAACAATTTTGCATCATAAATACAGGAAAAACATGTGTTTTCAAATGAGAATTTAAAAAAAAATTAAATAAATAAAATATGCCCTCAGAGGCAGGCAGCTTGCTCCTAGAGGCAGCAGCAACCATGCAAAACCACATAAAGGAGTAGAGAAAGGCATAATGGTAGATAACAAGAGGTAACAGATTGCAGTAGGAGGACAAAGAAAGAAACCAAATGCTGAGATGGAGCAAGCCCCAGTGGACTCTTAAAAACAAGAGTGCAAATTGAAAATGAAAGGAGCAGAAAGCACACACGGATCTGAGGATGAAAACCATTCCTGTTGGTTTTTTGTGGCATGAGCATATGTAATGCACACTGCTTGTTAGTGACATATCACTTAACATCAAAGGGTTCATAAGCAGCATCTCCTGACCATGGCCTGCTGAACTCAGCACAGCCCCAGGAGCCTTCTGCTCTGAAGAGCCAGAAGTGCTGACCATCCTATGCTGCTCCTCACCCTCTGGACCATTGTTGTGGGTGTGTGTGCAAAAATGCCCACATAGGAGAGAAGAAGTGGGAGAAATTGGACAGAGTGGGAAAAGTTGAGCAAACTCCACTTGATGGCAAGGGCCAGAGCTTTTACTCTGTGCCTGACCTCTCCAGTCCAGGGTATCCTATTTCTTTCTTGTGAGCTTATGCCAACCTAGGGCATGGCTTTTGCTCTTCCACTGTCCTGCCATGGCCCTTGCCTTGTGCCTGCACTGGGAAAAACTTCAGGGAGTTAACTCTGCTAAACTAACCTTACCAAGGAACAAAGGGGACTAGTTTCAGATCAGTGTTGCTCTTCTCCTTACTGGAGTGGAGGTACTCAAATTGTGAGCCAGTTTAAGCCACTGAATGGGCAATTTGAGTTCTGGGTTGGAGGTGCAGGATCTTGGCAGCTTCAGTTTAGATGAGGTTAAGCTGCCATGGAATGGTGCTCTGGCTGTTTTTCTTTCCCACCCTGAGCTGTTTTTGTCAATTTAGAATATGTTTTTCTCAAGGCAGGGAGTGTTTCCCATTATGTGTTTGTGCATTGCCTAGCAAGTTGGAACCCTGATCTGAGGTGGAAACTTGAGGCCCCACCATAGTACAAATAATAAATATAACACAGTGAAGAACAGATGCATTCACATATGGTGCTTTATAATTCAGACAAATAAAAATTCTTATGTTGTATGTTAAAATAATTCTATATGTGCCACGGTTAGCATGAAAACTGAAAATAAAAACAAAGCCATGAAAAGTCCAGGCATTTAGGAGTCCATACCCTACTTCTGCATCCACAAACACAGGCTGATCTGTGGCCAGTCCTCGTTGCCTCATCATGCAGCAGTGCTCTGTAACTTTGGTGTTGTCCAGGTTGTGCTGTCTTTTCTTTTAATATTAATTTCAGAACTCTTTTCCAGCCTACTCAGGCATCTTCCCAGCCAGCCATCCCCTCCACTGCACATATGGGACTGTATATAAAGTATCCAGAACTTTTTCATTTTGCATAGCTCCCAAAGAGCACACCATTTTTGTCTTCTTGAGAATGTGGTCCCTAATGGCAGCGTCCTCCTGGGGCAGTTTAGGTTTCCACTGGATTCTGAATAGGGATCATTGTGACAGAGGGTATTTTTTCCTGCCCTGTGCTGGCATTGGCAATAATAGTAGCAACAGCTATTTGCAAAGAGGAAAGTTATTTGTGGTAATCTCTGGCATATAGTATTATTTAACTCTTTTGGAAGAGGCACCTTCCAATAAAAGAAAGAATTACTTTTGAAAGAGTTACAGCCATATGGTAGTTCTGAGTGAATTGCATGAGTCATGTTCTCACAGGTTGATAGAGGTGGAAAAAAGTTCTTCAAGTGTGTCTTTATTAATTTTTTTTTTTACATCACACTAATTCAAACTTTGCTATGCCAATTTTCAGAAAATTTATTCTGTATATAACAAGTGCTGCAGATTTTGGAGGGTTGTTTTACATTCTTCAAAAATAATTAAATGGTTTAATTCCTTTTTAAAGCACCAAAATCGCATCAGGCTCTAAAGTCATGAGCTTTGCCTCTATAATTAACATTCATAAATACAGACTTAGCAAGGCTGGCTTTCAAAAGGATGATGCATTTCAGGAATACAAATTTGCATGTACAAACTGGATACAGCAAATGCAGCATTTCTGACTTCTCAATATCAATTTACTTATTTTACCAATTTGCATCCTTGCTAATCAATGAGACACTAAGAAAAAAAGCATTTTGGACAATTGCCAAAAGTATATCACAAGGGAGCATAAATCAAAGCACTAGTCCTCTATGCTGATCATTCATTAGTAACTAACATTAAATTGAAGTGAACCTTTTTACAAGCAAGGAAAACAGGCAATCCTGGAAATTGTTTTACTAGCAGCTCTGTATCCCACTTTTCCTTTCCCAGTCAACTGGAGGAAAAACAGTCTAAGCAAAGCATTTGGCAATAAAGATCCTACATAGTTTCCACCATATTAATAGATTTGGAAAATGTGCAGAAAATAATATCCGTAGAAAATGTACATAGGACCAAGCCATTGCCCAGAAGCAGGACATTTATTTAATAGGTGTAGACACAAAAATTAACATTTCTACATCAGTCTCATTTATCAACTTGAGAAATCCATTCTAATAGATGTCAAGCACTGACCATACAGAGGACCACGAGCAGTGTTTGGACTTCAGCAATTTGACAATAATACTTGAAAAACATCAAGTATTTCTTCACTCAAAGCAAACTGGTCCTTTGCCAGTACAGTGGGGTTATACCCTTGCCATACTATGGGATTAAATAGTTGCAGAATAGAGCCAGACTTTATCCAGCCAGTTTATGAACTCAGAAGTTTATTTAGGTTGCTGGACTAGTGCCAGTTTACAACTACTAATGAGCTGATCCCCACAATCTTTTTCCTTTTAAACCAGTCAGAATTAACCAAGATAAACTCTTCAGCCCTACGCTACTGGTTGCCTGAGGAAATATTTTGAAAGGATTCTTGCCTAAAATGTAAATATCTCAAAAATTAACTTCTGGGTATATATTTGGTATATTACTGGAATTGATGAGCTTCCTATATAATGGGAGCATGTCCTGTATCCTATGTGAAAAACCATGCAGCCAGTAATTCTCTGGTACTTTTGGAACAGCTGCTCACTTCTCCAGCAAAGCAGTTAGCACACACTATTAGAGGTGCAATCATGCTATACTGTTCTAGTGTGTAAAACCTGGCAACTTTAGCTTGGCAAAGGGTTAAGAGTTCACCCAAGCTTGCAACCTGTCTGAGCTTCAGCTCTGCTTAAGGTGGGGAATACCCTGGTGAGCACCTTGGGCCTTTGTGGTGACCACCAGGTCTGTGTCAGTACAAGTGACTGAGGGCAGCTCACAGAAGGCTGAGCAGAAATCAACCTCGTTGCTCCAGAGGCATTCCTTAGGGAGAGCAGACTTAACAGGACCTGCCCAATATTGCCTTCTCCCTCTGTCTTCCCACAGGGAATAATTGGTTGGATCGGTGAGAGGCCAGGATGAGAAAAAAAGCAGGTCATACTCTAGCAGTGAAGACTATCACCACCCACTTGTCACTCCCTTCTCTTATTTTTCTCACAACCATCATCTGCAGTGAGAAGAATATGGTGTCTTTTGGGCTCCCACTCCTATCCAGCTGGCTTATTCCTTTTAAAGTTCTATTTCTCTAATGATTTTAGCTTTCCCCCTGCTCTAATCCTGGAGCCCTTTCTTTGACTCAGCACTGATCACCATAAAAAAATGCAACAACAGAACTTCCTTCCTCCTTTTTCTCCCATTTGCACAGGGCTGGCAGAATTTCTCAGTGCTTGGGATCTGGTTCCTCTGGTGACCTCCTGGTGAGTCACCAGGAGCACACAGTCACAGCCCTCTGAAGGCACGTGGTGACCTGCTGCAGCCCTGCAGAGCTGGGGGCAGTCACAGGGCTGCAGTGGATGAGTCCTCAGCCAAGGAGTCAGCCAGGAGGAGCTGTGGGCTGGCATCTCTTCCCTGAATCTCCTTGGGTGGCAGCAGCTGGCAGGGAATGGAGAAGCCCTGCTGGTCCTGGGTTTTCACTTTGTTTTCCACCCGTGAGTGTGCAAGAGCAGTCAGTCTGTCCATGAGCAGAAGGGCAAAGAGCCAGAACACGTGCATGTGGACAGGGCAGAAGTAAAGGGGGTGAGAAGGGGGAGGAGTTGTTTGGAAAGAGAGATTATAACTGTGGTTGTGTGTTCATACACATGTGGGTCTGTAGGGGAAAAAAGAAACCAGCCTGTGGACTGGAAGTGATGGGAAGGTTTTGCTGTTTTGATTTTGATAGTTTTTCTGAAGACAGCTCACAGCTTCTTGCACCATTTACAGAGGAGCTGCATTATTCCTTTTCCAGGCTAGCACTTTGAGAAAAGCCTTTCTGTGAATTTTATGGCATTTTTCTACTCACTGTGGTATTCACAGATATGAAAGGAGGTGGGAGCAGAGCCCCCTAAATCCATAATCACTGTGTGCAGTTACATTCATAAATGTCACCATTGATAAGTACAGTGTGTTGTACAACCAGCCAAGCATTGCCCAAACACAGAGCATTTTATATGACCCATCAGAGCTATAAGGAGACATTCTGATGCTGGGAGTATGTCCTCCACTCCTCACTCCAGCCTGACTTCTCCAACTCCAAAACTTCTTCTGGCCACCACTGTTGCCTTCAGGTTCTCTGGTTTGCAGAGACAAGATCTGGTACAGGTCTGCTGCTTTTTCCCCTGTTCAAAATGCCCCTTGGTGATTTTCTCCTGTCCATGGAAGCCTCATACCCTCCTGTAAACCAAGTCTTCCCTTTCCTGGGAGTGAGACCTTGGTCTTGTGTTGCAGCCTATCCAACTTGAACAGTTCTTTTTGCATGTGCATGTTGTGTGACAGAAGACATCTGAAGCATCTTCCAAACATGAAAAATCGGCCTCTTCCACTGCAGTCAAGGGGAGGTTTGCCAGCAGCTGTACAGAAATTGGGCTCAAACTCTCATCTGAAAGACAGATGAGTAAAAAAATGCAAGAGACATTGCTGCTGAAAATAGATAATTTCTAATTCCCTCAGCTCTCTTTGTGGTTTAAAATAAGCCTTTCTGCATTAAGACCACAGTTTTCAAACTAACAAAATTTAAAAACCCCAAAATGTTCTTTCTGAGTGTTGTTTCAATTACATTTCCATGAGTCTACAAACTTTTGATGTGTGAATTTTCCCATTAGATTCACATGCTTTGGTTTGGACTCCATCAGTGAGGCATACCCTGTACAGTGGCAGTGGGATGAGACCTCTCATTTTTACATCTGAGGGACCAAAGGAAATGAGTCAGCAAATTGGCAAGGTCCTATCTGATTGCAAAACTGCTGAGCATGATCAGTCCTTGTGTTTCAATACCTATCCCCTGCCTTGCAGCTCCAGATCAGTCTGCTAAGGGATCATGGTTTCAGAGCCAAGAATGAGCAGACACTTTTATCCTGTGTGCTGCCCTAGTCTAATAGATGCATTTGAAGGACCTGACTGTAAGTTGTTATTAAAAATATTTTTTACTCCTGTGATTGAATCAGCTGCTGCCTGGAAAGCATTATATTTAAGTAATGGATTGTTGTTACTAGTGGGTTTTGAGTTAAAACAGACACCACAAAGATTGTTCTGGCCACAAAGAAGCATGTGGAAGAAATCAGTAAAAGATAACTTGGACGAGTAAGACATGGGGTAGCCTTTCAAAAAACAACAGGTTGATTTCTTTTCAGGTAGAACTTGGCCCATTTATGAAAAGTACTCTATGTGCTACCTGTGACTGAATTTGATGGTTCAGGAGTTTTTTTTCCACTTCTACATTCCCTAATTTCTACCTTAGGCTCTAAGCCTACTTGGTGCAACAGGGAACCCCAAACAGGCTCAGATGCATTAAGCATGTATTTTGTTTCTTTTCTTCATGCCTCTTTCTAATATATTTCATCTGCTATGAACAGCAAGTGTGAACCACATTGAAATAATGAAATGTCAATATGCAAACAATACCATTTCTCAGGGACAATGTAAAGGGCAGGAATATAAACTTAAGTCACAAAGGCAGTAAATGTTCCTCAATTAGTCTTGAAAAAATGCATTTCATCTACCTAAAATGCATGAAAGTTTACATATTTTGGTATTATTTACTCTTCTTTCCTATTAAGTACATAGTGCTTTGCTGATTATGGAGTATGGCTAGGGAAAGAAGGTAAGTTTGTTCTAAGGAAAGCACAGTAATTGCCCCTATACTTCCATTCAACCACTCTCCAGTTTCTAATGTCCAGCCCCTCCTATTATATTATGTCTAAATGAGGTTGAAAACCTATTCCTTTGGGATTTTGCTAGTGATTTGGTTTGGAAGAGGATTTCACCCCAGGAATGCCCAGAGTCCGGCAACTAATAATGACTGTGCATCTTGGGCTTTCACCTGCACTGGTTCTGGGGGAGTTAAAATTTTGTATACAAAGCCAAAAGAGCTGTTAAAATTTTGATTTCCAGTGCAAGTCATCATTTACCATATGGTCAGGTATTTACCCCAACTCTGTGTTATTCAGCAATCATAGAGGTTTGTGTGGGGTGGGGGTGAAGCAGGGGGTTGTTGTTTTGATTTCAAAGTCCTGTGCATCAAACTGTCTCTGAGTTGCTGTCACCACAATGCCTGAACCAGTCTGCTGTGTGAGTCTGACTGGAACAAGCCCCAGAAAAACACTGTCCTTTATCCTTCCCCTCCCCAAAGCCTCAAAGCTGGGATGGACTGTGGGACCTTTCCTGCACTGCCCTTTCCTGTCCTGCTCCTTACCTGACAAGCAGGCAGACAAGACCTGTCAAACCAAGCACAGGAAAGATAATCAGAGAGCTAATACTAACGGTTCAACTTTGCTCCTACTTTCAGTGGTGAAAAGCAAGTTTGCCTCTCAATCATTAGGCTACTCAAGTTGCCAGAAAGGCAAATAGCCAATAAACACCCACTGGCCACCTCTACAGGGCTTTATGTTGTTGTTTGTCATTTATTTCTGCGGCTGGTACTAATTTTCAGCTTGTCATCCCTTGACTCATAGAAATTCTTCCCCTTCAAAAAGGATGCATCTCCCTGCCGACCACGGAAAAAACGTGGCATGCAATTCAATCCTTTCCTGATAGCACCGGAGACAAGGAGAGGGCAAGTTAGAACACCATGATGAGGAAGTTCTGTCATTTCCAGAAGGAAGCATGATTCACTGTGCGGAGCATTTTTGGGAGCCTGAATCAGAGCTGTCGAGGAAGTCAGTTCTTGGACAGTTTAATGTTTAGTTTAACTATGACTTTACCGGTGAGACACATGCCTCTCCCCACAGCCAGTGGCTATGGAGAGATCAGATAACATGTCACCGAGGAGCAGGCAAGAGGATTGCCAAGAAAGCGGCTTTCAAATGTTTCGGATAAAATGAGAAGTGCCCCAGAAAAATCTGTCCTTAAATGTCATTGCGAAGCAGCGCTCTCCTGAAAGCAGATTTGAGGGAGAGATATTTTCTCACACTTTTCCCGAGCACAGAGCAGGCAGTGGGAGGGACCTGCAGGGTGGCCATAAGGAGCTGCGAGCAGGGGAGGGCCATGCAGGGATGCTGCCGGGCTCCTTCCCAAAAGGTCTGGAATTAGCGCTAGCGGAGAGATGGCTTCATTAGTCATGGCACAGACCTGCTAAGTAAAGCTATCCGCAGAAAGAATGAGTTGTGTGTTAGCTGCCAACAGACTGCAGGAGAAATTCAAGTTGTTGTTTTTAATTGCCTATTGTAGCCTAAAAGAATCGCGGTTTGATCAATGTAGTGCCCCCCCTCCACCCAGCGCACACCCCCTCACATGCACACCATAATGCACGAAACAAGATTAGATTGGAGTGTCTTTCCCTGATCTTTTGCCTCCCCATCTTCCCTTCTTCCCCACAGGAAAAACAAGGATTCACTAGCAAAGTGCACATCTGGGAAGGGTCCTCAGCTCAGGAACTGGGCATATTCCTGGGCTACCACAACTGGTTTGGAGCAGGTGGCCAACTATGCCTTTTCTCCCTAAATGTAGTTTAATAAAGTGAGGAGAGAGAAGAAAAATCTATGTTATTACTTGTGAAGATTAGCAGACTGTTGATGTGTTTGTGCCTCCAGGGATGTGTGTATATCACTGAGGTCGAGCAGAGGGAACTCTCAAGATATTTACTGTATGGAAATACATGCAAGAACTCAAAACATAGTGTAGGAGGGCGGTGTTTATAGCCTGTACATTTAAATAAATAGAAACCATCCTTTAAACTCACTCTTTTCACTCTGTTGCATAGGGATTTACATTTCTGGCCTCATGGATAAGGAAAGACTGAGTATTAGGGAGAGGCAGTGTTCTTATAGGATGTGAAAGGAAATAATGGGATACACTGAGCATGCCTACGCATCCCTGGAAGACGTCACTCCATCTGGGAGCCAAAAGGTAAGGGAGTGGGTTTGCTGACTATGACACATGGTGGGAGGAGATCTGAGACACAAAGGAGTCATGGGTGTGAACCAGGAAACAGGACCGTGCCCACCCAGCTTTTTTGTTTGCTTGAGGAGGATGTAAAATATGCTTACACTAGTTGTGCTCCAGCTCCGGCGCTAATTGTTAACAATAAAAGGTCACCAGAAAACAATTGCTGGGAACCAGAATTACACAAGGGGCCTGGGTAATGCGATCACTCCTTCGCGGGGGAATGCCATCCCGCCAGGGAGGGTGCTGGGGGATCCTTGGGAGGGACTCAGGTCAGCCAAGGAAGGGAGGTGCACAGTGTCAGTCGGACCTGCCCCACCAGCTCCCTGTTCCCAGACGGACACGCACACAGCAGGCAGTTTCATGCTTATTTAGCACTTCTTTTAGGGAGTTTAAATGCAAGGTGAAGGGCTGTTCTTTTTTCTTTTATCCTAATATCGGCTTGGACATCTCTTCCTATGGCAGCATTAGGGCTTTGGGGGGACATGCCGGGTAGGTTTGGACAGCAGGAACAGGGACTGCCATCTGAGGGAGGGCTGGGGTGAGCTGGAAGCAGCAGATCCCAAAGGGAAGAGAGGGAGGTACTGCTCAAATGTCTTATTCCCTCCCAAAATACGTCTCTACTTCATGGGTGTGAGTACTGCTCTGGAAGAAATTTCTAAGCTAGCATTAAATTCATCTGTGTGAACACCAGCAACAGCTGGAAAATCCTGCCAGTATGTTGGAAAAGTATTTGGACAACCCATCCTGTCCCAGCTCTGTTCTCTTGGGGCTCTCTGGTCTACTTGCACACCTCTGCTTGTGGGTCAGCACATCATGAGCTGGGCTCTGACCATCCTGGTTATTTAACCTCCAGGACTGAACAAAATTAAGGGATGTCTGAATCAATGAGACATGCTGGCCATGTCCATGCTGAGGAACAGCCTGAATGCCAGAGAGGGGCTGAACTCAGGCCATTTGACAGTCAGTGATAGGTACAGTCACAAAAATGCCAGCCCTGTGAGGATTTAGAGGCATTCTGGAGCATCCCATGTCTGAGCAGACTCTGGCCCTGTCTGCCCTGCCTTTGTTCCACATTCACACAAGTTCAACTATTACTAAATGGTCCAAAGACATTTATTTACCCTTCCTTGCCCTCTGAGAAGTTGTATGTGTGTCTAGCCCACCCTAACCTGAAGTCCTGAGTTTTCTGTAGCTGCATCCACCCAGAACAGCACAACCCTGTTAGCCCCACAAAGGCTTCCATCAGCCACAGCCAGCTCTCTCCCAACCCTTCAAATCAATTCCTGCAGCCAAACTTTACAGCCAGGGAGAAAGAACAGACACATGTGAACAGCAGTCATTGGGGGATAGGGCACAACTGTTTTCCCTACTCCCAGTGATTGCACGTGTCTGATGGTGCCCATGCCATTTTGAAACTGTTCTGTTTGTGATGGGGCTCAAGTCTGTAAAAAGAAGCCACTGCCAAAACCCATTTTCTCAACAATTCCATCAAGTCTAGAGACAGAGGCCAAGATGCCACAGATGACCAAGTAGCTACTCCATAGGCGTTAAGTACAGAAAATTTCTCAAGAAAGCTGCAGGAATAGCATGCAGTAAAGCAGGACAGGGATAATTACATCTCCAGCAGCTGAAGGACACTGAGAGAGATGTTAGATGATTTATGTGAGGAGAGCTTGATGAATTCTCAAAGCTTCCCACATGCTGCTCCCTCGTGTGAAGAATTTTGTGTTCTGCAGACAAGGAGAGCTCAAGAAGTGACAAGGCACATCCTTGTGAGATCTGGGAGTGAAAAGGGGAACAAAGATTAATTCAGGGCCCAGTTCTCACTGAAAACATCATTATAAAAAGTGGAGGCAAGAGGCCTTTAGTTCTCTTTGAAGGGATGCCAGGTATGTGCTAGAAGCTGTCGGAGCATGTCTGGGGTCATGCAGATGCCATATGCAGGTTACAGGAGACTGTGGTGTGCCCAGTACGTGTGCTAGAAAAGACACTCAGGAGCCACAGGGCTCTGGGAGCTGTAGGTATTTTGTCTATCTATGAATCCAGCCCCACTTAGTTCAGTTTGGTCACAGCACATAAGAAAAGATGCTGATAATCTGATGAGGATCCAGAGCATTGTTGCAACTCCCTCAGGTAAACAAAAATTACCTGTGGGGGAAGGACTGGACAAACTGCATTTGCTTACTGTAAAGAAAAAAGGAGTGAGTGCTGAGAATGTTTTTAAATATCTGAAAGGTTACTACAAATAGCAGAACACAGATCCTGTGGTGAGACAGAGAGTTAAGGAGGGGCTTCAGCTGGAATACGGAAGATTCTTGTTAGACACCAAGGAAAAAAAACCAAACAATCTTTGTGATAGTAAAATTATGAAGCCCTGTAATGAGTTGACTAGAGAAATTCTGGGTTATCCAGACAGGATGCTTTTGAGAGTAGAAAAACAGCAGCCAGGAAGGACAAGGATGTAGCTGATGCTACCATGGATAACCTCCTGAGTTCCTTCCAGGTAGTACGCAAGCACTACAGAGAAGAAGAGGAAAAAACTATTTTCCAAGTTGTCCTTCATTCATTCCTGTTTCCGCCTGTATCACTTTTCATTCCAGCTGCATTTAAAATGGGCAAAATGATTCCTCTGTTAACATATGACTGTGTAGTAAAACCCACGAGTTAGAAATGAGCAAGTCTTGAGAAAACAGAGGATATGAAAAATTTGTACTTTTATTATATGGACCAAATCCTCCTTTTTCATAGAGCAGGTCTGATTTTGTTCATTTGCTCTCAGCAAGCAGAGTTAATGGTTACCATTTTCTGTAAAATAGAACTTCCATTACTGAAGAAAAAATCATTTTACAGCACTCAGTCTTCAGCCAATAAAGTTTAAAAGCTGCATGAAGAGTTTTACATTTTGAAACATTTACTTTTAAGTGAACTATAAAGATGAGTCTTAATGCCCAGATTTCCGAATCAATAAAAATGTTCAAATGTCTTTGTCAACAGCAGAGTGAAACTGAAGCCAAAATGCCACTAAACAAAAGACAAAATCTTGGATGAAATACCCTGGCCTTTGCTGTCATTTGTGAGAAGTGCTGTGTCTTCATATGGAGCTACGAGCAAAAAGTGAATCCTGCCACTGTGACCAGTGGGTCCTTATGAAGTGGGCCCAAAATAGACCAGTTAAAATAGTGCAGCGTTTGCTGTGTGCACGGGGAGTTTTTGCACATGCTTTTGATGAGAAGATCTTTATGACAGTAAATGTAGATACTCTCTGTTATATTTAAGGTTGAATTCCAGCTTTTGTCCTAAATCCTTTCTCCTTCTCCTCTCAGCTATATTTTTAGCTGCTCAAAACTTTTGGAAGCAATTCCTTTTTGTGATTACAAATTGCCACGTTGCTTTTATCACTTCCTGGTAAAAGAATCCATGCTAGATTGAATAATCTATTTTTTTCCTACTTGTTTGGATATCTCTAAGCTGTAGTTTGAAACTCAGCTCTAACTTAGCTCAAAACTAACAAACTACACACCCCAGAGGTATGCAAGAGAGACCTGAGAAACAAAATCAAGCCTCAGGCAACAACTGAATCTATAAGGGTTCACTACCCACATCACCTTTTATGGACTCATGGTCCATAGCTGCAATAGAGATTTCGATGAGTAATCTAAAATTGGAAGGAAAAAAACTCCTGGGTTCAGCATGTTAAAAGCATTAACATCCTGGAAAGTGTTAATGTGACTGTGGATTTGAAATCTCACACTTTGTTTTCCCTGGAGGGACATGTATATAAGTGCTCTCTACTGACTCTTAGGTTTGGTCCAAGGAAATGATGCCCCATTCTGATGGTGTTCAAAGATTCTGCAGCCTCAGAAACCTTCGTGTCAGTGGTATAAAATTAGGGGACAAATAGTTGAAGCATGATGATTAATCATGACTCCAAATCGCCATGTGCACCTGTTTGCAGGTTTAGCTTTTCACTGGTTTTTTTTTATGAGCAGGTAGTGTAGTGTGTGCTCACCAAAAGCAGCCCCAGCCTTCAAGCAGGGTGTCTGAAGAAAAGCCCTTTCAGAACCTGCAGAGCCAGACCTCCAGCAAAAGGCAGGTGTGTTCCCCACCACAGAGGTGTCAGCGAGAGCATCACAGACAGGTTTCCTTAACCAAAGCCCCATTTAGGAAAAAAAAGCATTCCTAGCATGTGAAGTTTTCTGTTATACAGAGCCTGAGGTACAGTCCTGGCTTTCCACGGGATTGAGATTTCAGGAGCTGAAGGAAAATAAAGTCATAGCTTCATAGAAGCCATGGTCTACAGTGTAAGCAGCTACTGAAAAATTGGTGTCTCTCCTAGGATGCTGTGGGGAGATAGGGACTGCAATATTTATCTAACATATAAATGTGTGTAGGCACTTATATCCCAGTGCAACCTGTAAGGGGAAAGCAGCCCAGCCTGATTCCCTTCCTCAGGGCAGAGCCTGGAGTGTGCTGCCTGTCCTGTCACATGCACAAATCTTCACGGACAAACAAGAACTTTCTCTGGCTGGAGAACAGTAACTTGCAATGCAAGGCATGCCAACCTATGTCAGCAGTACTACTCCCCTGCACTGCTCCTCCCCATTAATTGTAGAGTAGAAAACATTCTTCTTCAGGCTTTTCCTCTAACTACCCCAGTGTGAGAGCCAGGAACTGTGGACATTTGTGTGGAGGGAATTTGGCAGCTGAAACGTGTGGAAGCCTGGCTCTGGCATGAGCCTTTCCAAGAGCAGCATCTGGACTCCTGGTAACTTCCTGACTGATCTCCTGCCTCAGACAGGATGCCAGCCTCGATAAGTGCACCAAACAGAAGGGGAGGGCTGGGCAGAGGCTTGGACATCTCCTCTGGTTTAAAAATAGCAGAGCAAATCCAAAGCACATTGGTAGAAAAGCTGCAACTTCAAAGCTCCACTGGAAAGTGCTTCCTCCTGATGTTTGTCTTGCAGATTACTGCCTGGGTTGAGTTTCTGCCTGTCCCTGCAGCAAAGCTGCAGCTGCAATCTCACTTACACAAATAGGTGAATTTGAAGCTCAAACATAAGACCATTTCTGGTGCATAGTGAACAGCTTGGCTTAATTTACAGGGACATCTGTGTCAAAACTGTTGTGATGTTTGCAAAGTCCATCAGCATTTTGCTTGCCTGGGTGAAGATGGTAGTTCTGTGTGTGCCATTTTCCTTGTTTATCCCATGAGGAGAAACCTTATACTGGCTTTACAAAATTAAAGGGAAAAAAGGTGCTTTTGAGATTACATCTCAGCTGTGTATATGTGTGCATGTATATGGTATAGGGGGAGTGTTCACATGTGTGTATAGGAGAGAGAGCCTTTCCTTCAGTGCTGACTCGGAGATTATAGGTGACCACAAAGTTATTTGGTTTTTCTTCCACCCAGACAAATGACCTGCCAAGCTTGGGTTCTCCCTCAGTGTTTGAGACATCCAGATTAGCCCCTTACCTCGTGGAATTCCACAATTGTGGAGGTGGAGATGAAGAAGCCAAAACACTAAAGAAAAGGGCCTAAAGCAGGTGACAGTGTGTAATTACAGTACCAACTCCTACAAAGGGTTTGTACATCCCAACCCATGCCTGGCTTTCATCATCATGGTGTTTTCAAACATGAAAACGTGACAAGGCTTCTGTAACTTCTCTGGAACCAGAGTCAATCACTTTCCCTACACACCAACACTTTATACATACACAGATGAGAACATGCAAGTGCTTGCAAACTGTATAAACAACATCCAGCACACCCTTTGTACAAAAATCACAAAAATTTGTTGATTCACCATTTTTCTTTTCACCACACTTTCTGAATAACAGACACAAAGTATTTTGGAAGTGGGAAACAAGTGTCATCAGATAAAAACTCTTGAACTATTGATTTCTCTTGTCCTTCTGCAGTTCTTCCCATTAGCATTGTTACCCTGTCATTCTTTTCTAAAGGTGAGGAGGAGAAGAGAAGAACAGCTAAACCCAAAGGCAGTTATCCACGATGTACACTGCATCCTGAGACTCCTCAGTACAAGTACAAACGATGTTGATTTCCTGCCACGACAAGGTAGCAGGGAGGTGTGCCAGAGGAGGAAAGTGATCTTTTTACAAAGAGAACCTTGTCCAAGACAACTTTATTACCAGACATAAACTCAAGAGAGTTAAAAAGCTGCTTTTAAAAAATGATCAGGCGCAGGGCAGAAGGATTAGGTCAGGACTTAAAAGCTTTCCTCCAAAATGTGGCAAATGGATTCTGAATTCTGATCGTGTCTGCAGTGTCAGCAGGTGACTGATTTATCAGCAGCATGGGAAGAAGACTTTTAACACTGTCCATACAAGGGATATTCCACTGCTCACAGGACACCCTGGCCTCACTTCAGTCTCTTGGAAATTCTCATCAGGCCATGAAGGCAAGTTAGTCATGCTCCTGTTCACAAAGTTTCTGACACTTCTGCTTTGCAGTAAGCCATGAAGCCTCAGAGAGACTTTCAGCCTTATGGGTGTCGTGCAAAGACTGAGACTGTAATATCTTAAATTTTTTTTCCAGGTTTGTTTGATAAGTGGGTGGCAACAGTTAGAGGCCAATTTGTGCTTTTCCATCACTCTGTCTAGACATATTTGCAGGCACTGCTTTGCCTAAAAGAGGAAAGGGTATATCATATATTACACAATAATGGGTTATTTTTACTTGTAATGCATTAAGAGGCTGTTTTCAATCAGAAACCGTTTGATATGGGGGTATGTTCTGGACGATAAATGGAAAAATGAAGCATATCCTTTTTTTTTTTTCTTTTTTCACACAGCAGACAATACCCGTACTTTCCATATAGACAGGAAATGGCTTAGGTTTATATATAGAAATACAGTCTATTTTATGTGCATACATAATGTATTGATTTGTTTAAAAACTGTCACGATAATTGGTTGAAGCTGCAAAATTGATACACACCTATGTAAATACTTCAGTGCAGACAGAAAAGACAAATCTGGAAACTTTAAGTGGGATTCCTTGCCATCAGACTGAAGGCATGACACGTACGGTGTGAGGGTCATGTACCGTTCAGCAGTCGCTCAGAGCCACCAGATCTGCTCTGCTCAGCATCTGTGTGTCATAACTTATAGTCCTACTTTATTCCTACAGTATCTTCTCACAGTTTTATCTGCTCACCACCCCTTCCTCCCACAGCTCCTAATGGAGCAGCAGTCCTTTATTCTTACTGGCACCACAAGCAGTGGGGCTGGGTCCCGTTCTGGCTCAGGGCTGTGGAGTTCTCCAGTCCCATATTCCCTGGCTACCTGCCACCTCTTTTGGTTGGAGCTGTCCACTGTCCTCTTCTCCCTCTGGATTGGAAGAAGGTGCTCTGCTTTCCTCAGGAGTGGGGTATGTCCATAGCAATGCACTTTCCTGCACAGCCACATGCTGTCTGTAGCCACCCCTTTCCCAGGGGAGCAACACACAAAAAACCTTTCCTGAGAGGGACACAGTTCACAGTTCCCATGCAGCAGCTTGGTTTGGATTTTGGGGTTTCTTTCCACATCTTTGTGCTTCTGCCCCTGAGGACACAAACATTGGGAAGGTGGTTAGCTGCTCCCAGGTTTCTGGAGTCCAGGCTGCTTCAGCAGTCAAGGAATCTCTGCTTTATCAGTGCTGTTCTGCAGTTCAACACAGCTAAGTCACTTTTTTGCTCTAAAGTCTTGCAAAAGATATTTGGATTGTTTTAAGATGATCTTCCACTAAGCTGAGACTCCAGGGGTTAGGAAGGTTAGGAGCTACGTGTTTAAAACTGTGTTCAGTTCAAATTGGATGAATTCCTGCTCACCAGACTATGATCCACAGTCAGGCATTATGGTCAGATTATTTAATACATTAGCAAAAGTGAACTTGATGGACACAGCCACCAGCTGGACTGTGATCTGATAAGGCAGTCACAGAGAAGACACAGTAATAGGCCAGAAAAAAAATAATAATTGTTTCTTTCAGGCACTGTAAACAGATCTGTGTTTACTTTATTGCAAAGAGCTTTTTTTTTTTTCCTGTATTACCAGCATGTAATCTTTCACTTGACTTAATATGTGCTTGATATTGTTTGTTTGCTTTTACATATGCTACATCCCTTAATGGGATTCTTCAGCCTTGTATTTCATTCCTTGTAGATAACAAACTTCTCCAGGGCTTCCCTTTAGATTTCTCAAGCTCCACATGGCTGCCTTGCTCTTTTCGATACATTTTTTCCCCAGCTGTTTTTTAATAAGGCAAGAAGTACAGTGAGAGCACTTGGCTACTTCCTACTGCAACCATTAATGGCCATGGTAGGCAAAGACTCACAAACCCTGTTAGAGATAAGAAAATAAATCTCTCTCTACCATGAAGCTGTGGTGTAAGGACTGAAACACTCTCTAAGCCATAAATGTTGAACTTGGAGTGGGGAGAACTGCAGCCGTCACCTTGCATATTTCATTTGCTACAGGCCATCTGTGTGCATCATCAGGGATCTCAGGAAAATATTACTCAGCTGTCTTTTATCTCTGTCTAGTCTAGCTGCAGCGTGGGTAGCAGAACACAAAGAAACAGGTTCCTACACTCAGCCTGATGATAAAAGATGCTGGTAACCTAATAGAAGCAAATGTTCTGTATTGATTAATAATACAGGGCTATAACCCACTGAATCTGCTGTGCATGGAGCAGAGTTTAGAAAACAAATAATGAGTTTCTTCCTCCCTAATAAGCTCTTTATTAGTTGTTGAAGTGGAATGTGAGAGTAGAAAGTAAAGCTCAGGTATCAAAAGAAGTAGTGATGACGGGTTGAGGGGGGTCACTTGTGAAAACAGTGGAAATCAAATCAATTAGGCCTGTCAGCTGGAAAACATCATGGGGAATTAACACTTGTTTGTCTGGATTCCTGCAGCCTGAACAAAAGTGCACAAAAAGAAAAGTGTATTCAGATAACAAAGAAAGTGTTGTATTAAACTGTGGTTTCGCTAAAGGAAGAAAAAAAGTGTTGTGTTATGTAAGATTTACATCCACTGACAGATGAAATAAGTTAATAGGATACAACTTTAAAACCAGCAATGAGCTTTTACCCTTCAGAAACAAATACATCTGCTCAGCAGCAATGGAAGGAGGTAAAGGCACCACCTCTGTGAACTTTAGGGCTCATAAAGAGCAGAACTTGGCAGGACCCTGCTGAAAATGGTGAGATTTTGCCTGGTTACCATGAAACTGAAATTACAGCTGGTGGCATAAATTGAAAAGGCATGCAAAAAATCCAGGGAATATTTGGATCATGGGGCTACAAAGGAGGGAAACAATGGGGGCAGAAGCTTTCTGGAGTTTTTGGATCTTCAACCTCATTTCTGGTTTATTTTCTTCCTCTCACCTCCAGTTTAGAAAATACTGAAATGCCCTTCCCTCTACCAAAAAAGAGTTGTTTTTTGTTTTGTTTTGTTTTGTTTTGTTTTGTTTTGTTTTTCATATCAACCTCCAGGAGAGCAAAGATGGTGCCAGGGCAGTTACAGCCACAGCTTCTACTGGATCAGTGCCTGACTGAGGAAAGCTGGAATTCAGGTCCACGGTCTCCAAGGCCTCTGACTGCACTCATTAAAACTTGGACACAAAAATTAAGCGGTGAGATGGTTTGGCCCTGATCCCCTCTCCCCCCCTAACTCTGGCAGAACCAGGGAGTCCCCCAGCCCCTGGGGCTGCCAGAGGGGTGACCACCCAGCAGGGATCCCCTCCTGCATCAGCCTGGACTATGCAGAGCCCAGACCTGGTTACCAAACCATGACTCGAAGTTGCCTGCACACAAAATCAAGCCTCAGCCCTCCAGATGGACTGATCTCCTGGGTGCTTTTTATCACTGCTTAATTCACAGACGTTCTACAGAGAGACCCCAAATTGCCAAGAAATACTGTAGGAATAAGCAATAGGATCAAAAAGTTTCAACAACTTGCACTTATGTTAAAATAGAAGGAGCTTGTGAGTAACTTCTTTATCTTTTGAACTTGTGCTACTATTATTAATTTTCATTGCTGTTTTTTGAAGCAAAGTTGTTGAGGTAGCTTTCAAAGTCTGACTGGATTCCAGAATAAAAATGCAATTGTTCATTCCCTGTTCCCGTGTTCTGTGCACTGACTCCACATACACATTCTTGGCACACACCACAGCCTTTAAAGTGCACAGTTTTTAATGCAATTAGAAAAAGGAACAATTCCAAATGACAGGAATAAATTAAAGGAATGGCTTGAAGGTGCAATCACAAATGGTCTAGTATTTTTCATTCAGAGGGAATTGCTTCATGGAAAATATTTCTTCTGACTGTCTCGCAGTTTTTTAATCACCTTGTCCAACGTTTCAAGAGTCATGGCCATCCCTAGCTGTAGTTGGAATTATTTTATTTGTAAAAATATATATAAACAATTTTTTTCTATACTTAGGTGAAATAACAGAAGAGAGAAGTGTTGTTTAACTTTTGTCTTTGCTACTACATCCATTGAAAAGCCCTGGTCACTCCTGCTTTCACATATTTTATTTCACAATGAGTTGGGATATTAAGTCAACCAACTTAGACGTTTCAATGCAAATAAAATATAACAAAGCAGGAGCTACTTATTGCTCTTTACAGATCAGTGGTAGGGAAGGTGTGGAAAGCTATTTGGAGTTCCCCTGCTCACCCCTGTTAACACATGCATGCTTCCTTAAAGGAGTGATTACACCTTGCTGTTGGCAGTGCAAAGCTTAGTAAATCTTTACATTTTCACCATGAAAGAAGGGAATTTCCTCTTACTTCTGTGGGCAGCCAGCCAGTGAAAGGTGATGGGAAATACATGACATCCTGTTCTGCCTACCTTTCATCTTTCCTGTTCACAGATGCATTTTGAGCCTGACATGCAGGTGTAATTAAAAACAGGTTGATGCCATGCACAGCTCAGCAGATGCACACAAAATTAGTACCTGCTGTGAATCCAAGTACTTTAGCTTTTATGAAGCAGCCAGGCATTTGCAAATTGTCTCTTGTAACTGCAATAATATGAACATAAGAATAAAGTGGATCTTGTGGCTTTCACTAACACAGAAAAATGGCAAACACTTTCCTCAGTGGTACTCAAAGCAATGTAATCCTAACTATTCATGCTGCTGTTTTTCAAATAAGTTAACACTTATGCACTGGTGCATTTCACACTTTTAAAAGAAATCCCTCTTTTCCAACATTCCCTGCTCATGTGGTGCAATGCAGTGCCCGTATTCTCCAGCTGGCCACTGCTGTGCTGAGGCTGGAAAGGGCTGGGGCTCTGCTCACCCCCCTTTGCCATGGTCTTTAAAAGGTGCTTCTGAGGAGGATTCAGTTCTCCAGCCTACTCACTGGAGGCACTGTGCCTGGCATGCCTCATGCAGCTGCCATACCTTCTCTTCCCTAAAAGTCAAACCAGGAGAGGGAGATGCAGGCAGGAGGTGCTTGCTGTGCAATTGCTGGTCCTGCCCTACTGCAAACATGGAGAGACTCTTGCCAGGAGGGGATTCCAGGTGAGGACACATGCCAAAGTGACAGGGAGCAGAGGATGGGGCCGTGATGGCAGCGGAGCTTTCAGCTGCAGCACTTCACAAAGGTGCCACGCTGGCTCCTCCCTGGCAACTGGCAGCAAGGAAAACACAGTTAAAGGAAGATCCATCTCTTGCCT
The DNA here is from genome assembly GCA_034336665.1 of Luscinia megarhynchos. Classification (NCBI taxonomy): domain Eukaryota; kingdom Metazoa; phylum Chordata; class Aves; order Passeriformes; family Muscicapidae; genus Luscinia; species Luscinia megarhynchos. Next base: position 6,363,064 of record JAPFBE010000003.1, read on the forward strand.
GCCTCACCAGCAGCTCAGGCAGGTTTTGTTGCTTTCCACACTGGGGCAAAGTTGGCTGCTAAAATTCTCCCTGCCTCGGTTTAGTGCTCCCAGACCATGAGTAGGAGCAGTCCTTCACCCCCGGAGGCGCAGCACCATAAATCTGCTCGGCTGCACATCTCAGCTCCGTGGTGTCAGACAGGCATCATGAGAGCTCCAGAGTCCAAGTGCCACCACTCCAGTCTTGCAGCAGTGCCACTGCCCACGCTCCATGTGAGTCAGCTGGTGGGAGGGCAGAATTAGGCCCAACACGTCTGGGCTGAAGCGATGATTTAATCAAACTGCTCCTTCCACCTCTGACAAGTGCCTTTTTATGCTTCGTGGTGTTTAGTTTGAAGTTGCCAGTTGGAATTTTTTCACACCTGTGGTTTATTTAAGTCCTTATTCTGGTATAGCTCTACGCATTTGAGACAATAAATGTGTCCTGTGGAGCTGTGAAGTATTAGGTGAGGGAAACATTTATGTGCAGGTGATGGGAATAAATGAATGATACAGGCATTGCTACATTTTCTATTACTTTCCAAATACAGACAACTGCTACCCATGACCTCCTGGCTCAGAAAACCACTTTTAAATGCTGTGAGGAACTCCTGGCTGAGTCCTCAAAGCATTCAGTGTGTGTTCTGGCTATTCATGCAAGAAAATTTTTCATACCACATATAAATATTCCCAAGAATGATCACATGGGCTGATTGTGATCATCAGGAACTCTTAATGAGAGAAAAGGAATGACTTCAATTTAACACAATCACATCTGAGATCAAAATCTACTTAACAGAGAGGAAATTAGAAAATATTTACAGAACGACAATTCCAAAAATAAATAGGAAACCCCCACCGGGGGGAAGCAGGCAATACTAGCAGACCAGACTGTAGGAGGACATTGCCATACTTGAGAAGTGGAGTTACAAAGTAACCCAGAATTATTTCAGACAGTACAGTGGGTTTATCAAGACTTCAATCAACAGGTTAGCAGGAGATGATTTTTTTTTTCAATCGTTAGACATTATTGTAATAGTTTGTTAATCATTCATTTTCAAAACTCCTGGCTTCCTCCAGCAGTTTAAAGTTAACCAGAGAATAAGCAATTGTATCTATTTGAATTACCTTGCTTCAGACACAGTAGTTTCCATAGTCTGGGCAGCAGGAGCCAAACAATTCCAACTTCTATTCTCAGCTGTAACAACTCAAACTGATCAGTCAAAGAATTTTAAAAAGAAAATAAAAGTAAAGCAACACATTATATATTTTCTTGTTACAGCATCTTCTTTTAAGGCATTTTATTCAGAACAGCTGTGTCCCTACTACTTTCCATCACTGTCCTGTTCATCTCACTTGCAGTATCAAGATAAATGATTTTTAGATGTACATGGCTGGACCTTGCATTTAAACAGGCTCTAATCCCCATGGCCAGAGATACCATGAATAACTGAAATACCAGAGAATGAATAGTTTCCTTAACCATGTTTTGCCTTAAATAATCAGAGCACCTGGTAGATCCACTCACATATAATTAATTTGCTGTTTGCTGCTTTGCATAATTAACCATTTAATTTCATTGTCCTCTGGTTTTGCTCAGTAATTAATTATTTCTGGCTATTTCGTTGATCAGCTACTTGTACATTTCCTGCTTTTCCAGCTACCGTGTTTACCTTCTTCTTTATTCTATCAGCCCTCCTCCCTTTTTTGCTCCTGCCCAATTTTCAGTCCTCTTTCTTTCCTTTCTCAGCAGTGGGGCAGCCCAGTCCTCACTGGGGCACAGCCACAGACAGAGTGGACCCTGCTGGGCACCACGTTCAGGGGTTGGAGAGGATGGGGACCTCACTGACACAGCAAAACCTGTTTGAAGTGTGATGACCAGGACACAGTGTCATCCTGGCTGCAAATGATTCATTTCCAGTTGTTAAAGCAAATATAGCTGGAGTGGGGAGACATGATTTAGGACAAATGCTGCTTGTAGTTGTTTGAAATGAGAAGGGTTTAATGTCTTGGGGAGTTTCTGTTCCTAAGACATGAACTGCTCACTAGCTGATGTCTTAAACCTACCATTAATGCCTCGTGGCATCCTGCAGGTTACTAAAAAGAATGCTGTATGGGTAATAGAACAAAAAGTTATCTAGGAAATTAGCTCCTGTACACATAAATCTTTACCAATGCCTAGAATACAGATGTGTTTCCCCTCTCCTCTGTGAACTGGTGTGCTCATTGTCCAATCTGGGTTCACTTAATTCTCCTGGAAGTCTTTAAAGCTATTCCTACTAAACATTTTGGATATTTTTTTTCTCACAAACTGTTTTAGTGAACTTGCACTCTCTGCTGCAGCCTGTTCAGTCAGTGAGTTTTAGGAATGCAATGGTGACTTTGGATTCCATCTCCTGGTGTTGGGCTCTCATTATCTAAGTGTAGCCAATGCATTTTATTTCTGTGAAAGCTTGTTTGGATTTCTGTCTGCCCCACTCTGCTCTGGTTTAGATTTCTTGTCTGAATGCTGTCCAGAGTCCAGTGCTCATGCTACCATTCACCATATCACTTTTTGCTAATTGCTCCCATATTTGAAGAAGTCACGTGTGCCAAATTGCTGCATTGTGACTGCACTCTCTGCTTCTAGCACCTCCCCAAAGAGGCAATTAAAACTCCAAACAGTGCAGGGACAGGAAAATTGCCTGTCAGAGGCTCAGGGGGTCATCTGACATTCCTTCAAAAATGTCTTTTCTGTGCATTTGACCTTTCTAAAAGAGGGAATATTTTTACTGCTAAATTTTCTTCTTTCTTCCAGCAGACTGAAGGCCTGCTTTGGAGGATCATTGTTTGAAGGATCAGGGAATGTTTGCTCTGATGGATAGGATGGTTGTGGCAGTTCTGCCCCGGTGGTGGTTCAGTGAAGGACTGAAGTCAGCTCTTCATTTCATGGACATGAGGAATACTGCTGATCTCAGCAGGACTGCATGCACCTCTTGATCCTGTCACTGGCAAACTGGTCCCAGGGACAAGGAAATAGCTCAACTTGAGCTGAATCTGCAGAAGAGATCAGTATGTAACCATGTGTCTTGATGAATTAAGCAATTTTTCTTGAAATTGCTCCTACAGGTTGATACCACTCTTGAAAAAGGGCAACAGGGAGGCTCTAGAACACAGAGAAAAGTAAGGCCTAGTTACTGTTCAAATCTAGTCCTAATTAGGAGCTTTTTGTTCCTATTACTGAATAAAAGGAAGAAAAGTCCTTAATTCAGTATTTTACATATCAACAGGTGAATGTAGCAGGACCAAGGCAGATGGCATTTCTGGAAAAACAAAGAACCTCCTGTGACTGAAGGAGCATCATTAAAATCACCATTGAAGTGGTGGTTTCAAAATCAGTTGAGAATATTGGATCACACAGGAATTAATTTGGCTTAGGTGTAATAGAGGAGCTAGAGGGAAAAATAATACATAAAAACTCTTTCTGCCCTTTGCTGATGAGAATCAGTGAATAGCTCCACATCCAGTCCTGCATGTCCTTGGTGATCTGGGAAAAGATCATTAATGCTGGGTGAGCTCTGAGCCCCAGAGCACCCAGGATGGGTCATGTTTCCCTTCACCTTCCAGAGGAGCCTTCTCTGGCTGCAGGGGGACACCAAGAGTCCTTAAATATCCAGTGAAAACTTCTCCATATCAGCTTCACATTACACCTGAACACATGTTTTTGGACATCTGTCTTCCATTGAAAAACAGAAGGCTGAAAAATGTTTCTGAGTCTTTGGAGGGGAGAAGGGGAGGGAAGGGACAGAGGATGCAGCTTTTCCAGCATCAGGATCCTTGAAACAGTTCTCCAGCAGGGTCAAGTGTCTCATTCTTTCTCAAGAGCTCATTTTTATGCTGCTTTATATCTACCCAGGCCCCTTCCTACACACAGGGAGCTGCTCAGGCTTGGCAACAGACACATGTAAGACAAATTGTTTGGTGCTGGGTAAAGAGCTCCATAAAACCCCTGCAGCTCTGGGTGCTCTAGTTTGCACCTTGGCAAAATATATGTATCCATTCACCCTGAAGGTGGGATTGGCAATAGAAAACCTTCCCATGAAAAGAAAACCTTCAAGAAAATGGGGTTGTTGTTTCAACTGACAGGATTTTCTCGATTTTGTAAGCTGATAAAAGGGTGGAGAGCATGGGCACTCAGTGACTGATGGGAAAGGTGAGTGAGGCTCTTCAGAGGCCAGCTCATCCCACAATGGCCCTGATTGCCAGGTGCCAGCCAGCAGTGCAGGCTGTCCCAGGGTGTTCTCCCCCAGAGCCAAAGTCCCCAAAGAGGACAGCTCCGAGGGCTCAGCTACACCTGAGGTCTGCACATCACCTCAGATCTCTAGAAGATTACATAGGTTTTTCAGAAACAGGTTTTTCAGATTCAGCCCAAGTTTGCCAAATACTTGAGCTATTTCTTTGCTTCTGGGACCAGCTGGGCAGTGACAGGGGCAAGAGGAGCAGGAGTGTTCATGTTCATGAAGGGATGTTTCTGGCATAAGGGGAACGTGCATGGAAACAGTTCTAGTTTAAACTGCCTAAAGTAATATTTGCTGGGGAAAATAACTCCAGAGAGGGTTGTCTGCAGCCCTGCTGGGGGGAGGATGCCTGTCACATAGGCAGAGGATGATGCTGTGTATGGCTCCTCCATAGTTTGTGGCAGATTCTTCCCTCCCTCTTTGCCCTGGCTGCTCCCTGTCATCAGTCCCAGGTCTGGTTTGCTTTTCCTTCCCTCCTCCTGCCAATTTCTTCCTCTCCTGCTACTTTGTACTGGCAGATCAAGGCAGGTGAATTCCTGAATTTTTCAGGAGAAAATGGCCACTGGCACCGTACCAGGGACCTCCCTCACCTCTGGCTGCACTCAAAGCCTGTCAGGTCTCTGGTGAGGGTGGGAAGGGGCTGGGGGGAGCAGCCAACTGAAGTGCTTCAAGCTGTGAGACATTTTCTGTTTATGTTGCAGGCCAAACCTCTTGGATTCGAACCAGAATGGCCACTTTTCCTTTTGGAGGCAGATCTATCTGTGGAGAGCAGGAAGGAGTAGCACGTATCCTGGTCATGGTGTTCTCCCAGGGAAAACAATAATGTGAGGCAACACTTTCCCTGCTGCAGGCTGCACATTGTCCTGCTTGATGGGAACAGTGCCTGGGACAGCTGGCATTGCCCCCAAAATAAGGAGCAGCTCCCCAGGCAAAGCCACCCCTGCAGCACCAAAATTCACCATTGCCACGCCACTTCAGATTTTCCTTTGGACGGGCAGATTGCTCAGAAGGAAGTAGCAAGGCAAGCCCAGTGTCATGTGGAATAGCTGAAATTCCTCAAGTTCCTTTTTGCCAGGATTTCAAGCTGTGAAAGACACATGATCTCTGCTGCTTGAGACTTTAACTGAGGATTTTCCCCAACAGAGATGGATAGGTAGCTGTACAATTTTATTTTATTTTTTTCCTACATCTGAGTTAAATCATTGTTAAGGCCTGCATTTAGAAACAGTAACCTCAGATGGGGTTTATCAAAAAGAATATATGACTCCTTACCCTCAGGAGCTGATCTGGCCTATGATCACTTTTAGAGGAAAATACAATTAATTCAATTTTTTTCTCCTTTTCTGCCATTCACATTGTTCACAGCACCCCATGAAACCAGAGGTTGAGATCTAGTGGCCTCAAACCCCTCATTGCTGTATTTGGTCTCAGTCAGGGGCCAGTAACAAGCTGTATCCATAAATCTCTCTTGTATGCCTGTAGCAGGAGCTGCTGTCCATTTTCACATTGATAGGGAATGAAGTTTAAACACTGAACAGCATCGTGCTGATATTCACTGATTCATTAGAGGTAGATGAGGTGAGGAAAAGAGGAGTTTTATTCCTTGCCAGGTCAGTGGTTTGTAATTTGCCCAGCCCAGTCCATCAGGGGGTACCTGGTTAACTGAAGAGGCATTGCCATTTGAGGGGAGAAGAGGGCTGTCAATAATTTGTGGACAAGAGTGTTGAAACTGCCTTTTAAATACAGTAAGAGATCAGCAACCTTTGGGGAGGGGGTGAGAAGATTTGGATTTAAAAAAAAAAACAACTGTAGGAGGCACCAAAGGAGCATGGTGTAAATGCAGGTTAGTATGATTTAGTAAGAAGGTCCTGTGACTTTGAGCTCCTGGGAAAAAAAAGAGGTGTAATTTACTTTAATTTCTTTATCACTCATGTCTTTATGAACCTTTGCAATTCTTGTTATCTGCTCCAGATTTTTTTTTTCCCCAGATAAGTATTTTAATGAACTTAAGATCACAGTTCATTTCCAGATAATTTCCAGATAATTAGCTAACAAAGGCATTGCACATAGAATTCCTTCTCCCTGTGTGTCTGGAGCACCCATCCAAAGAGCCAACACCTCTGCAAGTTTCTCTGCAGTGTCCAGGGTTTCCATTTTTCATGCCTTTGCTTCCCAGGACAGCTTGAGAGCTGACAGTGCAGGGATGAGAGGAGAGGAAGTGTTTCCTGGTGACCCCATGCTGACCAGGGCAGCAAGGAACATCCCTTATGTACAGAGAGTTGGCCACAGGTTTCACTCAGGACCAGGATTTTACTCAGAGTCTGCCAGTCTCTGGTCTGGCCTGTGGATTTGAGTGTTTTTGGACATTTACAGAGCATGAATGACCAAGTCAGTAACATGCAGCTGCCAGCTCAGCCATGGTGGCTGCCTGGGAGTGCAGGACGAGCTCCCTGCTGGGTGAAAATAGGGCAGGTAAAAGCACAAGGTACCACGATGCTGGCACAGTTATTTCAGTTTTACCCAGAGCCTTTGAATGCAGCCAATTACTGCTGGTGAAAAGCAACTCTCTCACCTCCATTTGAATTTTTTTTTCTTCTAATGCAGATATCTACAGCTTTGTATTATTGCCTTAATTTTGGAAATGAGAAAGGAGAAAAGAGAAGGAATGACACTTGTCCCTGATGATACAGGCATTGTCAGACCCATGAGGGAGGCTCTGAAATGCCTCCTCTTAGTCTTGTTCTCATTCCTCTGGGTTATAAAGATGTGACAGATACAGCACATATTCTGTTCTTACACTGTGCTTAGCAAAATCAGGCAATTAGGAAGACTCCTTGAACATGAAAACTGAAGACTGAATGATCCAGAAATGTACTTTCTGCTGTTTTCTTCATTTTTTAAATTTAAAAAAGTGTTTATTTAAACTCTGAAATAAATTGTCTATTTGCTACCAGGTTAAATCTTATTTTATTTCCTCAATTCTTCTCTCTAAAGGCTTTTTTTCTCAGCTTGCATTACAGTGGATAACGTTTAGAATTAATATCACATAATGTTAGTCTAAAAATACATGTACCATTATTATTATCAAATAGAGATAAGTGTGCGTTGCCAAGTAGAAAAGAAAGCTGTGAAATATAATGCCATGTACAAGTATTTTTTTCATGATCTTCCAGAACATGAAGGATAGACATGGGCTGCCAGATACTCATTTCTGATGGATAAATGCAACTGTGGTTTCCATAGCTATGCAAGGTTTTGCACAGCACCCATCACCATGGTATCTGAGCATCTGCTGCTGCACGCTTGAGTCCATGGTACACTGAGGAGAATTAAATGAAATAAATGAAGAGAAGGTCCTTGAGCCTGGCCATCCTTAGTGTGGAGTGACTTGGGCCAGGCTCACTTGTAGAACAGGTTGTTTGTAAATCTGTCCTTTCACAGCTCCCCACTTGCTCAGCTCCTTGTTCTGGTGGCACCTTGCAGGGAAGGTGTCTCTGTCTCAGCTGGTGCCTGTCCCACAGCCCCAGGACACATCTGACCAGGACAGGGCCACCAAGCCAGCTCTGCACCAGGTCAGACAGGTGCTCCATGCATTCTCACTGCCTTCTTTAGGACCTGTGGATCCCAGGATCCTTCCCACTAGAAACCATAAAACCATATCTTTCAGTGAGGTTGGAAAATGCCTTTAAGATCATCGAGTCCAGCCACTAAGGCAGCACTGCCAAGTCCACCACTAATCCATGTCCCCAAGAGCCACAACTCCAAGTCTTTTAGATATCCCCAAGGATGGTGGCTACCACTAACCTGGGCAGTCTGTTCTAGTGCTTGACAACCCTTTCAGTGAAGAAATAATTCCTAATATCAATCTATACCTCCCCTGGTGTAACTTGAGGCCATTTCTTCTTGTCTAATTGCTTTGTTAGCTGAGAGAAGAGACCAACCTCACCTGGCTACACCTCCTGTCAAGGAGCTGTGGGGAGCCAAAGGTCACCCCTGAGCCTCCCTTCCTGCAGGGTGAACACCTCCAGCTCCCTCAGCTGCTCCTCAGCAGCTTGTGCTCCCTTCCCCAGCTCTGCTGTGCTCTCTGAACACGCTCCAGCACCTCAACATCCTCCTGTTGTGAGGGGCCCAGAACTGGACACAGTGTTTGATGTGAGAATTTTGTGTCTGGGATCATTTTTAGAGTTTTTCTTCCCTGGTCTTTCTAGCTGAAGACCTCTCACATGATTGTCAGGCTTTCATCCCCTCTGCATTACAGGAGGTGTTAAGTCTCGAGAATTTGGCTTTCCTTATGCAGTTGAGATCCCTCTTTGGCAGGATCCCTCTTTGAAGATTTATTTAGATTTCTCTTTTCTCCAGGAGATTTCCTTTATCCTTAATCAGTGAGGTTTACATCTTCCTTTTACCAGGCCATTGGTTGTTCTCTCCCTTTTAACAGCACAAATATTTCTTTGGGATGGTCTGATGCAGTTTTTATTGGCTCAAATATTAAATAATTCCTGGGCTATCTCATCCTTGGCTACACTTTTTGATGATGCAGATGCTCCCCATACTTGGAAGGCAGCATCTGAACTCAGAGCAAAATCTTCCTCTAATGCAATCCTCACGTTGCTTGTGCATTGACAACACCATTTTATGCATTTGTAGTAAGAGAATCAGGGGTGTAAGCTTTTAACTCAGCTGTGCCTGACACCAGGTACAAGAGTCACTAAGAATTCTGAGCATTAATAGGGCCTGAAGTAACCTGGTCCACAGGTTTTTCTCTGAGGGAGATTTAAGACACCTCTGTATGAAGATGCCAGGATCAGGTATTGGAAGGTGAACAGCACTGTCTGTGAACATCACAGTCCTCAAGCACAGAATCAGAGTGGTTTGGGTTGGAAAGGACATTTAGAGTCCAAGCCCCTGCAATGAGCAGGGACAGCTCCAACAAGATCAGGTTACTCAGAGCCCCGTCCAACCAAGAGGTCACAAATTCACAGATCCTTTCAGACTACACAGACAAACACTGCCACTAATGAAGCAGGACCACCAGCCCTCAGCACCTCTTCCTTCACCCACACCCTCCTTTTGCTTGAGCTGGTGGAAAAAGCCAAAACTAATTCATATAGACACTTCCTTTTAAACCTGTCCAGTGCCCTGCTCCAGTTCATGGCACAACGTGTGCTTGAGGAAGGAGATGGAATTAGGCAAAAACTCACAGCTGGGACTGGAAAGCATCACTTCTCCTGACAGGAGCCCTGGCTAATTCTTGGTCTAAGGGAGTTGTGAAATTGTGCCATTAAGGAGGGGTTAACTGGCTTCTGAGTGCTGAAACGACCCCACTAATTGCTGAGCCAGGCCAAGTGTTTCCTCATTAAACTCTGTTGTGTGGCTCCATCTTACTCTGGATGTGTCAGTCCCAACGCTCCAATCTTTTCATCCATGTCTTGTAAATTAGCTGCAGGACTTCAGGGGATGATTCCTTATCCAGCCCTTTCAGGAGGACATCCATTTTGTGGGGGGGGAATTATATCAGGCATTTGTAGTACCAGATTTTTTAGCTGACCTATTTCCTCTGGTTTTCTCAGCACATTGTCATTGGTTAGATAAAGCCTCATTAGAAGAGCTGGCTCCTCTGTCTGATTGCAATGTTCAATTTTTTATTCATGGGTTCCTTTTAGTTTTTTATGCCATTCTTAAAAATCTGTCTGAATGTGGGGCAGGAAAGGGAAATCTGCAATGCTCTCCTTTAGACTGCACTAGCAAATACTGTAAAAGTCAGATTCTAGAACTTCCTATAAAATCAGATGTTTTTGAGAAGAGCCTGGAGCCTCTGCTCGCAGTCAGAGTGGGTGGATGTCCTGCAAGAGCAGCAATTACTGTACAATAAACTAGTCAACATGTCTTGTGTAACTAGCATGAGTGTTTATTGTAGGAATATCACCCGTGCTGACAGATCAGGCCAGGAAAACCTCCCTTCTCCACGCACAGGGAGGGCTGTGAGGATGCTCCACAAGAGCACCCCCCAGCTCCAGCTGAAATCATGCTCCTCTTCTTTCACTCAGCACCCACCAGGAGCCTGGAGATGGCTGATTTTGTGGGACAGGTGGAAAGAGGACCCAAAAAACCAAATTCTCAACCCTCTGCCTGCCTCCCCCAGGGCACCAGCCCAGGGCTGTGAGCAGGGGGGTGAGGGAGCTCTCCTGTGCTGCTTCTGCACAAAGAGCTGTCGATGGCAGCAATGTCCTTTCCCTGCACTACACTGCACTCACATCCCCTGGTTTGCTCAGGGGAGGGGGCACAATCCCTGCTTGCCACTTGAAATCTCACTTGAAACTTGAAGAGATGAGTGGGAGAGAGAGCAGAGACAGTAAAACAAGTTGGCATTTAAATTTGTCAATTAAATCTGCAAAGATTCACCACCTCGGATTTTTGCTGCATCACTCCCTAGTTACCCTTTTTCAATGCCTCCATCCTCTTTCCTTCTGCAGGTTTTGCGACAGCCTCCTGTGCACATGCTGCCTTACAGAGCACCACAGATAATTTTCTGGTTTTTATTAGCTTTCCAAAAACACATGTAGCTGGGCTCCTTCACTTCAGCCCCTTAAAGTTTAATAGGGTGTCTATTGTAAAGCTAACTTCTTCATTCATTTGCTTGTATGGGGAATATTTCCTTTGAACAGCAGGCATGTTCTGCTAGAAAAGTCCCTCTGGGAAAATATGAAGCTTTGAGAAATGTTCTGTCCTCCCTCAAAGAGGTCCCATCTGAGCACAGACAACTTCTGCTGCAATTTAACCATCAATAACCACCCCCTGCTGTAGCAGTATCTGCTGAAGCACCGAGCTCTGCAGCCATCCATAACTTCCAGTGAAATGTAAGTAATTAACCTGATTTTAATGTTACACAGGTATGTTAGCGACAGTCATCTGTAATTCTTTAACATTCTTCTCAGTGTAAATCACCCCGGAGGCAGGGCAGCCCCTTTCCTAAGGAATTTCAACAAATGCTGAGCTAATAGCCAAGGAGCAGAGAAACAACTTTAAAAAAGAGAATATACCTCAAGATTTTTCACTAAAAACACAAACAAACAAAATACAAACAACCCAGGACAAAAGCCTTCATTTGAAATTAATTCAAAATGTAAAAAACTTGGTAATACAGCTGCCCAAGAAAATGATTCCAAAGAAAACTTTTATGGGATTTTATTTTAAGGTAACTAAATTTCATGTGATTGCACGTGATTAACCAAATATTTCTGCACATTTGGAGTCTGAAACAGATTTCTGCATGTAAACTCAAATATTTCATTTGCTGAGAGACCACGTTCGTGCATGGGATCCAAGTAGGTGCTGGATGAGGGAAGGAAAAAAGCTTTTCTTTCATTTACTTTCCAAATCCAGAATTCAGGCTTCTGCATTTAGGACCAAAACCCCAAAAAGCATTCTCCTACATGTTTGGGCTCTCCCACAGGATGCCCCCAGTGCACAGGAGTGCACCAGCAGCACAGGGATTGAATTCCCACCGCTTGCACAGTTCCTCTCCCACTGAAACCATCCTGGAGAGCTGCTCTGCAGAGGGAAGGGATCAGGCCCAGCTCTATTTTCAGTGTCACCCTGGCAACCACTTTCCCCTCCATCTGGATGTCACATCAAAGAGAGATCCTGCCACCTCTCAGGTTTAACACAAGCCTTACAGCTTCTGGGGAGGTCTCACAGCCCCAGCCCCAGAGACTGGAGAATATCTTCCTGCACACCTCCCTCCTGAAACTTTGGAGTATTTAGCTTTCACACAGAGAAAACCAAGAAAATATGGCCTAGTTATACTTTAAAAAATTGGGAATCAAGAGGATTAATTTAGGGGGGCTTGTGATTCTAAGCTCATCTCTGGATAGCAGAATGCCTGGGTTAGTAGTTAGCAGTACTGCCCCAATATAGCCCAGAAATTTGAATTTGTATTTTTGCAGCTAATAAGAAAAATGGATTTTTCATATGTTTTACTGGAGTGCCTATAAGGGAGCCATATTGTTTAGCCAGCAGAAATATCCAGGTTTGTGGGGTGGGAGTTTAGTGGCAGTGGCAGCATCTCTGCAGGCAGGTGAGAACAGAGGGATTTCCCCTGGCATTTTATTCTACATTTATTTTTGCTTTATTGTTGTGTTGCTGATGCTTCAGAAGTCCCAGTCCTTGAGAGCATCCCTTGCTTGTGGAGTCAATGGAGTCACACAGGCTGGATCACCCTCATGAGGCCATTCAAGACACAAGGACTGATCCTGAGGCAATCAAAACCAGAAAATAAAGGTCTTCATTTGTAATTATTTTCCATGGCCAGAGCTGCATGGTGCAGAGCAGAGAGGACAACATATGGCCTCTTTCTGAGGCAAATGTTGCAGCTGTCCATTGCACAGCCTGGAAGTGCCTTCCACCCAAGCTGCTCAGGGTGCTCTGGGCTTGTTGAGTATTATCATGCCCATTTGAAAAACAGGCAACCTGTGGCCCATGGGGCTTCCTACAGCCACACAAATTGTCTAAGATACACTTCGAAACTGCAGGAAAATACCATATGCCTTCAGTTCTGTCTTTTCCTTCCATTGGCTGTTTTTTTAGTGCATATCTGAAAGAAAAAATAGAAAAAAATTTACAAAAACGATCATAACTCTATAACTTAGGGAAAGCAATTATTCTCCCACGATATCAATGAAACACTCCCACAGTCCATCACTGGGTCCACAGCCTCCCATCTGCCACTACTGGCAGAGGAAATCAGTAATTACTAGAAACTCTAAGGAACTGTGCAATACCAGAGGTGAGAAATCAATGTGTGTGTGTCTCTTGCTGCCTGTTAAGGATGGGGACGTGAGAAAAAAGTTCCTTGCTTTTAATCCATGGTGATTTCTGGCCAAATTGCCAGGGCCTGGGAAAGGAAAACTTACAATCAGCCTCCACAGAATGACCACGGTCACTCCAGGTCTCTGGAGCTGCTTTTGTCCATCCTCAGAGACACAGAGAGGTGGGACACAGGAGGGTGGGTGGGAGGAGGATGTCAGACATCCCACATCAGAGTGTGACTGGGAGGTGCCCAGCTGGCAGTGACTGCTGCTAACAGCAGGGGAGGGAGCCTGTGCTCTGAAGTTCTGTGTCACTTGTCAGGGGCAGTATGTTGTGCTAATGCAACAAATAAACTTTATTATAGGTGGATCTGGAAGCCTGATGCACATCCAAGCTTGCCATGACCATGGAGGAGTCATGGGCATGACCATGGAGGAGCCTCATCTCCCATTCAATCCTGGTGTCTGAATGTGGGTAGCCACTGGATCAGCTACAAGTGCTGTTCTAGACCAAAACTTTACCTTTGTCTCACGTCTTGTGAAAAAAAAAAAAAAAAAAAACACACAAAATCACCTTTTAGAGAATTAATTTACAGACAGATTATTGCTAGTACTGCCAATAGAATCTGGGTGGAATTAATGATTAAAAATAAATCACAGAATCCTCTTGGAAGTATTGAAAAAAGATCCTAAATATACAAAGAAATTTCTATTTAAAATGACATTTGAGATGCATGACAAGAAAGAAAACAAACCCAAATCAACTTTCCCTGTAAGATCATCAATACAGTTGCTCCAGATTAATGCTGATAGAACTGAAATCTGCCTTCCACCCATGTAAGAAATCTGTGATTAGCAGGTGGGAGATCACACGCAGTTCTGCAGAAAATTTATATATTTGGAGGGAAAAAAAAATCAGCAATGGAACAGAGCTGGTTGATTTCCCATTCTGGGTTTGTTCCCAGCAGCATTATGCAAAGTTGTGGTTTTTTTCCTGCTTGAGGCAGATTTTGATTGTGTGAAGCAGCACAGTTTGCCCTGTTTGTGCTGCAGGTCCTGCTCCCCCTGAGCACTGCTACAGCCAGGGCAGCAGCCAGCAGCACTCACAGCGAGCTGTGCCACCCTGCTGCAGGTGGAGAACATGTGGAGGAGCATTTTCTTTGGAGCAGAGGCAGATGGAAGCGGGCACTGAACAGAGGGAATGTTTGTGATGTGCTGTGCTCCCACCAAACCCACTGAATGTCTCAATGCCAGGATTGCTCTGAATTTAAAGAAGAGGAAAGTAAGTGGAAAAGCAGAATGACTGAAGGGTCTATCAGATCTGACACTCCAAAAATATGGGAGACAAGTGGGAGAAATGTCAGGCACACTTCACTCCATGTCTGTAAGCAATGAGTGCTGGTGAAAAAGGACATAGATCTTGCTCCTGACAGTAACTGGGTTTGATACCTTTGATGTATTCAAGTTTCCAGTGTCTCAAGCAGAGCAGGATACTAGAAATTTAGCAATCACAAACTCCTAACACAATGAAACATCTAAGAAATTTCTAACAGGTTTATAACATGAAGGTAGAAAAATGAAGGCATGAAGGCTGGTGCTCTTATGATTAATCTTGTCACATGGGATGGAGAGGGGATTGCGACTTAAGCATGAGGAAAAAACCCAAATTTGGGCATGGCCAAGAGAGCCAAAATCACCTTCAGGAGAGGGACTGCAGATGGGAGAGGAGAGTGCTTTGCTGGCAGGTGTCTGCTAAAGGAGCCTCACTACCAAGCATGGCTCAGAGGCACTCAGGTGATCCCTGACACAGGTGCTGGCACACAGGTACTGTGTCAGCAGGTGTAGGAACTGGGCTGCTCAGAAGAGCTTCTAACTGCCTGTTTTAAAAAGAAAATGATATATATTTATATTTGTGTGTGTATGTTTTTTTGTTTGGCTGTTTTTGTTGTTGTTGGGGTTTTTGTTTTATTTTTATGTGTTTGGTTTTAGACAGAGAATGAAAATGAATGGTTTGGAATTTTTCCTGTGAGGGCCTTGATTTCAGAGATTGGGAGCCTGAATGAGGCTGCAAAATGAATGAGTCAAGCACTCACAGGCTTCTTGCATCTCTCATTCTCTCTCTGGGCTCTGCTCCCCCTTCCTCCCCTGGAGGGGGTGCACCTTGCAGTTTGGGAAACTTTGCTGTAGGATAGAAACTGGAAGGTAGGCGAGGAGCTGGAGGCTGTTACAGGGAGTGTTTTAGTTTGACAGGGTAGGAGAAAAATGGAGCAATCTGCAATAATGGCAAGGGAAAGTTTTGTTTAGTTTTGTTTAGTTTGCTTTGCATTTTACTCTGTGCAATTCTTTTGCTATTTCATTGAATTCCCAACCTCTCCCTCTCTGATATTGCTCCATCCCTCCTCAGCCATCCCCTTAAGCCTCCCACTCACACAATCATTAAGGATTAATTATTTCCTTTGCACTCATCCTTGCCAGCCTTGCCCTTCCCCACATGTTCAGAGCTTTAGCAAGTTCCTTCACCTCTGCACAACCCAGCTTCTGTTCACTTAGAAATCCCCTGCTTGGGAGACAACAAACCTTTATCCAACTAGCCAGGACCATTCCTCCTTTCCTTCCTCCAGGGAAAATCACCCTCCAGCCTCAAAGCCAGGCCTTCCCTTGTTCTTGACACTGAGCATGTCCTGCCACATCACCCTCACATCCCTGCCACCTGTTCCACCCAGACCCAGAAACCCCTTTACTCTTGTTCTGGCCCTGGAGAACTGAAGAAAGCAGCAGGAAATCCCACAAGTGCCTTTATCAGATCAGCCTGGTCTGGGTCTGTGCTTGGGCAGCCCAAGGGCTCACAGGGATGCTCATCCCAAGGGGATGCAGCCAGGCTGCTCCAAGGCACTGTGGCCACCCTGGCTGTCATGCAGGTGGTCACCAGCATTGCCCACATGGCATATTGCAGGATAAACACTCTCCTTGTCCCCAAAACCCAACCCAGCCCACAGAGTTTGAATAGCTGCAGTTCTGGCTTAGTTGTTGGGCTTAGTCCATCATCTGCATGACCAAAGTGCAATGCAGATACATAAAATACAGCTTGTGTCTGGGGGAAGGGTGGAGGCAGGAGAGGGGAAGACACAAACCACCCAGGCACAGAGAGGAAGAGATAATGAGGAAAGCAGGTATTTATAATTTTTTTCCCCTGCAAGGACATCTACACCTTACCCACAATAGGAGTGTGTCAAACACTCAGATCAGTTAGAACTGGGGGGTTGGGAGGTGGAATTTTTGCCTGGCTCTTTCCCTTTTAATGGAAATGTTACTCCATCTCACTAGCTGAAACTTAAGGTGCCTCCTGAGAAAGAGGTAGCCCCTCCACTGCCACTCAGGATGAATACATTCATTTAAAGACAAAACAAATGTGTTTGTCCTTGAAACAAATGTGACACTGCTGGCTGAGGCCTGTTTGCATTTAAAATGGTATGAGAGTGTGAAGTGTGAAAGTTATGTATACAACATAGACTAGAGAAGAGCAGCCTTTCCTCCTTATTAGCAGAATTTTTCCTTTTTTTTTTTTTTTTTTTTTTTTTGCCATTTGGATCCACACATCACCAGGACAGTAGGTACTGATCGTGTTCTTCCTTTGCATCCCAAAACACAGGAGGGTGTTTGCCTAAACATGCAGGCACAGAGGCAAGACTTGTGTATTTTATATAGGAAACTGCTTTTGTTTGCTGCCAGTAGGATACACAATGTGCTCTCCACAGGGGATCAAGATGTAGGGTTGTACAAACACCAAGCAGCAATACCTTACATAACCGGCCCTGGGGGAGAGCTGTGTGTCATGAGGAGAAACAGTTTTGCCAGGAAAGGTAAAACACACAAGAGGCGATGTAGAATTCATGGAAGAAAACAAGAGGCTGGTGCAGAACACAAACCCAAAGAAAACAAGCTCTCTGTGCAGATTAGCGGCAGGCAGAGGGCTCGGTGGGAGCAGGTTCTCAGTCAATTCAGTGCTTCTCCCCCGGGATCTGCTGTTTGCCAGCAGCAGGCAGCGGGGACCAGCCTCTCCCGCTGGGGATGCTGCAGTGCTGCTGGAGAGGGGACCAGCCCTGGGGGGAGTAAAGCTCCCCTGGCTGCATGGTTTGGGGAGAGCTGGTGGGGAGCCCAAGAGCTGGGCTTGGCAGCATCAGGGGTCTTGGGGACCTGTTAATGCACCTGTGCTCCCCACCAGGGGACTGCCTGGCTGTGGGATGAGAACACTGGGCTCCCCTTAAAAGGGCTGTTCAGAAACTCTCTGTTCCCATCAAAAACACTGTGGACCTACACGATCAAAATAACCCCATAATGGCATGGTGTAAGTTTTGTCATGAATGGATAGGTTCCCCCATAGGTGAATTAGAAAGACCCTTGGGGAGAGAGACTGGATGAAAGAGTGAAATGGGCTTGTAATTTATTGACAGCCTGAAACTTTGCATGCAAGAAGGTCACTCACTGCTGGGCCTGGCAGTTTTTCAGTTTTTCTAAACCTGAATCTAGAGAGCACAGAGAGAATATCACTGGCCCTCTCAGGGAGCACCCTCAAACTGCAGATGCTCCCTGGTGCTCCAACAGCAGCTTCTTGCATTTTAAACCACCCCATTAACACTCATTTGTCTTTGGGACACTCCAGGACATCAAGTGACCTCTTGAGACCCTTGCATGGAGAGCAGGCACAAGAAATCAGCCTCACCAGCACTGTCCATCCAAAAGGAAGAAATTAGGGCTTAGGAAGTGAAGAGCATTCCTTCTCCAACTTCCCACTAGCACTGCCTTCAAGGATGATCTCTATACAGAAGTCTTGGAAATGCAGGGCACTGTAAGGACCTACAATGACATCAGCAAACATCCAAGCCAAGCTCAGCATTCTCTCTGTGATGTACATTATTCCTGCCACTCCACTGAGGGTCCTTCTCCTGACAGCAAGTGTTTGCTGGTGATCACTGCAGAATTCCAAAGAAAGGATGGAAAACCTAATCTAAGCTGGAAGCAGCAGTGGGCTGCTGCACTGTTTCTGATGCTAAGCAGGGAAATGGCTTTGATTTTTATAGATGTCTTTTGCACTTCAGAAAAATACTGTAATTGCAGATACCAAATTGAGGAAGAAATAGAAGTTCTGCTGCTAGTACAGATGAAACAGTCCCCAAAGCCTGCTATTAATAGAAAGGCAGGGGCATTACCAGCAAGATAAAAAGGTCAGGGAGAACTTCTAGCCATTTTCCAATTAAA
The DNA here is from genome assembly GCA_034336665.1 of Luscinia megarhynchos. NCBI lineage: Eukaryota > Metazoa > Chordata > Aves > Passeriformes > Muscicapidae > Luscinia > Luscinia megarhynchos. Next base: position 6,381,422 of record JAPFBE010000003.1, read on the forward strand.
AAAGAGGGAAAAAAGAAAAGAAAGGAAAGTCATTCTAGACATATTCTGATGTGAAGCAGAAGTCGGATTTACAGCAAATTTGCAGGCTGTGAATAGAAAAGTCTGAACTCCAAAGCCTGGCAGAGCAGGGACAGCCTGGCTGGCTCCCATCCCATCCCATCCCATCCCATCCCATCCCATCCCATCCCATCCCATCCCATCCCATCCCATCCCATCCCATCCCATCCCATCCCATCCCATCCCATCCCATCCCATCCCATCCCATCCCATCCCATCCCATCCCATCCCATTATCCCATCCCATCCCATCCCATTATCCCGTCCCATCCCATCCCAGCCTGCAGCTGGAGCAGGGAGTGCTGCTGCCTGAGCACGAGCTCTGTGAGCTGGGCTGAGAGCACTGACAGAGCAGGGGAATTTTGGTGGTGCTGCTGTTGAGAGCAGCAGAGCTTTGCTGAGAACAAGTTAGGAGATTCTCCAGATCTGCTCCTCCACCTTCTCTGTCTGTGAAAAATGTTCACAAGGCTCAAAGCCTCAAAACTCACAGAATTTTTTTGGCAAAGAAGTCAACAGTTGCTTCCCAATGTTCCCAACTCAAAAAATCCGAAGGAGATCTGGGGAATAAAGGAATCTCCGTGCTCAAAAGATGCATAACAAATTGCATTTAAAATATCAAAACCACAGAAAAAGACCATACAACAAGCCCTGTGGAGAACAGATGCCTAAATAGAATTTCAAGAAGTATTTCTGTAAGAGGATGGCTTTGTAAGACGTGAATTTGCTATTCCTTTGCAGTATTTTTTCTTATGTATAGTCTTGCTAAAAATGAAAATACGGAATTGGCATATCCTTCACCTTTCTACTAAAACTCTTTTTTTTTTTTTTTTAACAGCATTAACTGAACCAAATAACAACCTGAAACACTACTTTTAATGAACTCTGTGGAACCTGAGTTCAATTTGCAATCACAGAAATATTTGATCCTGGATTTGGCAACTTCAATTTATGCTTGCAGGTCAGACACAACCATTTAATCTTTTCCAGAAGTATTTCAATTCCCAAGTCTCAAATTATTTGTGGTGCTGGTTTAAGTGTTTGCAGAAATGGATCATAATATACTTCTGAAAAAGGATTACTTGTTAATCTGTTAGGAAAAGGTGTTTGAACTACAATTGCAGAATTATTTTCAAGTGTGTAATTTTCTTCTGGTCAACAAGAGAAAATCCTGAAAGCTTGAAGGGTTTTTTTTAGAATTTTACCTCAAAATCTTGACACTTCAATATTTTGTCAGGAGCCTGGTAAAAGAGAAGTTGGTGATTTTAAATGTTTTAGAATGAAACCTCAAGAAATTATAACTTCAGCTAAATTCCTTCATTCCTTAGTAGCTTGTAAAACTCAAATTGAGCCGATGCAAACTGACAATGAAATAATGACTGAGAAAACTGCAAAACATAAAATACACTTTAACCTCCCTATAAAAATCTGTAATTATTCTTCCATTTTTTTTAAAGCACTGCAAATGGATTAATAACTTTTTGGAATTACAGCTTTATTTCTATCTCCATCAAGGCAGTAGAGTACGACTGATAGGGAGAAAAAAATGTTTCCTACGTTGATAGGAGAACTTTGCTCTTAACATAAAAACGTGATAAGATGAAAAGATAATTTATATAGTTCTATGATTTAGCTGACTAATTTATCTCTTCCAAAACATATATGATATTTTAAGAGGCTTTGTTCCAGTCTAAACAATTTTTGATAACAGATTACATGAGATGCCAACATATCATTAATGGTCAAATTTCCTTTTGATATAAATCACTGCAATTCTATCATGGAGATTATTCAGTATGAGAGGTAGAAAAATATTTGTATAGCTCTTTGAAAAATAAGTGTTTAATGAGTATGTGTTAATCTTGCACAATTGAGAAAGTATAAACACAATCATTTCAGAAAGAAGTAAAATGTCAGATGCTCAGTAAATGCTTCTTAATTTATAACAATGCACTTCATCATATATATTACATAGCATAACATTTCATCGTGGAATAATTTTCTCAAAATGTATTTTGTATTCAAATTCAAAACCACTGAACAAAGTGAAATTTAAAATCCTATTTTTTGGGGGGGAAAGGCAATCAAACTTCTGTAACAATAAACATGAATTGTTTTCAAACTTTTTCTTTTTTCAAAATTAGAACTGTATTTGTTTGGGTTTTTTTTTTTGTTTGTTTGTTTGTTCCTCCCTTCCATGCTCAATAACATCCCCTTTTTAATTCATAGAATCACAAATCATCAGATGAAAAACAGCTAACATAAAGACAGGCTAATTGCCAACAATCTTAGGTGGTTTTCACTGTTAAAAATCCTGAATTGTGAACTCTTAAAATCATAAATTACTGGTTTGGGAAGTGTTCCATGTAGGCTGTAAAGAAGAGGCATGTAAGGGAAATGTCAGGCTTTTTTTCCCTAGAGTGAATGGATGTCCATTTTCAGATCTGTGCCTCACGTTCTTTGATCTGCTCTTTCCTTTATACCTTATATAGTACAAAAGAAAAAAGAAAAAAAAGTCCGAATGCAATCTGAAATTGGTTGAAATCCAAACAGGTCACCTGTGCAAAGCTGCTTGTGCCTTGGCAAGGTCCTCCCCTGTCTCAGCTATGTGGGAGCAGCTCCCAGCCTCTGAAGCAAGTCAGGGCAGTTCTGCATTCCCTGAGCTAAACAAACATTGCATGAGGTACAGCCTGCTGGGGCTTAGGGGTGCTCCAAAAACTGCAGGAAATCCCATTCTGAGCAGAGCACTGCCTGCTGCCTGCAGGTGTGACAGCTGGGGACAGGGGCTCTGCTGGCTGTGTGTGCACAGAGGCAGAGATTAATGCAAAGGATCTCCTATGCACACATGAGGCACAGAAAACCCAAAAAATCTTCAGCTGGTAATCTGGTTTTGGAGTGCAATCAAAGAAAAAATTACACAAGGCATAGGGGATTAACAGGTTCCATATATTCATATCAGTCCTGACATTAATTTTGGGTGCCATGTCTGTGCAGTAGCAAAGGACAAAGGCTGCAGCTCAGGTAACCAAACACCTCCATGCACTGCAGGAAACTCTGTTCCTATTAGCTGAGGAGCACAGAGAAATTCCTCACAGCTCCTGTGCTCCCTGAGGCAGCATTAATTCATAATAATGATTATTATGGAATGACTATAATATCAAATGACTAATCATTCATTAATGATTATATTAAGTGTTTTATTTTGCATGGATGACAGCCTTGTGCCAGGCAGTGGGAAATATCTGCTTCCCTTAGTGTTGCCTCCTTGTCAGTGCATCAATCTTTATCATGCTCAAGGAAGTGGCCAACATGAACAATTTAGTACAACAGATAATACCAGTAGCTGTTCCTTAATTTCAAGTGGAAGGTGCTCATCCCTTAGCCCTGAAGGTATTGATTTAAAATCCCACTAATACTGATTGGGAAATACTATACAATGGACCAACACTTTCTACATAGATTTTGTTAGAATGTCCATTTAAAATATAAAAAAAGAAGCCCCTGATTTCCACATGCTCTTAAAAGATTTTAAGCAAATTATTTTAACATAAGCATTTCTGTCTTTTTTGATGTCTTAATTTTAAATTTCAGCCAATTATCAGCAACATTAAGGATGGAGAAAGATATAAAAATGTCTTTTTGTCTCTATACAGACACCAAATAATTTTTCTTTTAGTGTATAAAATTTTCCAAGAAGGCAATGCCTTTCTCCAGTAGCACTGCCAGAATATTATAGATTTTTCTGGTCCCCTCACATCTGCACTACACCTGTCCAGCATCAGTGCTTGCAAGCCATGCTTCCTCTGGTTCAGAAGGTAACTGGTGAGATAATTGCATTGATTTTTTTCACCCCTCCATGTTCTTGGCTCACCTTCTCCCTCCACATGCAGCTTCCTTTAATTACTTCAGCAAGGCTTTTCTGTCCAGCTCTGAGAGGACACCAGGGTCAGCTCCTCCCTCCCCTCCCACTGCTGCCTGATCCCAGCACTTGTGCAATTCCCTCTGCTGATCCTTGCAGACTGGGAAGGCAGCACTGCCAAAGTCTGTGAAACCATCAGCTCTTCCTCCCCTGAGCCCCCTGGTCTTCACCTGGACTGGGCTGAAATGTGGCTGCCCCTGTTCAGACTCTGCTGGGTCCCATCCATCCACCTATTTCTGCCCCAAGTATTTCCCCTTATGGATTACAGCACGTTGTGCCTGGCAGACAGACAGACAGTCACCAAAAGGAAGGGCCAAATCAGGGAGCTGGATGCTCAGAAATGCCCACTCACAACAGCAGTAAGAGCTGCCTAAAAAATACATCAGCCTGGAGACCTCCAGCTTTCTTATTTCGGTTTGCCTTTTTCCTGGCATTCTTTGCATGAAAGGGAAAAGAGGAAGGAGTCATAGGCACTTTTACTTTCCATATTAACCAAAGTACTTAGGGACAGGTTGGTTGGTTGGTTGGTTGGGTTTTTTTTGTTTTGTTTTGTTTTTTTGTTTTTGTGAGCAGTTTTTGGTTGGTTGTTGTTGTGTTTGGTTGGGGTATTTTTTGGTTTGGTTGGGGTATTTTTTGATTGGTTGGTTGGTTGGTTGGTTGGTTTGGGGGCTTTTGTTTATTCATTGTGAGTGGTGTCTCAGTTCCTGTGAAGATTCAGTGTGTGGGATAAGATAAGTGTGTCACACACAGTGGTGCTGCCTTTCCTTTGCTGCTGTCCCTGGGATCAAAGCTGCCCCTGAGCATGAGATGGTGACAGGAATGGCTTTGCTCTCTTTCTTTGCTGTTGAGAAGCAGGTTTGGGTTTGCACTTTCCTCTTGCTTCTTTTTTTGGCATCTGGTGCTACAGCACAGAAAGCCTCAGCAGCATAGAAATCAGGCATTTTCTCCCAAATTTACATTTCTCATGAAGCTTTACTCCAACAAGGTCCCTTATTTATGCAGAAGAAGGATGCTGCTGTAGTTAGGGCTGCAGCCCAGACCTTCAGAGATGTGCTCTGGGCTTCTCATGTGGGGGACTGTGGTGTCACCATGCCCTACCCCTATGTGTACAGAGCATTTTCATATTCCACCCTGGTTCTGGGAGTACAAAATACCTGGGAGATGTTCTGCCCTCACCCTGAGTGCTGTGGAGAGACAGAACTGCCAGCTTGTGGCAGGGACTCTCTGGAAAGCCTCCCAGTTTCTTGTGGGTTCAGCTAACAGTGGTTTCCTAGTGTTGCAGATGAGCATTATGGCTGGACAAGCTTTAAATGATCTGGAGAACAGATTTTTGAGGAAAAAATGTGCCTTTTGAATAGTTCTGTAGTGTGGGTGCCATGCTTTACATCACCACTATTCCTTTCCTGTGGAGGACAGCAGGGATCCCTCAATCCTTGGTCTCCAACTCAAAGACTGCATGAATATAATACATATTCCAAACTCCCCATCTGTGGTCATGAAGCCAGAGTCTAAATCATTTGTAGACAGGAATTGAAAATCTGAATTTCTATCATATATACTTGCATTTATACAAATATACCCATATATGTGCCCATATATATGCATACACCTTTATGAACTGAGGTATGAAAATATATTTTAATCATCATCCTGTAAGACTTGACAGTCAGCAGCTGCCTGGGTACAATAACCTTTTTATAAAGCTTCAGAAGGAGGAAACAATTCAAACACATCTCTGTTTATGGGAAATAAATATAATTTTGATTCTGTACTTCAGCATAGCAAAAAGCTTGAAAAAGCTGAAATCTTGTGTCTTCCAAACTCCAAATGCAAGTGAGTCTTCCAAAAGTTTACTGAAGGAATGCCTGACCACTGCTTTACCTCCCAATCCCCTGTTTTCTACTCCTTTCAGATAATAGACTGACTTTCCAGTTTAGGTTAGAAACTGTAAAGCTGGTCTTTCAACATCAGCAGCCTGTATGCTGAATCCTAAGCTTATATTTACTGACCTGGAAAAAAAAAATCCCCATTACCTTCTGAATCAGCAGTCATTTCAATGCTTGCAGAGCTCACAGGAGTAGACATACAAAATTTAACACCAGTGCAAAGCACACGAGCAGCAATCAGAGCGATGGAGGGCTGGAACAAACAGTTTGATGAACCTGAAAACTTCTTTGGAAGAGTAATGGTAGTGCATTTTCAAGTGAGGAAACTGCTTGAAGCTTCAGAGATTTTTTGGAGGGAGGTTTTTGTGGAGACTTTTGTTTGTTTTGGACTGTGCTACAGAAAAATATTGTGGTGGTTTATGTATTTTAGAGTCACTTGTGCAAGAACAAGGAATATAAAACAGTAAACAAAAAGCAGTAAATGCAGCTCATCATAAGAGTGTAAGTGCTCTGAGACAGTAAATATTGGAGGAAAACTGGCAAATTCTAAACATCTCATTTTTTGAGCCAAAGCAGAGTGCAGTGCCCAGCATGTGCTCTAGAAGTGCCTATATTCCTCCTGGGAGGGAGAAGGCCATTCCCACACAGAACTGTAATGCTTGAAATGAGGTGATCTCTGGGGTGTAAATGAGTCTGTGCATAGAAGCTGCCCTCAGTAAGATCCACACCTGTGACTTGAGCTCCAGGACACTGAGGATTTTCAAACTAGTAACGTGAAAAGTAAATGCAGACTTAATAACATTCAAAATCAGAGTTTTGTAAACTTTGTAGGCTCTGATTACAACATCCTTTCTCTGAAGTTTTGCTGAGGTTGTGTCAGAGAATAAATTCACTCTAACTTTCGATTTTGTGGACATCCTCAGGGAATAAGGGTGAACAACTGAGAACTGTGGAAGTCAGTAAGGTGCCACATTAAAACATAGCAGGTCAGAAAGATGTAATTTTGTGCTACAGCATGTAATCATCCTTGAAATGTCTCATTTCTGTCAGGAACAAGTCTACTGTACGAGTGAGTAAAAGAAGTAGGAAGGAACACATCATTCTGAAAATTCAATGTGGTTGATGAGGCACCATAAAAACCCCTCATGTTTAGTATAAACAAACAAACCTGACATTATGCCAACAGAAGGATGAGGAAATGCTCCGTCAGGAGAAAAGGACATGGAAAGTCCACCTGAAAGAAACTGAAGAAAGGAATGGAAACACCAAGAAATGGGGAACAGAGGCAGATGGACCCTAATGTTCTGTTAGAGGGCTGGTGAGGGGCAGCCTCATGCTGGCAATTTACTCTGGCAATTCTATCACCCACACAAAGTCCTCACTGGATTAAAACTGGATGGAATTGATTCCAGTTTTCCATCCCATAAGGTATGGACTCCAGTTTGCTTCTGAAAGGAGTGACTTATAGTGAGGTGGGTATGAGCCTCTTCTCCCCAACAAACAAGTGATAGTACAAGAAGAAACTGTCTCAAGTTGTACCACGGGGGGTTAGACTGGAAATTAGGAAAAGTTTAGTCACTAGGAGGTTTGTAAAGCATTGGAGCAGGCTGCCCAGGGAAGAGGTGAAACTGCCATCCCTGAAGAATTTAAAAGATGTTGAGATGTGGTACCTGGGGACATGGTTTAGGGGTGAGCTTGGCAGTGCTGGGTTAATGATTTGGCTTGATGATCTCCTCTCTAAATGATTCTATGATCCTATAAGCAAAATTCCATATTGGGTCATTCAGTGGGGGACCAAGCCCACCCTGGCTCCCTTTTCTTTTACCTCCTCCCCACGTCCTTCTCTTTGCCTTTTGTATTAAAACCTATGGGTTACCCATTGAGATATTGTGTAACATGGGGATGCAAATCTCCATGCTTTGGAAACAGCAGCGCAGGCATGCTGTGAAAATCAGGTTTTTCCTCCAAAATGGGAGCCTGGGTAGACCCTGCCCATTCCTGTGAAGCCTGGCTGAACACCCTGGTTGGTGGCTGACAGGAGTGGGTGGCAGATCTGGGGTTACCCTGGTTCCTGCCACACTCCCCTGGTGTTATCCATGCCCTATGGCAGCAGTGGGATCAAACTGGGCCAGGGAGTCAGCTCCATCTCCTGCCAGCCCCACGTGGGCACTCACTCAAGTGGGTCATCCCAGGGTGGCTTCCTGGCTTCTGGAGGATGGATGGCTCCCTCCTCCGTGCTGCAATGCTCCAACTGTTAGGAGCATCTGTCCTTTGCTGGCACTCAGCACTGGGGCCTTGGGGATCTGAACTCATTTTTTGAGAGTTAACATATTCTGGCCTCTTCCCCTCCACAGCTCCCCATTTTTCTCTTCAGCTCACCTCTCAAAAAAAACCCCACCCCAAATTACAACACTCAAACCTCTCATCTGTGAAAGAATTGCTATTACTGAACTGTGAAAAGGAAGGGAAAGGAAAAAAAAAGGTAGAAGAAGAAATGGTTTCCATGGCAAATTTGCAGGATTTAATCTCAGCACAAAAAGAAGAATTTTAACATTCTTTCCCTGTTTTAGAACAGGCTGGATAGCAAATTAAATTGTCTGTTGTGTGTTGGCTTTCAAGGGTATTGCACTGTTTTATGTCCACAGAGACTTTGTCCCAGTATTTTCTTATTTTGTTCTTGTAATCAGAAAGTTGCTTATCCCTGCCCTGTGAAGAAGATTAACATAATTTAAACCAAGAGCTTTGTCCAAAAGCTAGTCAGAAGCCTGCAGAGCTTGCTAGGAAATTAGCACGTTTCTAGAAGTTTCTCCCTTCTGAAACCCCCTGTTGCAAGCACTGATGGCAATGATATTATTTGTTTGGTTCTTCCATGTGGTACTGGATGCCTTAGTGGAAATCACCCTGTCTTAAAATGCTCCAAAGATCTATTTTAAACTGGCTGCAAATATCTGATTTGTCTTTGTGACCCAGGACACATTCAGTGTATGGATATAGAGGAGACTTCAGCTCCCCCTGGAATCACTGATTCTGGCTTCAAACACTTATTTTTCCCCTCGTGTGACTTCAATCAGATTGATCTGGGAGGAGAGTGCCTTTCTGATTGGCATCATCTGCACACTCTTCAGTTTTGCAAGATACAAACACATCCAAATAAAGCCTGCAAATGATCAAACATGATTAAACTAATGGAGCTTTTGTCTTCTGTTTCTTTCACCGTGGTAACTCTTCTCAAATGTTCCTGATAAATTGCTTCTCTCCCACCCCTCTGCTCCACTTTCTTCTGCAAATCACACAAGTTCAGAGCAGATACCAGCAAGTAAATCTTCTAGATATGCTCCCAAAAAGCAGCATGCATACTGTTGATAAAACCATCTCTGTACTTTGCTGACACATTTCCTAGCTTGGTACCCTTTTTATTGAGAAACTAGAAAAAAAGGGAAATAGTAGGAAAAATATCAGTCTATGTTTAGTTTATGTAAGTGAAACAAGATTTTTGACTTCTGGTTTTTATTTGGATTGCTCCTGTTACCTGCAGGGATTTTAATGTAAAAGCAAAATCAGTATATGTTTGTATTGTAGATATCTCATTGGACAAAACCCTATACATTGAAAAATGTTAAAATTTACAGGTGAAATTGAGCTATGAGACCAGATTTGTTCTCCAACTGTAAGCTCCTCTTCCTTGCTCTTTCCTTGTATAAGAATATGCATGTTTCTATATTTTGCTAACTTCAAATGTTTTCCATGAGACTTCTACCATGTTTAGTTAATTTTAGGTCTCAGTACATTGAGTACATAGGTATGTCCAAATATAAACTTTAGGGATTTTTGGGGATCCCAGTCCTGCTTGTCCCCACAGAATAACTATTACTGCAGGCATGAAAGAAATTGCATTATGATCTTCATAAAAATGCATTGAGATTTGGATCATTTTTTCTCTCCATCAAAATTTCTATATGTTCCAAAAAGAAGTAGACCCAACATTCAAGTTTCAGACCAAAGTTTTTGAACCACCTTGAATTTATTTAAAAAACCTCACACAAAACCAAAATAATTTTGGTTCTCTTTGTCCTAAGACACACTGTGCAGGAAGTAAAAGGATCTGTCAGTCTTTATTCTGAGATCAGTGTCTGCACTCCAGGGCTGTTTATTATTTGTGCAGCTCCTACAGGTTTTGGTGGAGGTCTGGGTACTTTCCACCTGTGGAAATTCTGTGTCATTATAGGCTTTTGAAGACCTAAACACAAGAATCCTCTTGGCACCACCAGGACATAAACAGTGACAAAAATGGCACTGATCTAAAATACACACAAATAAAGTTTGAGGGGTTTTAACAATTTTATTTTTAAAAAAGAAACAATACAACAATCCTAGATATCTAGAAATTACCCTGCTTTACAGATAAAGGTAAAATTTGCTGCTTCTTATGAATAGTGAATACAAATAAGTAAAACAAAAGCACATACTTGTTTTATTGTATAGACTTCTAAAATGCTTGTGAAATTATATATACATATACTTTAAATTGCTCTGCTCTCTTTTTTAAAACTTTTAATAAAAAGCTTAATCAACAGGACATAAACATTCAATAGTGTTAAAATATCAAATGCACAGGTAAAGTTCATGTTAATATAAAATTTTTCAAAGAAAATTTATGGCAGAAGCACCTCAATTCTGTTGGGTTGGCTCAAGAACTGCTCAGTCTTTTGAAGCACTTATTCCAAATCTAACAAGTTAAACCTAAACAGAACAGATTCTGAGAAAGCTCTTGGGCTACGAAAGGAAAGTGTTTACAACCCATCTTAATGGGAATATAGTGAAAAAGGAATCCATCTGTAAATCATTTGTCATTACACTTCCACCTCTAAACTTTTTTTCCTCACTAGCGGCTGGTGAAAAGAAAGAGAAAATAATTTCATATCAACAAAACATGTTGTTACAGCAGTTTGTTGTTTTTTTTTTTTTTTTTTCCAATACATTCCCAGTAGAGAGAAGCTTTTCTTTGGCTCTGTTGCTTGCAAGTCACAGACAGTGAAGTGGAAGATGCAAAGCTCCATCAGACACAGTTCTCTGAGGATCCCACACGTTACTCGGCACATCAGCTCATTATTTTTGCAGATTAATCAGATCTGTGTTTGTCCTGAGCTCAATGCAAAGCTAAGTCCTGCTTACAGAGATCCTGATGATTTCATTTCTTTCAGCACACCCAAATTCACACGGTGGCTCTAGAAGGAATTTTTAATTGATGGTAATTGCATATGAGCCTCCTAATGAGTCAGATGAGCTCTTGCTTTCCTACTGCATTCCAATGAATTCATCTGGGTGTGGGAGCTGGGGAAAGCTTGTTAAATATAGAGCCCTGGCACTGAGAGACAAATGCAATGCTGCAGGACTGCTGCTGTTTCTTAAGAGTTTGGGCTTGGTGAGGGCTGTCCTCGTTAGCACTTCGTAGCCTTTCATAATTTTTTTCCTAAATCAAATAGCAGAACTAGAGGGTGATAAATATACACTAACATGTTTATTTGCTGACTTCATTGTCATCTTTAGAAATACAAACACTTGTGTGTTTGTAAGTCTCTTTCTCAGACAGATGCCACTACCTGTTTTCTAGGCATGTTCATTAAAGGTTAATCTCATTTAAAAGTCTATAAAGTACAAAAATTACAAGAAGAACTGGGGAAAAACCCACTAAAAAATTTCTGAACTGGCTTTGCTGATTTTATTTTTTTTGCAGCAGAGTACTTCAGAGCAATTGCAATGCTTTTTCTTGGTGCATTAAATACAGCCAATATTAATTGAGTAAACAAAAATCAGACCTTGAAAGTCTTCTCAGGAAGTATCATCATGTCAACTTTGCCAAAAGTGCAGCTGCACAGCATGTAGGGATCTTTACTTTAAATGTGCTGCCCATCTACAAACACTGCTCAGTGCACATGTTTCTGGAGGTGATATACATTGTTTTAATTCATGATTCTAAGATTTTTCAGCCAATCTCTATTCACACACACACACACACAGAGTACAGTCCATAAATCAGTGCAGCTGTGCTTAATTCATCATAAAAATGCAAGTTGGGCTGATTAAAAAAAGCAGAATATTTTCACCTCTGTATGAAAGCTCTGTTGGAGCTCTCTGGGCAACCTGGGACCAAGTCACTGGACTTCCAGTCTGACATCCACACAGCTGGAAGGCTGCTCCTGCAAGTGCATTTGCTGACAACAATTTCTATTATGTAGCAGTGAATTAAGTCTGGAGATTCTGGAGATTGCTTTTTTAAATTTTTTTTGTAGGAAGAAGTTTCAAAGAGCAGAGAGCACTACAATAAAGGAACAGCCACTCAGGAGTGAGGTCGGTGTTCTATACTTCAGAAATGTCTTTTTGATAGGAAATCCATCAATTTGATGTGAAAAATATGTCAAAGTCGTGCTCTGTACTCCAGCAGTGAGGCCTGGCCACAGAATACCCTCAGTCATACCATGATGAAGAACATTTCTCATTCTTTTCAAACAATATGCTCTGGGTAAATTCTCAGGATATAGATAAAATTTACCCAATGATTAATACATGTTGTACAGCTTGGTATCATTTTAGACCACTCTGTATAAATAACAAAGCCCATAGATTTCCTTGCAACAAATAAAAAGGGGCCACAGAAATTGAGTTGTGGCCAACATCAGATTATTACTGGTTAAACAGGCTAGACTCCTAGGCTTAATTTTGTTACTTGCTTAAAAAACACTGCAGAAACTAGTGCAGGACATAAATGGAGAGGGCAAGCAGGCATTTGAAAGGAAAAAGAGTTCAGAATGTTTCTAGAGTTTTTAGCTGCAATCCTTCCTTTCCCTTGGAGCAGCTGCAGTGGCAGTGATCTATAGTGGCTTCTCAGAGGCTGTTTGGATGTTTGCTGGCAGCAGAGGAGCAGGATGATGTGAGCAGCCCCTCTTCATCCTGGGCTTCAGCCTCGGTCAGGCAGCACCTTCTTTCCACTCCCTGGGTTTGTTTTCACCAACTTGTCCCTGTCTCCTCCTCTCCTTGTTCATGTCACTTCCTTCCCACACTCATTGGTGCTGACTGTTCTTAGCCTACAATTCAGGATTTCCAGACCAGTCTCCTCATTCAGGTCATTCTTTCTCTTTCTTTTTCCTTCTTCTATCCCTGCTGTCATGCACAATCACTCAAATGCATGCTCTACACCCCTGGTCCATCTCTCTGGTTCCCCATCTGACCTGCCTCTTTCCTTGCCCCTCATATCCTGACTTCTTCTCTTTTCAGCTGGTTAGGAAAGATCTGATCTGTCCATCTCCACTGGGCTGTCCTCTCTTCTGCTCAGAAGATGAAATTTGGGATTCATGCCCCATAAAAGAGTTGTATAAACTACATCTCTCATGGCAGCATTTCTTGGGACCAGGTCCTGCAGTAGTAGAAGCCCTTGAACCTTGCTCATGATTATCCACCTTTTCTTCCCCCATCTCTTGAAGTAATGTGCCTTTCAACTCCATGTAGCTTTACATTCTCCTGAATGCTTATTATTCAGCTGTATTTTAAGTGCTCTTCCAGTTTTCCCTCTGCATGTGACCACCCACCTCTCCACCTACAGTCTCTATAATGTGATTTCTATCTGCTGCAGCTTATAACAGTTTAAATTATGCTAATTGTATTCAGAGATTAAAGTAAAAATCAGTTTGACTATTATTCTGCCCATATACTGTACCAGTGCTGGTAGTTATTCACTTCAGAAATGAACATGGCTAATAAGATAAGAAAATTACACTTGCATACAGTTAGTCAGTTTCATATTTAATTAGCAAGAATAAAAAATTATTTCCATGTCTTCTTCTTGAAGCAAAATTAACCCTTTTGCCTCTGACTGTGCTCAGTGTTGAAACTCCAACTCATGCCATGCTAAGTGCCCTCTCTAACACCTTGAGATTTGATTTCCTAAATCTCCTAGGCCGGTTCAGTAAATATCTTTTTCTTGAAATACCATGGGCAAACACATCCAGAGGGATCACTGTGGGCCATGGAGGCCATGCCTTGGCAGCAAACACAGCAGGGAGCACACTCCCAACAACCTCACTCCTTATAAAAGCACGAGAGTTCGTTCAGCAAAACATTTCCTGGTCTAATTTTGTTAATGTGTCATGAACAGACTGGTCTCCAAATCACTCATAAATTTAAGATTAAACTTCTTAAGCATTTACCGTGGCAACAACAACAACAAAAAAGTGCTTTCAGGATTTAAGATGGCCATGATATGCTGTCAGAAGGGGCCAACACACTCCCACACTTGCTATAAATAATGCACCCGAGCACAAGAGCAGGCTGGATTTAACTGAATTTCTTCAATCGCTGCAAAGTACACTTTGCTACATGCTGAAGAGATAATGTGTCACAACACATTTTGTGTAAAGTGAAGATTCTATCCATGAGGAACACTTCTGTTTTGGATTTCCCTCCAGCCAGCACCATGGCAGGGTCCCTCTCGCTGAATGTCTGAATCTCCATCTGAAGGACGTGGACACCACCTTACAAAGGGAAATAGAGGCTCAGCATCCATGTGCAGGTGGGCTTTGCCATGTGGAGCTTCACTCCCCTTGCAGGCAGATGGGCAGAGTGCTCCAAGAGCTCTTGAAGTCATCTCATTTCTCTGACACAAGTTCAAAATATGTTTTAAACCCCCTGGTTAGTTTTTGATGAATCCATAGGTGAGGGCAGAGAACCAATTCTGCTGAAAGGGATCAATTTGTTTTGTGCATCACCTTTCAGACTATTGTGCCCAGGTTTTCAAAAAGCACTTGTCAGCAGTGGTGAAAGCCCTGCTGTCAAACCAGCATCCTGTCCTGTGAAAGACATTCAGGTGCAGACTGTAACCAAGGGCACTTCTGGACATCACATGTCCTAGGGCTAGGATGCATTTGGAATATTGGTAATAAAAGTCAATTTGCTCGTGTTGATTCACTAAGATCTGAATGCTCTTGGTGGCAAATTGCAAATTTATCCCCCTGTGACTGCAGAGTTTAATCCACCATGAGCAGCCAAGTCAGTGCAAACCAGCTATTTAGTCTTTTAACAGCATTTAATAGCCACACCTAATTGCTACCAAGGATGTAGGGCAATGGAAAATCAGTCATAACTACTACAGATTCTCTGCCTTTCCTGTTATTGGACTTTTTTATTTTGTTTGTGTTGTGACTCTGTTTCTGATCCTGCAAAATGTATTTCTTGATCCAATACTTCATGTGTCAATTTGGTCCCTATATTTGATGAGCCACAGGCTACATATCCATATTCATATTAAACACTACAGCTTAATTTACTTAAAAATTAGGTATATTTTTATTGCAATTCAGTATATTTGTCTCAAAAAATAATCTGGAGAAGTCACACCCTTTTACACTCCCTTGCCCTGCAGATTTTAATTTTTAGAATGTTTTAAGCACACACACACACACATACACACACACACACACACACACACAGAGGTAGATTGTTATCTTCCCTGTCAACAGAAAGACTTATGGGTGAAATTTGCATTTTATCACCATTGAAAAACCTACAGTGCCCTTGCCTAGAACATCAGGAACATTTAATCCCTTAGCACATGCAGGAGAACCATTTTTCGCAATAGCAAAACCTGGCTGTCTGCCTGGGAGGTTGAATTTCTTTCAAACTAGCATGGTTGTGGAGATTTAAACACCTGATTTAGAGTTTTCATGATTCTTCTTAGTGCATTGAAAGTGTTTCTGAGCATGAGACTGACAAAACCAGCAAGAATTTTGAATGGCATGTGTTTAAGAGATGCAGATGTGATACAGATATAATGATTTTATAAAATAGTGGCAGTTTATTATTCTAGACCATTGCAATTATTGGGAAAATTTTTGGGAAGAATGTGTAGTTCTGTTTATATAGACACGCTTAAGGATGCACAGCTGGGGAAGTACCTTGGCATGGAATTACTCAGGTGGAGGAAAATCTGCAGCAACACCTTCATCTGCTTAAAGTGAGTCCCACCCTTTTCCCATTGGATCTTCTAATTTCTGTGACTTTCTGTACTTCCCAAGACTGCCCAGCACCCCCTTGCCTGTCACACTGTGCCACACCTGCCTTCCCACAGGGGTTATTTTTCCTGCCCCCTCTTCTACCTGCTCTAGTGGAAAGTGTCTATGCCCATGGCAGGGATGGAACTGGAGGATCTTTAGGGTCCCTTCCAACCCAAACCATCCTGTGACTCTATGAATGACAGTAAAGCAACCACATTTGAAAACAATTATCTCACAGGAGTGATGATGTACAATTCTGTTCAGTGTTTCTCTTCAGGAAAGAAGTTCTGTTCTCTCCTGGCTCATCAGTTAGCAGCTTTGTATAAATCATCCCCATTACTGATTATATCTTCCTGATTCAGAAACCTTAAACTTAAGCATATGACAATTTTTCTGTTGTATAGCAGTAGCATCAATAGAAGCCTAAATGAGTGTCAGCCCAGCCACTATTCAGTAAAAGGGTGGATGGAAATAAACAGAAGTTGTAGGATCCCAATCCAGTTTGGTCCCATGGTCACTGTGGCAGTGACCATGTTCTAACTTGGCTTTACCTACCAGGAATCAGCCAGTCTCTTTAAGTCCTGGACCTCATTTTTAAATTTATCCATTCCTTGGATCTCTGACACTCAATAAACCATCTGCACTGCCTTTGAAGAAAAGCATTAAACCCTTTGCTCTGGAGGGAAAGTCAAACTCTGCATCAAAATTAGCAAGGATCAGCTGTGATCCAGACATGAATAACACTCAGCTTTGCAAAAAAATCAAGATTGGGGCTCTGAAAATGAAAAAAAACCCCAATTTGTTGCCCTGCAAAACTAAACACCTTGGTAGATCTCAAATGTTACAGTGGAATGGGCTGTCCCTGGGCTCTACCCCATCACAAAATCCTCAGCTGGGCACTGGGATCTCTGCTGTCCTGGCACCTTCATTCTCTTCCAAACCTCCAATATGCACAGAAAGAAAAAGAAGGCTCAGCCTTGGCAGAAGATGAAGATGGAGCTGGACAGGGTTTTTTTCTGCCGATGAAGCAACAAAATGATTTGTTTTTGCCTGAAGTAATGATTGCAGTGTCACAGAAAAGCAACTGGTGCCAGAAAGTTAATCATCAGACCTTTGCACACTTGCTTCCCACACCCTGAAAATTCAGCTCTGTGTGTTAGTGCAAGCTCCTCATATTGCCATGCAACCAAGAAATCAATTAACCTGATGTGACCATTCTGGACTTTACCACCTTTTTTTCTGGGATATATCTTAACTGCAGTGATGGTATTGCCAGGAAAATGAAATCCACGTTGCTGGATTGCCACTGAACTGCTCAAATTAAAATACACTCCAATATTTTATTTTGTTATCACACCAAAGTATGAATTACCAAGTTTATCCACAGATGCTCAAATGGAAATCAAAACAGCCACTTATCACATAGACATAAAAACATTACTTGTAAGGATTATATAGTTAAATAGTACAGAAATCCTGACTACCACTTAGGAAAGGTATATCTAGAAAGGACTGGAAACACAGGAAAACCTACAAATCTTATATGTTGAAAGAGCAAATCCTAATTATTCTTACTTAATGATATCTCATAGCATGACTCCATGCAGCTGAGGAAATAAATCCCTTACCTCCTTATGAGTCCAAGAATAGCTCTTCCTGCACAGAGCAATTGATGAGAGCCTGCCCAGATTAGCAGGAGTGCTTTCTAGAGCACTCTGCTTGGAGGATCTCATCTTTCTAGCATTTGTTATGCTTATCTGAACTTTTGTTTAACTCCTTTGCTGTTCTGCATTTCCCTCTGAAATATTGATTTTGATCAGAGGCCAGAAAGAGGGTGGGGTTTTCCAACACTCAAGCCATGGCAGCTGGGACTGCAAGGATTAAAGACATCAAGGAAGAGGGCGTCCACTTCTCTAAGATCAGCACTCCACTGCCACTGCTGGGAGATTTCACAAATATTCACAGCCATTAGCTAATTACAGACGCTGGAATCTGCTCCCATTTTGCTCCTCTTTCGAAAGGTCTTTCTTCACTTTTTGCCTTGTCACAGTTTGGATTTCTTGTTAGAAAACATCAATAGTGAGGAAGTTAAGGAAGGAGTTAAAAGTCACATTGATCCCTGTTGCTTTGTCTTTTGAGACAATTTTGGGAGCCCTGTGTGGGCTGTGCAGCCAGAGCCCATGGGGCTGAGGAGAACACTCATGGGGTTAAGGTTCAAGCACAGCCTCCATCCCTCCTACCCCTCCCGGGCTTCAGGTTTATTTCAGAGCGTGTCTACACCAAATAAAACAAATTTGGGGAAAAAACCTCCAGATACGTTCCTCCTACACAGCTTTAGATGACATTTGCAGCGAGGCAAATACACAAATTAACAATAAAAGCGTATCTCATATCCCCTGAGACCACAGGCTTAGTTTTCCTTAGCAAAACTACAGTTCTCTCTTTTGGAGATCGAGAAGAGCTGGGTTCAGTTTCAAGGGGCTTTTTCACATCCAGCAGTGGATGCTGAGTTCATCCTTAGTTACACTCCTTCCTTCCCCAGGACTCCCAGCAGGAGATCTGCCATGCAGCAGGACCAGAAGCTCTCCCTTATATCCACAATCTTATCACATCTTCTTTCCTGACAAAGTCAAATCCTGGGGTTGCTTTTTTGGGAGGGATCATTTTAATTCAGAGCCACAGCCAGGCATGCAAAAGCTGCTGGAAAAGGGAGTGCAAGGAGTTGGGCTCAGCTCTCTGTCAGGTTGGACCCAGAATGTAACTTCAAACAGCTCTGGAAGCTCATCTGGGATGGTCTCAGGACATTTGGATAGGAACAGCTTGTACTTCCCCTGGTAGGCAAAAGTAGGTAAACCAGTATCACCAAAAAAAATAAACATTGGGTGTAGCAATCTTTTTCAGGTGTATGGAATCACTTTCAGTGACATGACTGGGCAAAATTTGGAGACTTAGCAGTTCTTCCAGCCTGGGATACATGTGGTATCAGTCATGGTTAATCAACTTAACTGCTGTACAAACTTCTCCCTTGCTTGAGGCTAGGATAGGTCTGGAAATCCAGAAATACAATGCTGTTTCTGGGTAAGATTTGCCATTCTATTGTGTTTTCACCTGAGGTACACAAAGCATACATTAAACATGAAATAGTTCATCTTGGCAAGTCCTTTTTGAAATAGCTGAATATACTAATTTTGTGCTGGAAGCTGAGGCACGGATAAGGTGTAGGGACTGGATATTTTCATATATTAGTACAATCAGGACATCTCTCTGTTTCATTATAGTTATTTAGCAGCAAGTTTTTGAAGTTTTTCTTTCCTATTTTATTCATAGGCTTATCTGGTTTCCATGAGGAAAAACTCTCCTTGAGTTAGCTTTAAGGTAAATAACTTAGAAGCAAGATAGCTTTGTTGGGTTTGCATCTGGGTTTCTGCCCTTTCCCAAATACCATAGAATCACAGAATCACATAATGGCCTGGGTTGGAAGGAGCCTTAAATATCATCTACTTCCAAGCTCCTGCCTTGTGAAAATCCAGCATTGAGATGATGGGTTTTCCAGTGGCTGCTCATTTTTCAGTTCCCAGATATCTTATTTGAAGTCTCACTGTGAGTTGCAGAATACATATCTCAGAGCTTCCCATCCACCCAAAGTACCTCCAATGGAAATGCAACTCTTCTTTTGCTGGAATGGGAAAAGAAGGGAACCCAAAAGTAATGAGAAACTTGCTCACTACAACCCAACTTCAGCTCAAAGGTGAAATCTCATAGAAGCTGGCTGGCTAGCAGTCCTTCATAGCATCTGAATTTCACAGCTGTGATTCTCCATTTCCAACAGCAACAAAGAAGGTGAGAGCCTTTACCATTTCATCTTCCTTAGTTATGGTTTTACCCAGGACTTTCAGATCCAGATCCCAGGCATTGTAGAAAACAGGGAATATCAAGCCTGTGTGAGCCCACTGTGCCACTCCTTTTTATTCACAACTTCTGTTGAATTAATTTTCCTCCTGCAGACTTCACACTTGGGAGGTGAAGGTCCCATGGACCTTTTCAAGCATTCCTTTTTGTCTCCTTCCCCTCTGTGAACATGGGGTCACCAAAGCTGGTGAAGCAACAGTAATCAGGGACAAGCAGTGCATGTTGCTAGACAGGAAAACCCACCAGGCTGATGCTGGCCAGCTGTGGTGCCCATGTTTTGGGAAGCCCATGCTCCCCATGTACACAGTTATCTGCTGAGCCTCTAAGGGAGTGTCTTAGGTGGTGAATAAAGCTGCTCAAGGGCTGTAGGGTTTTGTCAGAGAAAAAACAGAACAGCACTGACCTGGGGCAGATGGATCTGACTGTGGAGCAAAAGCCAGGCTCAAGGTGCATCAAGCACAGGTAACTTCACCTTGCCAGGTGCCTGGGACAACATTCACCCCTGGGACTCTGCACTGATGTGGGGCACAGCAGCCCTCTCCCCCTGCATGCCTCCCTGCAGGGGGATCATGTATCAGGATAGGTATGTCACTGCCAGCACCCACGGGGAATCCCAAGCTAAAAACCCCACAGAAGTATTTTATATCCCCACCTACAGCAGTATTGTAGGCTATAAATTTTGTGTGTGGTCACTGTGTTCTTCCAGAGCATGTAGGCGGCTGTCAGCTTCCTAATCCAGGATTTATTGGCAGCAGAGAGAGGAGAGAGGAGGCTCATTTCAGGGACCAGGAGGACAAACCTATTCTCAGCACCTTGGAGGACTTTCCTGATGCTTGTGAGATGCACTGGAGTCCCCCCTGTGAATGTCACCCTTCCCAAACCTGAAGACAATCCACCTCTGCAAGCAACCCCCTCATGTTTCCATTACAACCAGCCCTCATTTCCCCTTCCTCTCTCATGCCCACATTCTGGATGACAATTCAGCACCAGCACCCTCACAGCTACTGATGAGGAGCTCAGACAGAGAAGACAGCTCAAACTCTGTCTCCTTGCAGGGAGGCAATTCCCAGGGCAGCATCTGACCTCTGAAATAGGAAAGGAAGACTTTGGAAGAGAGGTCAGTGATGGACATGGCTGTGCCATGGTGCTCAGAGGTTGGTTACAGCTCCAGGATCTCCAAATCAGAGCTCCTGGTGGCAGGCTTGGATTTATTACCAGGTTAGCACGAGTTTCCTCACTGTCCTACATAGATCTTAGCATTTCTTTCAGAAACAAGAGGATTGTTTCTCTGTTTTTACCTATGAAGAGTGCCTTTATCTGGAGTGCTCTTCTATGAAAACCAGGCAAGAAAACATCCCACAAGAAACTGAAAAGCAAGGAAACCCAGCACTTTCTTTACATTATTCACATGGACTCTGCTACCTACAGAATGTCGAGCACAATTTGAGTGTCTCACATTGTGCAAACATGTGAGCATCTGGCAGGGGTGCACAACTTACCCATGGCTCATGTGAGTGAGTGGAACTCTTGCATCCAGCAAAGAGCAACAAGTGTTATGCCATATAAATAAGTGTGAGCTTTGGGAATGAATTAGTTTTAAAAGAGTCTGTCACCCTGAAACCTATCCACTTTGCAAAAAAAAAAAAAAAAATTCAAAATATTTTCAGGTTGATATCTTCCCTGAATTTTCCCCTTCACTCTTAGTATCTCATTTTTGTATCATTTAAACTTGCTCCCTCTTGCTCTGCTGTGAAGAACACATACACACACAGACACAAATCTAGAGGAAAACCAATCATGCAGATTCACACGATAAGACAAAACCAGGAATGTGTCACAACTGAGGAAAAGCTATCAGGAGAAATAAACTCAAACCAGAGAGGGAAGTCAGGAGAGAATGTTAGATGACTTTAATCTTGTGAAACAACTTTCTAACATACCTGTAATAAATTTGAGCCTTATCTGTTTGCCAGGACAAGCAACTGCATGCTCTGCCAGACCTCTAAACCAACGCAGAATTGCACTATTTTAATTTAATTTTGTTTTGTTTTATTACTGACTGAGAGCACAGCTCAGAGCCACCTTCAACATATGGATGCAGGGAACTGGGTTTTAACAGCAACACTGGCCTGCAGCAGCACTAATTCCAGGCAAAAGGGTCTCATCAGGCTTTTTTGCATTTCCCACTTTGGCTTCATCCACAGCTCAAGTACAACGCACAGTTCTGTCTTTGAGCTCGTCTGTAAAATGCTAACGCGATGTGTTCCCGTCCTGAGATCCCCTTGCGCTGCAGGAGCCGTGGAGCGGCGGCTCCGCAGGCGGGAGCGCACCGGGATGAGGGAGCGGGAGCGGGAGGGATGGGAAGGAACCCTTCCGAAAGGCACGGTGCGATGCACCCGGGGCCAGAGACCTGGCTGTGTGGGCAGGAGCGGGACGGGCGACTCTGTCCACCCCGGTGCCGGGGAGCGCCTCGGCTCCAGCCGGCAAAGCAGGCAAGATGTGACTCACGCAGCTCGCTTGCAAAGAAGGAGGACCATCTGCTAGTCATGAGCAGATGACAAATTCACTGCATTGCGTCTTGTCGCTACTTCCAAATTTGTAAGTAAACACATTTTGTAACCTCTCTCTCTCTCTCTCTCTCGGAATATTTGAGAGCTTCGATAATGGGAGGAAAAAAAAAAAAAAATAAGGAGAGAGAGAGAGAGAGAAAAAAAAAGGGGGAAAAAAGTTTATGTAAGGCACGGAAGGGGGGAAGCGCTCTGCTGCGAACGGGGCTCCGAGCGGGCGCTCCGGTCCCGGAGCCTGCGCTCCCCCGGGCGGCCGCGGCCCCGCGCTGCAGCCGCGACCGGCCCGCAGCTGGCAGCGGATCCGGGGTGCGCTCCGAGCCCGCAGCTGGCAGCGGAGTCCGGGGTGCGCCCCGAGCCCGCGGCTGGCAGCGGAGTCCGGGGTGCGCCCCGAGCCCGCGGCTGGCAGCGGAGTCCGGGGTGCGCCCCGAGCCCGCAGTCGGCAGCGGAATCCGGGGTCCCGCCCCGAGCCCGCAGCCCCTGCGCAGCCGGCAGCACACCCTGCCCGGAGCACGCTGCCTGTCACTGCCGCATCCATCCCCACCACAGCCTGAAACACTTCAGGGCACGAGTCACGGGGGTCTGGCACACAGCAAGGGCACACAGCAGCAGCACCTGCGCTGACAACCTCTGCACCTCAAGAGATCAGCCCAGAACTCAGCCCCTGCACCTCAAAGAGATCAGCCCAAAACTCAACCTCTGCACCTCAAAGAGATCAGCCCAAAATTCGACCTCTGCACCTCAAAGAGATCAGCCCAAAACTCAACCTCTGTACCTCAAAGAGATCAGCCCAAAACTCAGCCTCTGCACCTCAAAGAGATGAGACCAAAACTCAACCTCTGCACGTCAAAGAGATTAGCCCAAAACTCAAGCAGGTCCCCGTGCATTGAATTTATGTGAGCATCTCCAAAGGAAGTCTTAGGAATTGCACCTGGGGATGGTGAGGCTGGATGTCAGGGAGCATTTCTTCACTGAAAGGGTCATCAGGTGTTGCAGCAGGCAGCTCAGGGACGTGGTGGAGTCACCATCCCTGGAAATGTTCAGAAGCTGTCAAGATATGGCAGGTATGATTTAGTGGTGGATGTGGAGCTGCTGCTCAATGAGCTCAATGGACTCACAGGTCTTTTCCAACCTTAATGATTCTAGAAATGTAAGCATCCCTATCTTTCTGTCCCTCAGTAAAGAATGAGTGAATTAATGGAAAGAGCAAGCAGGAAGCACCTGACCAAAGTATTCACCTGATTTTTGAATGACAAGAGCCTATGATAAACAAGAAGTTGTACTGTTCCAAAGTTATGGAAGCTATACATAAAATGCAGACATAAGAATGACTAAAGTCACAGGACCACCTTCATTTTACATCACTCCAGCCCTTACTGCTCTTAGACATAGTGCAGTCTTCACTGAAAGCAACTTTAGTGCTTTTAGAGAGAGACTGTCCTTTTCCAATCCCTCTCCTGGTGAATAACTGCTTTGCTCTGAGACTCTGCCATCTGGACCAGACTGACAGGATGATGAAGGACTAAAACCATGCTGTCTCTGAAAACTGAAATCGGGGGAGTGGGTGATGATGAAGCCTGTAGCTGTGCAGCTCAAGTGTTTGCTAGCCCAAGGAAAGCCTCTTGCTGTTCTTCCCCTTCTTCCCCAGCTCTCTGTACTCCTCAGTGCACCTGCCCTGACTGATTCCCTGACTCTGACAGCTTTCAACACCTCTTCTTCTTCTGGGTTTCAGTGATGCTGATCTTTCAAGTGCTGAAAGATAATGCAGGGTGTCCCAGCCTGTCCTCTGTCTCCTTGGTGTTTGTTCACACCTGAGCAAGGAGAGCAGAGCAGCTGAAGACAGAGGAAGAAAGTCAGGGAGCAGCAAGACACCTCTGCAGAGCAGCCTGGGAAATCACAAGGAGAGTGGACAGCCCTGGGGCCACCACCTGAATCTTTCACTGGCCCGACCCATGGAGCCACCATCCTCTCTTGGTGACCCACTGGCTTCTCTTCCTTGCTCAAGTCTCCTCCTGCAGATGCTCCTCTTCACTGCCTCACTCTCCAGGGACTTCTGCATCTGCTTCTCTCTTCTGCTCCTCTCTGTGTCTTCGTGTTGTCTCTGTGCAACCTCACCTACAGGGCCAAATTCTAATTCCCTTACCCGGTCCCTTGTGATTTACAGATCTGCTTTCCTGCTGCATCTCTCCCAGTGGAGGTCTCTCCCTTTAACACCACCCAAAAGACAGCTCCCCCCCAGCTGCAGCCAGCGTGGTGGGAGCAGAGCTGCTCAGCTGACAGCTCTGGGAGGTCCCCCATAGCCTCAGGAGCATGCTGCCTGTCCCACTGGCATCCTAGGAGACATATTTGGCTCAGACTTCTCACATCCTCGGTGATTTTAATTTTTTTTTTTCTGAATACCATCTTTACTCTGTGGCCTTTCGTCTCCTTTCAGCTAAAATTCCTGTGCAGGCTTCTGGCATTTAGAATCTCAGCTACTCCCACCTCTTTTTCTTTCTGGCCTTGAAAAGCACTGTCTCATCCAGCTTGTACCCAGCTCAAACACTGCTATGAGCATCCTTTCCTCAGGGGAGGCTTTTGCTCTGCTGCTGCTGCCTCTGGCCCCCTTCCTGTGCCCTGCTATGCTCAGGAGAAGCCCCTTCCTTCTGCTTTAAGGCTCTAGTGCATCATTCACTAACCAAATAAAATTTCTGCCCTCATCTAGCCCTCAGTATAAGCTTTATGTGCCCACTTGATAGATTTTCAGGCAGGCACCTTTGCCCATCACTCCCACCACTCAGTGTGAGACAGGCCCACCACAAACACCCACACAGCCACTCTCTTGTCTTCTGTCAAAATCACTGTCACAAGCTCTCAGAAAATCTTTACTGTGGACTGCCCCTGTGCTGGGCTCATTTCTGCTGCTGCTGTTCCATCATTTTCTTCTGCTTTCCCTTCTCTTCACCTACTTTGTCATTCCCCTTTGCCTCTCCTTCAGTGCTAAGCTCTCTAGAACAGGGCCCATCTTTTTTCCTTAACCATTCAATACTCAATCTGGTGCTGTCCTGGTCCTTGATTAAGATTCCTATGGTGATATGAATCATTAGGATTTATTCCCTAGTGCTATGCTGTCATTTGGTGCATTTGCTACAGCTCTTGGTTGCAATTTGTATTTAACTTTGCTTCAGCACCTCAGTGCTGAAGGTAGGAAATGTGTGATATTAATTACTTCTAATCACAACTGACATTAAAAGTGCTGGTAGAAAACCCATATAAATAAGTGCCATAATTCCTTGTATCAGAATGGAGATACAAGTTTCTCTAGCATTATGCTTTTTTAACCCATTTTGCTGAAATTTAATGTAGTTATTTAACTTTCATTTTCTTCCAGCTGCTAACCCCTCACCTAGTTCAAATGATTCATCCCTGCTGCATTCACTTCCCAGGAATGTTGGCTTTCAACAAACTACAGCAAATAATGTAAAATAAACACAAGTGTGCTTTCATCTCACAACAATCTGGGTTAAGTACATATTTCACACACTGCACCACAGGATATGTTAAATTAAAATCAGAACCACCAGATCTAAAAATCCAATGCCAATTCAAACCATTGATGAGTTATTTCTGTATTCACTTATATCCAACAGTGGGCATGAGCAACAGCCAGTGCTTTGTTAACCCTGAAATGCCACTTGACAACTTTTTGCTGCATTAGTTGAGGAAAACCAAGAATTTTGATTTGAAACTACACTTTGTGGAAATTACTCTTATATACTCGATTATCTTGATCTCCTTTAACAAACTTAAGAGCATACCAGTAGTTGTATCTCCATCTTCTCTTATTTTAGTGTTCTACATTTCCTAAACTGCTTTCAATCACTCTCTGAAAAAGCAACCTGGAATGGCTTCCTTGAAATGCTAAATGTGTTTTTAAATGTCTGCTCCCTCATGCTGCTGGAATCATGCAGTCTGGGGTCTTGCATGTATTCCTTTCCTAGTCAAAAGGTGGGGAAGAGCAACTTGTGAAATGCACATTGTAAAAAAGAGATTGCAGAGATGGGAATCTGACAGAAAAGTGATGGTGTACTGGACATGACTTAGATTTAATGCACTCTTACTCTAGATTTCCATAGTGCAACATTTTGTGAATCTAAGTTCTCATTCCAACAACTCTAGGATAAGAATTGTGCTTAGTTGTTGATTTACTTTGGAGATATGCAGAATAGGCATTATGTTTCCTTTAGACTTTAAATTCAAGGCTAGAGATTCCCTAAAATTTAGGAAGCCTTCTGTTCAGTGCCATGCTGCTATGTTTAGACTCCAAAAGTCAGAAATTAAATGCTGGAGCTAGCAAGAGGAAAAGAGAATTAATTTAGTTCGTTTCTTTTCTTGACATTATGGCTTGATGAGGTTATTGCTTTCTCTCTGCAGTGTCTGCTTGAAGAGATGAGCAGGGACTTTTTGGAGAGCTTTGCTTCTCTCTCCTCTCTCTGAGTTGTTTGGAAGGATCTGAGCTTATGGGAATGACTGAAGTGTCCTGGGGACAGAAAAAGAAGCAGTTTCATTTTAATAGGTTAATGGTTCCTGGACACTGAAGGATCCACCACTTGCCAAAACTACTTCTTGCTTTTCTTCTTTCAGCTTTCATGCAGCTGTAAATCTAGACATCATCTTTCCCTGACCAAGGAAAAATATTGACCTTTTCTGGTGTTGACAAAAACAGCAGAAGACAAATCCAGATACAAATATTTTCATCCATTGCCACAGAAACTCCTTGAGAGCCATATAGCCCTGTCTGGTGAGCTGAAATGTGAACTCAAAATGTGTCTCCCTTGGCTGAGAATGGATGGAAAACCTTTCTCTAACAAAGCAGTGCTATGTATTCTTCCACCCACCCAGGGAGGAGAAACATCTCTGTACCCACAACCTGTTTTGGTTCTTTTAGGCCAGGTTTTGTATAAAGAAAGTGATGAAACTTACTTCTAGGACTGGAGGCTGAAGGTGGTGATAAGAAGAGCAGAGCAGTTGGCTTTAAAAGATAAATGCCTTTTAAAAGACCTTTATTCTAGCTGAGACTTGAGAGACAAGGAATGTTTGTATTCCCAGAATTAGAATGGCATTTTTGCAGTGCTGCTACACTAATTAAGGTTTAGAGCTCAGTTCAAAACCTAATACTACCACAGCTGGCAAAGAAGAGAGCAAAATAAGCTAGTAGCTCTTCCTCCTTCAAAATGAAAAAAAAAAAAAAGAAGAAAACACATAAATGTCAGGATTTTCAAAATTACAGAAAAATTCATTATAAGGCATTTTCTCAGCTGGTTTCAATGATCCTTGAATCCAGTTGTTGGTGACAATACTCTGGAAAAAATGGAGTAGAAAAGGAGAAGAGACACTGTAGAGCAGAATTAGATGTTCTCACCTTTCTGTGAATATTTATGTACTTGATTAAAGTAGCTTTCCACCTTCTTTCAGTGTCTGAGGCCCTTTTTCTCTAATCTCCAGCTGTGTCTATACTGTAGGTTAGGGGAGTGGTTGGTCTGTGCAAAGATACAGGGAAGAGAAGCAGGTACATCACTGGAGAGGGGAAGCTGAGAAGACCTAGGTCAAGTTTTGTTCCAAATATTTCTCTTCTCTACCACTGATTGGTAAAATCATCCACAGGATCTCCATGGGCCAGCTCACTACAGAGCTGCATGGAAATCTTCCATGGTAACACCTTTCCCACCAGGAAAAAAAAAAAAAGAAGCAACAAAAAAACCCCAAAAACAAACACACAAACAAAAACCTAAAAATATTAATTTGCTAAAAATAAAGGGTGCTCTCTAAAATTAAAAGAAAAAAATATGAAAATAGTAATTTGGAAAAAAAATCTTAGAGAAATTCTTCAAAGATATTGCCTGAACTTTCTGAAAACAAGTGTTTTAGCTTTTCAGCTTGAAAAGATGGGTTACCAGGGTTTGACTTTCATTTCATAGTACATGAAAAAACAATATTTTTCAAGGTGGAGTAAGAATGAGATGAATTTTTATCAAAATGAAACTTTGAGAACAGCTCAAAAAGGGAGGTTTTAAGAGTGTTTGGGGGGGGGATTTGGTTTGGCCTCATAGGAATCTTGAGAAAAAAGAATAAAATTGGTGCATTTTTTTTTCATTCTGAGCAAGAATTTTTCATTCCCTGTGGACCAAAAAAAATGCATTTCTCACCCATTCTTAATACCCAGGAGCCTGCATCTTTTGCAGTGGCAGGGCTGGAGTGGTGCTGTGGGAGCTGGTTGGGAGCACAGCCAAAGAAAAGCACTGTGCTGTCTGGGGCACAGAAACTGCAGCTCGTGGGCAGGAGTGGGTGAGCCTGAGAATCACCCTGAAAATTGGCAGCCTGCTTGGAAAGCATCCATGATCTCCAAGTGCCCAGGGTTTACAGGCCAGCCCAGGAAACTGCCTGATTTAGCAGCCCTGGGACATCTGGGAGGCCTTTTTTGGAGAAGTGCAAACCTTTAGTCACACGCACACACGCCCCACCTCGAGCAGCAAACCCAGTCATTCTCAAAGAATGCCTTGAAAATTATTAAATGGCTTTAAATCATGTTCCAGGAGATTACATTTTTCTGCCTTGCATCCCTTAAAGTTACCAGCTTATGAGGTAGCATGTCAAAGCAACAGAAGGTCATATGTGGCACTGCTTGCTGCTTCCAGCAAGGAGCAGCCTGGGACATTACAGCCCCTTTGCTTTGCTGAGGAGCAAGAAGAAAACACTTAAAAAATGAAAAGAAGAAAAACTCAACAGTCTTGGCTTAGGCTAAGTAGTGTCAACAGACTTTCTGCATCTGCAAGCTCTCTTTAGTCACAGAAAATAGGCACTGTATTTAAGCAGAGCTGACGCACCCTTTTCCTGCAAAATTTGTTGTTTTGTACACATGCAACTGCTAAAACATATATAGTGTCCCCCAGACTCCTTAATGCAAGTGCAGAGTGGTGCTTTTGGGATTGCTTTACCTCCTGTGAAGTTGTGGATGCCTTCCAAACATGAAGAATAATATGGAAATTATGTATTGAACAGGAAAAGTATCTGTCCTCAGGTGGAATTTGGATATTTCCATCATTTCTCCAGTATTTGTAGAAACAAACAAACAAAAACCCCCAGATTAAAAATGAGGAAAAAACTCTAATACCAGTGTGGTATCACCTCCTGAGCTTGGAGGGCTGTTTTGCTTTCCTTCTCTTTTTTCACTTTCATGAGACTTAAATACCCATATTTTAAGACTATCTATGGAAGAAAAAACAAAGTGTCATCAACAACAGGCACAAGCAGCTCTTGGAATAACACACTGCAAACAAACACCTCGACCTCACAGGGAAACCTTTCTGCTACACCACCTTTGCAATCTCCTTTTTCACTAGGCTTTTCAAATCACTTAATTGTGATTCTTAGGGGAATCTCAGCTTCCTTGTCATACCAGGAAATTAAAATTTAGGTGCTATTTCTGACCATTACTCTACATCACAGCCCTGTGTCTTGTTCCAGTTCCTGGCACCCCAAAGCAAAGATGAGTCTCTTAATAACCTTATAACCTCTCCTGGACAAGCTGCTAGCTCCTCACATGGGGAAAGGGCACAGAGAAGACTAGGGAGCTCAGGATAAATGAAAAAGCTTCTCAAATTTTTTTCTCTCTCTTCTCAAGTTTGACAAAAACATCATGGAGGAAGAAATAAATAGGGAAAAGCGAAAATGACAGTTTACAGTCTTGGTGTCACACAGAATATGAAAGATGGGAAAGGAAAAAGAGACAAAAGAAAGGGAAGAAATAACATTAAAATGAATGAAAGAAAGGAAATGGTTATGGTATGGAAAGAAAGTGAAAGATAAAGTGGCTGAGAAAAGAGGGAGATGAAAATTTAAAGGAAATATGTGAGGCAGCAAAATAGTAGCTGTACATGTCTCTAGTGGAAAATAATTATGGGGCACGTATAAGCAAATATGACATTAAAAATTACACAATAGCAGATAAGTAAAGGCTGTGGGTAGGTCTGGATAGTTCTCCTCCAAATAAGGCAGCTGAAAGTCAGCATTCTCTTATTGCAGCTATTGTGAAGCTAAAGTTCACTTGTACTGAAATGTTTCCTTACTTTGTATCATAGCCTGATAAGTGATTTGTTCCACTGGGAGAAAATGTTTTATCACCACAGCCCATGTGTGCTTTTGTTGGCACAGTATCTGAAGTGCAATTATTCAATATAATTTTTCAGCTGGTGGGTATTTGTTTTAATTTTTAACAAAGGCGGGGTAAAACAAGAGTTTTCCAAAATTTGCACTTTCTCATCTCTTCTTTTGCTACTTTTCCTCTCTGTCTACAGCCACATCCAGTCCCTAAAGTGCCCCATCAAGGGGCATGCAGGGACTGCACAGGCAGCAAGCCAAGTGCCAGGGCTGCATGACCAGCTGGTTCTCCAGCACAGCCATTGCTGGGTGACAGCTTTTACAGCACTCTCACACTGGTTAAACCCCTCCTCTCCTCCATTTCATAGGCTGAGCAGTAGCCAAAGCCATAATCTGTGATCTTTATACCTCCCAAGAATCTTCATCCATGTGGTTTAACAAACAGGTGCCCCTCTCACAATTAAAATGGCCTGGAAATGAGAAAGAGCTTTTCCTAAATGTGACATGTAAAGTCACCTTTCTTTAAAGATGCTTTTTTTCCCTCTCAGCTCTATTTATGTGATAACCTTTATTTTGCTGGACTTCTTTCTCTTCAGTTCCTGAATTATACAGGCTTTATATTAAAATAAAAGTTATCCCTTTCCTTTGCCTGTGCAGACATGTGAACCTCTGTCCAAACTGAAGATCACAACTTTCCAGCATAAAGCATGTGATGTTTTATGGTAATGGTACCTTTTGCCTTTTTAACCAATAATCTTTGAAAGGTACATAGAAATTAAGCAAGGTTGGGCAATATGTAAACATTATCTGCCAAGAGAGGCTGTTATAGAGTACAACTGCTATAAATCACAGATTTTGTAAAGGCTGATGCTGTGTGAAGTATCCTACATTCAATTATGGAACAATTTTCTTTCTTTGATGATGGGTGACCATCCCCAAGTCACTGTCATGAGATGTGTCCCATGGGATTTCCTTGGAGATAAGTTGCAGATCAAGACATTGGAGTGCTGCTTGACTGCAGGTCTATTAAAAATCAGCCAGAGAGTGAAAACAAGGAGAAAGCATCATACAGCAAAAAAAAAGAAAACAAAAAGGAAATGTGGCCCTGAGTAGAAACCAGAACCCAAAACTTCTTTTGGTTAGAGAGCTTACTGACAAGTGCAGCCATATTTCCCCACAAGGAAATGAACTTGTTGATTGTTCCCACTGGTCCAGGAAGAAAAACAAAGCAGGATAAATAAACAGGGTTGCCCCAAATAAATATTTGTCTCTAA
The DNA here is from genome assembly GCA_034336665.1 of Luscinia megarhynchos. NCBI lineage: Eukaryota > Metazoa > Chordata > Aves > Passeriformes > Muscicapidae > Luscinia > Luscinia megarhynchos. The sequence continues at coordinate 6,413,206 of JAPFBE010000003.1, forward strand.
GTATCGGTGTCAAAACAGCATCCTCCTGGAAATGAACTGGCATGATCCTAAATGTTGTCTCTTTTACTGGGATGAGGGAAAACCTGCATGCAGCCACTGGACAGCTCATGGACTTAAGAATACAGAGCTGTGGAACTAGGACATTGCAGGGAAGACTTGTCTCTCCTTCATTTGCAAAAATCCTCAGGTCTAAGGAAGAAAGTACCAGTAAGTGAGAGAAGTAGCATAAAGTCAGTCTCACTTCTCAAGGTGACCTATCTTCCCCTTTCTCTGAGTCAGTGCTGTTGCCTTATTGAGCTGGCTGAAAACCAAAGGGAATTTTGCCACTTGAAACTGTTCACATTTAAAACAAAAAGACTTTCAGAATTCCTACAAGGCAGAAATCTAATAATAATCTGACAACTGTGGAAAATACTTAGTGCAGTATTCTGAGACTTCACATAAAATGTTATGTCTTAATGCATGGTGTTCCATCTGTAGATTGGTTAAAGGCCTGGTAGCAGAAGTACTGGGCATGACCATGGACCACTAACAATTCCTTTGGAACAGTCCCCCTACAGCCCAAACTGTTCTGTGATATTTCAGGGGCAGCATATTGCAGTGACCCTGGGCAGTGATAAGGATCACAGTGATCACAGAATCAATTAAGTGGGAAAAGATCTCTGAGGCCATCAAGTCCAATCTGTCACTGATTACCACATGTCACCCAGAGTGCCACTTCCAGTTTTCCTTAAACACCTCCAGGGGTGGTGATTCCATCTTCAGCCCACTCTAATGTCTAATCACCCTTTCTGTGAAAAAAATTCCTCCTAATATCCAATCTAAACCTCCCCTGTCACAGCTTAAGACTATGGCCTCCTGTCCTGACACTTCTTGGGAGAAGAGAGCATCTCCCACCTGGCCACAACCTCCTTCCAGGGAGCTGTAGAGAGTGACAAGGTCTGTCCTGAGCCTCCTTTTCTCCAGGCTGAACAGCACCAGCTCCCCCAGGACTTGGGCTCCAGACCCTTCACCAGCTTCACTGCCCTTCTCCAGCACCAAAATGTCCTTCTGGAGGTGGGGGACCCAGAGCTGGACACAGGACTGGAGTTCCTCAGTGGTTTGGGGCAGCCAGCAGGCACAGCAGACAGGGTGGTGGCACTGCCCCATTCATGAGTCCAACCTTCTGAGCTCCTTCCAGCTGGGGAGCACTGTGAATCAGGGCTGCTCTGCGCACCAGCTGCAACTCCAGTTTGCACAGGCATGGAGAAGACATAGGAACACAGATTAGCTCCTATTCTTGCAAAAGCTTGGGGTTTGGCAAGTCTTTCTATCAGCTTGCTGCCCCCTTGCCAATCCTCTTTATTTAATTACTACATTTTAGAGGTATGGAATGGGAAAAGATCTCTTGAACCATCAGTCCCCCTCCTCAGATGATTCCACAGGTGACTACATCCCAGAATTTTCTTCAAAAACCTGCTCAAACTCCACCTTAAAAAGGTTTTGAGGTTTTTTCAACACCATGGCTTAACACAAATATTGAAACTTGAGATCCTGATAACATTCTGACTGCAAACTTTGAACTAACCTACCAGCAGGTTATTTTGTGCCATCAGATGACTTGTTACTCTGCAATGACATTTCCCTTTCCTCTGAACGTGTCACACTGTGATTAAGAAGTGAGTTGTTTATCTCCTGCTCAGAATCACTTGTAAGGATCTCAAACACCCTTTACCCATCACCATCCACCCCTCCTGTGCTCTGTCACTTTGTCATTTAGCTTTATGACCAGTTTAAGGTTCTTAAGCCAGATCTGAATGCGTGGGACAGCACAGAGTTTGTTCCAGACACAGGGAGAGAATGCTGAGGTAGGATTTTACACATATCTCTGGAATCCCATGGTGCATTCTGTTATGATCCCTCCACCCAGAAGTTTTATGGAACACTCAAGTTTCAAGGCCAGGAGTTACCATCACCATCATCTGCAGTTTTTCACCAGCTCAATCCCTTAATACCCCCAAGGGAATTGCTGTTCCCTCTTAAGTGAATGAACTCTCCTGAGCCAAGTCCTTCTGTTTAAAGTAAAATCTGCTCCTCAAGAAAAAAACAGAAGTCCAGCCTTGCTTACATCACCTTTCACTATCAGATACCTTCTCTTAACATAAGAGCTAATAAACTATGAGCAAGCCATCTGTTGACTTCATCAGTAAGTTAAACACATGAGCTTCAACTCTGCCTTTGTGAAGCAAATTTTTCCACATATCCAAGGCTTTTTGAACTCTCTCTGGTTGGTCACATTCATTTTGAAGAGGATGCCAAAGCAGACACAGCACTGCAGAAGAGGTCTTGGAGCCTGGCTTAGTCCAGATGTCCAAAAGGGGATTTTCCTGAGGCTCTCCCATGGGCCACACCTCTTCTCTGGAAATCTGTAGCACAACTTCCCAGTGCTGCCCAAAGGAGCTGCTTTTCAGGGGCTGGGAAATGGAAATCATTTCTTTGCACCTCCATGAGGAACCCAGGTAAAATTGTGGGTCACTGATTCTCTCTGGGGATGGGAACAAGGCAGAGAGTCTGCTTTTGAGAACACTTCCTTCTCACCAGCCCTGATGCAGTTACCTGTTTAGGAGACAGATTTTTATATCTGCATTGTCACAGCACTGAAGAGATGCAGAGTCAGGGTCAGAGCCTCACTGTGCTGGACATTTCTCATTCAAGACCTAAACCTGCTCCCTGCTCTGGGAACAACAATATCTATTCTTTTTTTCTTTTTTTTTCTGCAGACTCAGAGTGCTCATAGGGCTTTTGTTTCCAGTTTATCTCACTATGGTTTAAAGTAAAAAATATAGTAATGATCAGCCTGGTTCTTCTGTATTGTTTCAACCAGTGCCTTATTTTCTTTCTTCCAACTCTCCAGCAGTGTTTGCACTGCTTCAAAGGGCTTGAAAGCTAGGACACCAGAAAACAAGTTGTCAAGTCCAGAACACTAATAGTAAGTAGTACAAAATAATAGTAGTCTTCTCTTTTTTTTTTTATTTTTTATTTTTAATCTTTTAATTCCTGACCTGTAACAAAAAGATGTCTAAAATTATTGACATTTTGAGGGAAACAGGTAAAATCATGAGATTTCTAAAGGCATTAAAAAGAATGATTTATCACTTCATTAGAGTTTACCTTCCTGTCTAATTCTCAGTGGCAGCTCTCTCATTGTACATGGTTAGTAAAGGTGTTTAGTAAAGAAACTGGGGCTCAACTCAGTAAGAAGCAATTGTGGAACACTTTTACCACAGAGAAGCCTTATGAAAGCAGAGATTGTATCCATTGCTTTCACTTGGAAAACAGAGCTGGGATGTGGATGAAGAAAAACTAATTGATACTTGCTGTATCATGTATTTTATTCTCTCTATCTGTATTTTATTCTCTGAATAATAACTGGTATAAATTCAAGCCAAGTGGTTCAGCTCTTGGATTTGTTTAGAAAGAGGGCAAGAAGTGAAGGAGATTGCATCCCATCCAAGGTTTGACTTGCATCTCATAAAGTGATGGGGAAGATGTAAGAGAGCTTAATTCCTATTTAATGTTGTGGATTTTGCCTAAATTCTTCTCTAGAAATAAAAATGTAGTATATCCTTATTTATCAAAGGCTGTGATGAAAATGATGGAGCAAAAGGTAGTGGGAAGGTTCTGGATCCTGACAGTCCCTCTGCTTCAGCTGCTCTCATCACTGTCACTTTTATGGGCACTGGGCTGGACTGGGATGTGGCTGCTGCTTGTGCAGCAGATGGGTGATGCTGTGACCCAGGCATTCAGGAGGAATTGGTTTTGTTTCAGGCTTTGACACAGACTTTCTCCATAATGTTGAACAAATTACCTATGCAAAGAAAAAAGCATAAAGGTAGTGAGGCAAATGCATTCAGGCCAGTGCTTAAACAGTGGAGTTTACAGCACTTCAGCTTTAGAAACAATATGGTTTTTAAAAACTACATAATTTTTAAAAGAAACATAACATCAAGATTTACCCTGTCATCTTGTGAAGTGAGTTTTCCCTACATAACAATTTGGATGACTTTGTTCTTAGTAAAAACAGAATTAAATCCTTTAAGAGCAAAAATAGCTATTTAGAAAAAACAATAATAAGCAAGCAACAACAAGTGTATGTCATTACTGCACTCCAGAAATGAAGCCCATCTGAAATCTGCTCTCTAAATCTTACTCCACTGAGCTCCTGTGGGCACCCAGACCTCAGTGAAGGAAGAGGAGATGGCAGAGGAGAAATGGATGAAGAGCTCAGCCAATAAAACCCAAGAGCAGTGCTTGATAAAATAGATGGAAAACATAAGTACAAATGTCAAGCATGACTTAAGGAAAGTTGCCCATTTCATTTTCCTCAGCCTCAGAAGGAATGGTTGGCTGAGTCAGTTTGTGTCCCCAGAAAGTGCGGTCTCCCCAGAAATTGCTCTCTGCACAAGAAATGGGAAGGACATCTCTGCCAACCCAGATCTTTGGGCCACTTCATCACATTGCAGAGATGCATGGAAGTATCTGCCATCCTCCCAGGCACCATATGGACCAGAGCTTGTGGATGTTCTCATGGGAGTCAATAATTATATTTTCATTTTCCCTCTTGTTTACTGGAGGGAAAGATGCTATCAAATTTTAAAGAACCAAGTGGAAAATCCATGGAATAAAAGGAAACAGAAAGAATGAGTGCTGAATTGCTGAAGAGTGGAAGGAAAAATAAGCCACATTCCAAACCTGTAATGCTTCCAGCAAGAGAAAAGAGACACCCAAATGCAAAAAGAACAGAGGAAACTGCAGTGACTTTGAAGGTCTGAATCTTCTCCTCTGTGCTGTACAATGTGTGCAGTTTTCACTTGTGTACACATATGGAGAAAGTGAAATGTCATCTCTGAAAAGTTAAATTACTCAAGGACTTTAGAACATTGCAGGACATGTTCTCCAACATTTTCAGTGAGTTAGCAAGTCAGAGGAGATGCAGCAGCTCCACCTTTCTTCTGCAAGACAATATTGGCACCTTTAAGGACATGGTGGCCGTGGAGAACTTGCCTTTCATGGTCACTAAGGACACCTGAGGAGTGCCAGAATACAAAATATACAGAGCTCCCATTAAAATGAATTCCATGTAAAGGTTCAACCCAGACACTCCAGGAACCAGTGGGAGGGTTGCAAAGTCAGTCACAAGAATATAGGACTCTGTTTTCCAAAAATACCTTCCTAATGTAGAAATACCATGACCAAAACTAACCTGGACTCTCAAGATTGTAAATCTCACTGACAGACACCTTAATAATGCCTCTCTGGTTTTTGCTGTCGAAAATGCTTCGCCCAAGAACAGCTAAAAGCAACTCACCCTGTGGAAAGCATACTGAGGCAACCGCAGACTCCTTGAATGTCACTGGATTTAGAAAGCAGATCCTGTAGCCACACAGTGTCCCCAACTTCCTGCTTACAAACTGCTTTAGCATTGACTCAGTAGGAATAACACCATGCACTGAATCACCCACCCATCTGCAACACCTGCTTCTTCCTGGGCTCTCACGCCTTCCCCGGGATGACTCAGCTTAGCTGCTCTGAGCTGGGCGATGGGAGAGGACCATACCTAGAGACACATGGCTTGGGGGGTGTTCAAGGCTCCCTAATTACTGGGGTTTCTGCAATGATCCCTTGTCCACTCCCTGTGACTCCACACAGTTGGGGGGTGTTTTGTAACTTGTCCAGCCCTGCCTATCTGGAACACTTTCCTGCCGAGACAGTGACTCACTTCCTCTTTAGGAAGCTCACCCAAAATCCTTTTCACTTTAGCTTATAAACTATTATTAACTCCATCTGTAAAGCAAAACTTTTTACTCATCAGTAGTGCTAAATGGGAATTTTCCAGTGATGCACACTTCTTTTTATTGGAAGATGTTGATTTGTTAGAACATAAATCTTTTTTAGAAGGAAACCAGTTTTTCTTAGGCTTTCATCAGAAAAAGTGTTTGCATCCAAAGAAGGAGAACAGCTCAGCTTAGCCAAGGCACCAGTGGTTAGGTCACTGACATAGCAAAACTGAGACTTTTGGCTCCACAGGGATCTGAACCTGGCCACACTATCCTCCACAGTGCCATAACAGCAATCATCTCTTAGGATGGAGCATGGTCTCTCACTGATGATGTTTTATTGAGTGACCAGTCAGTGATATCAGAACTTGGTCCTGATATCTTCTTCATTTCACATCAGTGCTTAATCCTTAGGTGATTGGCAGTTCAGGAAAACCACATTGGTAGTCATTCTCATTTTCCAGTGAAGCTTCAAAAAATCTCTTGTAGTTCTCACTAAGAAGCAGGATGTTTTCAAAACCCTAAAGGTCGTCACAGAAGAGGAGAAATACAGAAGATTCCAGGTGAATGGTACTCACTGTTTTTCTCAGAAGTAGTCCCAAACAGGAGGTCACTCCAGTCACAAACACACATGCTGTAGCAGTGGGATTTTTTAGGACTGGTGGCAAATTTCTATGTGATGTACCCTCATGATAAAAGAGACCACATGAGTCAAACTGTTTCCTCTGAAGTCCTTTAAATTTATTAAATTGCTGATGGGTGAGGTGATGGGTTTCTGTGGCCGATGGACACTCCAAATTTGTTAGAACCCAGACATAACTGCACATTTGGATTTTGTTCAGATAGCAGATTGTCCATTACCCATGTGTCTATGTTTTTCCATGGGCTATAAAAGCAAGTCTCAATTAGCAAGTGTGGCTGTTTTTTCCTCTCTTTTCACCCATGGATCAGGATATGTCTTTCATAGGCAGTTTCCGAAATAAACTTATGATTAAATTCTGAGATTTAAATATATATTCCATAGTTTAGTCTTTGAAAATGTTCCTTTTTGCAGCCAGAAGAATGCCATTATCATCTGAACTATATCCCTATTTTGTATTCTTATAGTATTGCTCAGTAGGAATCGCTGGGGCTAATGGAACTATTCCAGTTCATTTTGGTTTTAGTAATCTGTTATTCATCAAGTGTTGAGCTTCTGAGGATTGTACAAACTATATCAACTATCTTACACCTCTAGATTGCTCCCTATCTAAGAGCCAAGAAGTCCTGCTGACCACCATGGTCCTGCAAAAGCAATCATGTATTGTTCAGCACCCATTTGATCCACACAAGCAAACAGGATGGTGGCAGATCTTTCTGAAAAGCAAAGGCTTTTGTTGCTCTTTAGGCTGGAACACCCTCCAGTATGAGGACACACTGTCTTTTTAAGTGTGTTTACTTAACTGTGAGGCTCCATGGTGAGAAAGGGCTTCTTTCTGCTAAGAGAACTTCATCACTGGAGATATCTCATTTCTAGGGAAAATGCTTGTCATCTGTTTCTAGGAAAGGCATTATTTCAGGGAGACAGCCTTGGCTGTGCCTGCTTTCCATGTACATGCTGTGGACCCATATTTACTGCTAGAACAAAAGGACAAGTGAGGGAAATGTCTGTGCAAAGGAAATTTTCAACCTAAGAGTGAAGAGTCTCAAAGGGTTTTGACTGCAAAGGAAAAGGAAAGAAAAAATCCAAGCCAATCTGCCTTTTCCACCCCCTCTATTTGTCAGTTGCTCCCCCTCCTTTAGACTGTCAGATTTCACTCCCATTCTACTGTATGGGCACATAAATCTTGCCAGAAATGCTTCACTCACTTAACACCTACCTGCTGGAGCTTGGATTCAGAGAGAGGGGAGAAAAAGCAACCTCAAATCCTGGCAATTCTTATAAATCACAGTGTTGCTAATCTCTTTTCAAGAGAGTCAAATGTAAAGTCATGTTCCTTCTTGTGAAAACATTACTAGCCTGTGGGTGTCAACACAGCCTTCTTTTCCAAGAAATCTGTTGCATCCCACAGCGACTCTAGAGAAATTGCACTCTGATGACAGTGAAGAAAGTCTGCTAGAAAAACAGCACACGCCAATTCCATACAACAGCAACCTCAACAAGCACTTGTTTTTGTAAGATCAGCTCTCTCTAATTTCACAAAAAGCAGAACTGAACTTGACCAAGATATATTTTATGGGAATTGTTTTTACAACCTCATTGTTGCGAGCTCTTTCCCCACCCCAAAATCACATTTTCAGCTTCCTTATTCATTCCGTGCCAAGACACACTATCCCATTTCTTTACAGCTCCCATATAGGATAAACAAGAACATAAACCACCTGGCTGCTACCTTTACACATCCTTCTACACCCTGTCTCCTAACAGTGGGATGTCTCCTCTGGGAGCTCCTCAGCACCAAATAGGTCTGTCCTTGCAGTTACCCTGTTTTGATAAAAGTCTCGTCTCTTCCTGAGGAAAAGATCATCCCCAATCCCTCAAACCCTTGCAGAAATCCATCTAATCATGAGATCTGGGGAAATCCCAAGATGCTTCCCAGATTATTATCTGGAAGGTGTCCACAGACAACAGGGAAAGAGCCTTTAACAGAAAGTGTTTTTGCAACTAAGTGAAGAAAACAAGAGATGCTTTCTGAAGAAAGGACAGAAGAATCTCAATTATTCAGAATGCAGTACATTACTGAAAGGCAGCAGCCATAAAGTATTTTGTTCCAGTATTTTAAGGGTGGCTAAAAAGAAGATGAGAACTCTGTTTTCCACATGGAAGAGACAAGGGGTAATGGGTACAAGTTACTCCTGGAGACATTTTGATTACAAACAAGAGAAAAAATTTTACAATGTGAGCAATCAGCCATTGGAATGATCTGCCCAGGGAAGTGGTGAATTGGACACTTCCAAGATGCAGCTGGGGAGGCTGTTGGGCTTGTCTAGACTGTGCTTTTACCCAGAGAGGTTAGACCAGAGATCCTTGAGGTCCTTTCCAGTCTACTATGTTATGATTCTAATTGCATTTGAAGTCACATGGAGTGTGGGTTCTCCTCTATGTTAGAAGTTACCAGAACAGAAAAATAATTTGAATTCGTGTGCATGATGAGAGCACCATAAAATGACCAGAGATCCTTCTAGTTAATTCCTGCGTTGCCCAGTCTGATCCATTGGGGTTAACAGTTTGTGTGTGTGTGTGTTGGGTTTTTGTATTCATTTATTTGGGCAAAGAGAAAAGTTCATATACCCATTTTGTGTTGCAGTAGTGTCTAGAGCTCAGACCACAACTTTGCCTGGGCTGTGTTTCTGTCCAAAATAATGACTCGGCGTGTGACAAGTTCATATGAAGTCATGGGGCTGTCTGAGAAAGCTCCACTCCAAACAAGACTTATCCTTTCCAGCCCTCCCACTTCCCTTTCTGTAGTTACCACACTGCCAGGGTGAAGTCAAGCCCCCACCTTTTCAGACTGGCCTGAGAAAGCACATACCAGGCTGTGTCTGTCAGCCTTGCCTGCACACCTTGGGCATGAACAGGCAAAGCTTGGTGCCTCACACCCCTTGAGGGGTGCACTTGCTGGCTGATGTGCTGTCACTTTATTATGGGAGAGTTTGTTTAAAAATAAAAAAAAGTCAGAGCTAAAAAAAAATAAAATTCTAATGTAGCTACTCACATGGAAATAAATACCTTCTCAAGACAAACAAGGAGCTGGTTTCACCTCACACATGGTTCTTCACCTTTATCTTCCAAAGAGCAGGAGGAAGAAGTCACCTCCTCCTTCTAAAATTCACCTCTCACTTCCTCATGCAGTGGGGAGGCCTGGAGAGCTGCTGCTGTTTGTGATTCCCTCTGTCTCCCCCTCCCAGGCTGCAGCCTGGGCTGCCCAGACCCAGGAGAGATCAGCCCAAGAGCTGGATGTGCAGAGGGGTTTGGAATAATGACCAGGGACCAAGCAGTCCCCACCTCACAGCATCAACCACAGCTCTCACCTCACTGTGACCACCTCTGTGGAGCATCTGTCCTCTCCCAAATCTCTTTCTTCTCTGATGATCTCCAAGTCTGGAAAATCTGACAAAACCTTCCAAAAGCCATCAACAATAAGGCAGGAAAAAGAGCAGAAGAAAATGTCCCTGAAAACAAATTAACTAAAATACAAAAAGAAACACACACACATTTTAGAATTACTGTCTGAGAGATTTGGAAGGGAAAAAAAAATCATTTTTCCATGAATTGTTCCTATTAAAATTTTGTAGCAAATCATGACCCCAATAAGAGCATTGGCAAGCTGGCATCCATTTTGTTCTGGTTCATTAATCCATTCTGAGAGGTGACAGCCCATATAATGATTTCTTGGCAAGGCAAAGAGGCAGTTCTTTGGGTAAATCATAACTCCACTGGCATCACAGGGCACCACAATAATTTACACCACACAAGGGCCTATTCCACCATCTGAATTCCCTTGCCCATCACATTGCAGCTTGTATCCAGGCCAGCATGGCTTTAATGGTTGACATCCCCATCGTTTGTTATTCACACTGTGGCAGAAACTTGAAGTCACAAGCAGGATGCTGCTTGCACAGGGTTAGATGCTGTGACAACATATGCAACACAAATCCAAAGAGCTTTCACTCTTACTCTGCTGTTATCTGTCACGTTCCTACCCCCAGTCCATCCAAACAGATTTTCACCAAGTGCTTAAAGTGCTGAACTTTGGCCAAGAAGGCACCATGGAATCACTCACAGTGGCAGGCCAGATGAAATGTAAGCATCACCAATTCATCCAATTATTTTTCAATAGAAGCTGGGGCCAGAAGGGACTTTGTACACCATCACTCTTGATATTCCAGACATTCTTGTTTGCAGTGTGGTTCTGCAGAAAGAAATTATAGTTTGTTTCATTGACAAGAGAGGACAAGTAAAAATTAGCAGATTTTATGGGACATAAAATAGCCCATTAGAAAATGATATTTAGAGAGAGAGACATTTTTTTTTCTGCAACACAACTCTTTAGCATGTTTCAAAATAAAATATTGATGAAAATAATATTACTATGCTTACCAAATATTTTTTTTGCATCATATATAAATTCAGAGAGATTATAAGAGAATAATATAGGAATGTGATCAATAAAAGGAGGGGGAAAGTGATGGTAGTTTAAAATACATCTCTTTTTTTGGCTCTGTTCACAGAAGAAGCTAATGGTGGCTTCCCGAAAGTTGATTTTGGTAACACTTCCCTTCCATGCTTTAGTTCATTTACTGTTCCTGTAAAACTGAGCTTGAGCACAAATCCAAACCATAAATATGGGCACCTCAGGATTTCTGGGCTGTTTGAGATTTGAATCCAGATCTCTGTTCTGCATACGAGCCAGGACAGAAATCCAGGTCTGAATGTCAAATACTGTGGCTCTACTTGTGAGTCCGCAGTATCCTCATTCCTTATTAACCAGGAAACAAGCAGGGAGAATCTCTTAAAAAATACTTGCAAAATGAGAGTTGAACAACTTGAGTCTGCTTGGAAGTGACTCTATAAACAGAACTTCCCATGAATCAAAAACCTCTTTAAATTTTTGTTGCAACTTGATTTAAATTTCTGGGTTATTCAAATTTATGTGAAATTGAGATAAACTTCCAAGATTCAGTCCCTTTTAATAGCATGAGATACAGACTTCTCAAACCTGCTGTGAAAGCTGAAACCTGGGCCAGCTTTTCATCCACAAGCCGAACTTAACATCAGTAAAAAAGACATCACACTCTTCTCTCATTTCCTATACAGTTTAAGGGAAAGAGGGAAAGAAAAGAGAAGGAAAAAAAAAAAAAAAAAAACAGCCCAGGAATATCCAGGACAGAGATTAAAATTATTCCTGAAAAACACAATCCTTTCTCATTCTGGCATTTCCACTTCAATCAGATGCTTTGTTCCATACATTTAGCAGCTTGCATGCATTCCCAAATATTCCTGGGAGATACACAGTCTCTTTCCAAGCAGGTCACAGCTCAGAGGTGACCCAGAAACCTTCAGCAAAGCACTTGCCTGCACCCATCAGAGGCTGAGCACAGCTGAATTGGCACCTTAACCCATACAAAGCCACCACTGCCAACTCCAGGCAGGAATTAGAATTCTAACTCCCTGTTCCAAAAAAAAAAAAAAAATCCCTCCAGCCAAAATCCCCTCCTGGCCTGCAAATATGTTCAGGCACACACCTCTGTGTTGTAAATGAAAAAATGAAATATCTGGCTTGCTGCAAAGCCGTGCTGGAGGAGCCAACTGGAAGCGAGCAGAGCGAGCTGGGAGAAGGTGTTTGAGCTTTTGAATTCAGTGAATTCATGTATGTCTCATCCAAAGCAGCATGGCACATTTCCCTTCAAGAGTCATGTTGGTGGGGATGAATTTACCACCTGGTCATTTCATACCCAGTAATGGGGGTTTGGGGGGTTCTTGAATTGCCTCGTGTGGAAGGCACTCATCTTTCATCCTGCTTGCAAAGGGGAGCAAAGCCCTTATGCCATCCACTGATTGCAGCAGGGAGAGTTACAAGGGACTCAAGAAGTCCTGTTTAGTCCCAGTAATGTGATTATTGTGCCCAGGCTGGACTTTTCAAGTCCAGGCCAAAGAAAGTGGGGCCCTCAAAACCACTAATGAGCACCAGTCCAAAGACTCCAACTTATACAACCTTTAGATACACAAAACATTTCTAACAGGGTTGGTATGAATTGCTTAGAATTTGATATTATATTTTTTTCTGCTTTCTAGATTTCAGCACTTTTTAAGGGGTCACAGTAGTAAAAGGGAAAAAAATGAATATTCAGTGGAAGGGATTTTGCCTGTTTCTTAATGAACTAGGAGGGTGACTGATCACAATTCCATCTGGGACAATGAAAAGACCAAAGCATGAAATCATAAACTTTCATTCAAGAGTAAATTAGTACTGAAAACTGTCTGAGTCAGTGCCAACAGTCTGATCTCTGATCTTTGGTATACATGCATTCAGGTTTATTCCAATGTAATACATGAGGTACTGTGAAGTAATAATGAAGTAACATTGAGGTAATACTGAAATAATCAAGAAAACCTAAATTTTCCCAGATAGCAGTAGTAGAGTATATAACAGTCTTGAAAAGCTGTGCAAGGTTTGCAAAACACCATATCAAACAGTTATTGGGCAGAGTTTATATGTTACCTTAATTTTCCTCCAGATTTTACTGTCTTCAGAAGTCAACAAAGAAAAGCAGAAAGAAAGGCTGGATGATTCCTCAGGATCATTGGTCTATTATTTTCCCTAGGGCTTAACTCTCCACACCCAACAGACATTTGTCTGATCTGGTATCAAAAATCCCCAGCAATAAAGAATCTATTAAGCTCTTGTTGAACTTGGCACATGGTAATTCAAATTAAATTCATAAAGGTGAGGAGCAACTGTCAGGCCCCACATGTGTGGGAGGGCACAATTGTGCAGCAAACTGTGGGGGCAGCACCTGACCATGTCAAACATGAGGATTCTTCCTTAGAAGAATCCATCCAACCTCCACAAGCTGAGCCTTGCAGGCAGATGCTCCTTCTATTGTGTCCTGAATAAGCAGCTCTTGCCCTCTCACAAGCAAGGAAAAAAAGCTTTTAAGAGGGGAGGAAAGGGGAAGAAACATAATCTTGGGAAAACATACCCACTCTGTAGAGATGAACACCAGGAACACCTCTAGCAGCAGTCTGAGTTAATTTAATTTCACACTTCCCACGTGTGGATGCCCAGCAGGTGAATGCAACTTCCACCCCTCACCCATGAGCATCTCCCCATCTCCCACACCCTGAAGCACAGCAGGTCCTTTGCCACTGGTGTCACCTTCCCAGAGGCCAGTTCTTCCAGTGCTCAGTGTGTGCAGCAAGCTTGCACGGGCTTTACCACTGCTTAGGAAGAAACTCCTCCATCCCAGGAGTTTCTGTGCCCCACTGCCATCCTTTGGGAGCTGTGATGTTCCCAAGTGCACTGTGCCTGTGTGAGGTCTCTGCATTCAGGCTTTTCCTTCACTCACCAGCAAGGGGAGCAAAGGACACTTTTCTCCTTGGAGCTCCTGGCTGTAAGATTTGCAGTCTGGGATCTGTCTGGGATTTTTTTCCTCACTTGGCAGCCAGGTGCTTTGACACCTCAGGTATGTGCTGTCATAGGAGTGCCCAAGACCAAGCCTGCTGAGATGCATTTCTTTATACCCAGTATGGAGACACTTTGGTGGGGTAGCATCCTCAGGAGAAACTAGTGCACTTCTAAATTCCTCAAGCCACTATTGCCACATCCTACATCCCACAGCAGACTCAGCAGGCATTGCCTTGTTACTCTGTGGATTTCTGGACTGCACAGTGAGAGATGGCTGCTCCCTAGGAAAGGGGAGCCAGGAGCCCAGACTCATGACAAGGCATCAATGCTTCAGCTGCAGGGCTTGTTGGACTCACTGTGCAGTTCTCTGGCCAGGCAGAAAAATTACTTGTTAAAAAGAAAGAAAAGTAAAGAAAGAAAAGTGTTGCTGTTTCCTGACGAAGGGAGCTAACTCAGAAGAAACGAAGAAGAGAAGAAATGAAGGGTCAGCACGATGCAGGCAGGAATGGGGCAGGGTATAGCACGAGCAGAGGAGGAGGAAGGGTGCAAGGTGGAGTTCTTGGAGCAGGCAAACCATAGCAGTGCTGTGGTGAGCACACACTGCTCACCTCTGTGCTGTGCAGCAGAGAAACCCCGGAGAGCAGCTCTCTGGAAAGGGGAGCTGCATCTCCTCCCCTGGTCACCACTGCTTGATAGCAGGACACCTCTCCTCTCTGAAGCATTTTTGTGCTTGCAGTTAGTTAAAAAGCAGTGCTGTGCTTGTTCTTTCCCTTTTTACCTATGGATGGGAGTAAAGAGCTTTTCACCTCTGAGGCACCGAATCACCAGGCTTAAATATAATATATCCACTTTAGCAAAATGCAAGACATAGGAAGTGTTCACAACAGTCAAGAAGAATAGATTATCACATCAGTCTTGGCAATATTTATAGTTTTCCATGCATTTATACATTTCATGTGGTGCAGCTGACGTAAAATACAACCCAGAAAAAACAAGTTGGCACGGCTTGGAAAAATCTCATATGCTTCAAGGTATTTGCCTAGGTTCACCAAGCTCATTTTTTGTTTTGCATTAAAATTCTACAAGGACACAGAATTAACCCCATGCCAGCTATTTCAGACCTGGCAATGTGGTATTTAAAAGTTTAATATTGTAATCTTAAACCTGTAACTTAGGCCAAATCACCCTAATATACTTTCCTTGGAGCAGCTTTTTATAATGATTTTTGGGAACTGTATATATGCTGTGCATGAATCTCGTCCGTAATTTTGTGTTTTCTATACAACTTTTTAAAAGCTAAAAATAAGCATTAATTTTACCTGCATATAAACCTCAAATATGTATTAAAAAGCTGCACCTACTTAAAAATACCCTAGCAGATATAGAAAATAGAGAAATTAGGTAGTGTTTTCTACTTAATGTTCTTTTAATTAAGCTGTTTTGGTATGAGGATTCACATAGAGGTTTGATACTCTTCCAAATATGTTTTATGGTATAGGTTTCATGCCAGAGAAGTTGTGGGTGTCCTGTCCATGGAAGTGTCCCAGGCCTGGCTGGGCAGGGATTTAAGCAACCTGGTCTAGTTGAAGATGTCCCTGCCCGTGGTGGGGTCTGGAACGAGATGATTTTTATGGTTTCCAACCCAAACCTTTCTGCAGTACATGACTGCCAAAACATCCCTCTCAAAAGAATGAAATAAAAACTTTTTTATTTTTCTCTCTAGCTCTTTATTCTTGCTAAAGCAGATTATGATGAAGACTAAATGCTTTTGTCTGATCACTTGGTCACGTTTGCAGAGAAATCTTGATCCTGTCCCTGCCAGGTGAGTTTCAGGATTTGTTAGGGTCCAAGCCAGGCTGATGCAGACAGCCAAAGACCAGGTCCTCAGCACTTTTCCAGAGCAGCAGGTGAGAAACTGCAGAGCTGTGGCACAGGCAGGCACCTGGGCTCATCCCCAGATGACTTTCTTTGCAGCTTGCCTGGCAGTGTCTGTCTCCTGCCCTGCCTGATCTCCTCTCCCTCCTCTTTTTCCTCCTCTTCCAAGCCCAGTGCAGACAATGTTTCTGTGCCAAACATGCTCCCATTGTTTCCCCTGTAGGACACTGAGTGCAGCATAATTCATTTCCCTGACTTGGTTCAGGGAGAGCACCAAGCAAAGAGACTTGAAGAGCTCCATATGTTTAGCCTGGCAGAGGAAAGATCAACTATTATTTTATTATAAGTACCTTATGTACTTCAATCAAGCAGAAGCCAAACATGAATCAATATCTGGGGGTTAAATCTGGAAAGATTCAAATGAGAAGTAAGGCACGGTGTTCTAAGATAATGATTGATTATTTTCCCAACTACCACATGAAGAGGTGAATCCCTTATCTCAAGCCCAGGTGCTTTTCTGGAAGAGATGCTTTAGGCAAATACAAGATGTTGAACCCAGGTAAAGGTAATTGGGTGAGATTTTCTGGAAGTCAGACCACTAGCTTTCTTGGCCTTGAAGTGCTGATATCTAATCATCACCTGATTATAAAATGTATTTAACTTGAACACAAAGGATTCAGGGCAGAAAAAAACCCATTTTAGAAGATTAAAAAGTCTATCTGCAGTTTATGCCATTCAAATCTGTAAAGCCACAAGAAAAGATTATCATATTCCCTTCACCATGGAAACACAAGTACACTAAAGAAATCAAAATGTTGGTTGTGTGATAGAAGACAAAATGGGACACAAGGGCTGCGAAGTGAATGGTTAAAAATTAATTTACAAAGGGAAAAGAAAGCAACTTGTTACAGACAGAACTTTGTAAAGACTGAAGGACTCAGTCTGTGAGATGCATCCTGTAATTGCAGCAAAAGACACATTTCTTTGGAAGGACACTGGTAAAGTTCAAAGACCACACTCAGAAAGCCCAGCTTGCAACAAGAAGTTGAGGGGGAAGGTTGTAAGGTAGCATGTCAAGATGGAGGATGACGAAAAATAAAAATCAAGCTATCCTAAAAGTTGGGCCAGTAAGTATTACATGAAAAAATTCATGTCATTTCACAAATCTGAACTGATTTTCATATCATTCACTTCTCTTGTGTCAGTGGAAGGACAGCAGTGTGAGGTTGTTGCTGGCCATTTTTCAATTTAGCAATGCTTTCTGTTGCTAAGACAGAATGTGATTTTTCTGATTGCCTGAACATAGCTACCAGTGAGTTTTCTATTAGAAATAAATGTGTAAAATGACTGTTTCACTGTGGATACAGAAATCAATGGCACAAACATGAGGAATTACATATGGAGTAGGACACCTCTAAATTCAAAACCTCTTGGATATAGTTTCTTCTCGCTCTGGAGCAAATCAGGAATAAGTTGGAGTAAGTAAGGGCTGAGGTTTCTCTCGCTCTCAGCAGCTTCTGGGAGGACTTCCCAAAGTCATGGGACGTGGCAGCCTGTCACTGAGGGATAACATGGGTTAGGTAAGTACATTTAGTTTCACCTCTCTTTTTTTTCTGACAAAAATCACCTTTCTTTTTTTCCTCCCTCAAAGCAACCACAGCAGTTAGCCAATATTGAATACCTCGAGGGTTGTTTCTATTGGGCAAAGAAACCAGTGCTGGAGCTGGGTGCTTTGTGCAAGGCTTATTATTGAAAAAGGATGTCAGGAGCCCTATTTCCCTGAACTCAGCATGGATGGACAATAGGACGCAGTTTCTATTTCAAGACTCTTTTCAGCCAACACAATCCACAACAGAACTTCTTTTTTCCCCTGGTCTCTCTCTCTCTCCACAGCTTTATCTGAACAGCAGATGACAAGTAATTTTCTGGTGTGTCCTCATTTTCCATCTCTCTCTATTTCTTTTCCTGCAGACAGGGCATGCACAGTCAGCTGGTATTAATTCAGTCCCTACGTCTTTTTGTTCTCTGTGCTCCCATTCAGGCTACCATTTAGATGGGTTTCTCCCATGAGGAACAAAGAGGCCATTAATTTGTCCTCTGTTTCACTGATTCAAAGGTATTAATGCTCACCAGATTCAGAGCAGAGATGTGGCTGCACATGGATCAGAGACAAGATTTGCTGAGAGCCATTCACTCGAGGCAGCAGCACCTCAGCTGTGGCTCCCTCAGCCTCTCCACTTGACTTGCTGGCACCTGCAGTGACAAACCACTGAGGACAAGTTTCTTCCCTAACACAGATCAGCTGCAAGCCAAAAACTTCATTTGCTGAAAGCTGTGCCATACCAGTTTTTGTCTGCTAGAGATGTAACTGTCTAAGGCTGAAAAGTCAAAACAGGGAAATAGTACCCCCAAATATGCAAGGGTAGCTGTCTTTTTATACCAAAAAGAGGATTTTATTTCGTTGTCACATTGTTCTTTTTGTGGCATGGTCTGTGCTTGATTTCAATCTAAACCACACCCTGGCTCACTGTGCTGGAATGCTGTGCTTAATGGAGAGGTGGGCAGAGAGCAAACCCTTGACAACTCATAAAATGATGTGAGACAAAGAACACGAGAAAGCAAATGCAAAAGCTTCAGCTCAGCTCCTATCTGAGCAGAAATCACTGCTTGTTTATTACTTGTTTTCCAGGGTTTTTTGCAAGTAGGTTGTTTCTTGTCAAGGTGAGATCGTGTATTTTGAAGAGTCCCGTGATAGAAGAGCATATAAAACTCAACTGTCCAAAGGCAATTTTTAAAAAATCAGGTCAGATATATCCTGTCTATGAAGAGGGTCAAACAGTAGAAAGAAGAAAGAACAGGGAAAAAGAGAAAAAAAATCAATGGCTGCCTTTCCTGTTCTCATTTAGCCTGAATAAGAAATTAAGGAGAGGAAGAGGGAAGGAAGAGGAAAGACAGAACTAGAACAAAACTATTTCAGTATCTTTTATGGATGACAATCTTTATTATTTACATATGAAACCAGACTGGACAAAGCACTAAAAATACACCATATCTCATTGGGAACAATCCTATAGCAGCAGGGAAATACAGCAGTTGACATAAATGGCCTTTTTCTATCATTAGCCTCTGTGATTCCATACCCATTTCATTCACAGCATGTATCCTTCTTACAAGTCTCCCTGTAATAATAGTTCCAGAAATACAATCCACCCAGCCCTCATTCTCTGCACTACTGAGGAACTGGTGCTTTTTAGTGCTTGTCATATTGGTATGGACATTGATGGCAGACATCCTGATGCTCCTCTCTATTCCATTAGTTTTATACCATTATAATTCATGCAGGGAAAAATGTACAAGCAGAATGTCTCACACAGGTTTTGGGGTGATTTCTGCAGAAAGAACAGAGGATGCAGCATGCTGCAAAAGTCCTGGAGAAAATGAGCACTGTTATCTGTCACTGATGTACACAGAAATTACTTATCAGCCATTAAACAACTGCCTTGACTTTTACACTTTCTCCCAGTTCTCCAGGTCTAGAGTCTTGATCACACTAAAGGTGTCTTGTCAGCCTTGCAGCAAAAGCTATTTTTACAGGGCAAATTTCCCTGACCTGATAATAACAGGGGGTTTGTCATTACCAAAAATGTTAGGCATATGTAGAGTTCCTGTTAACAACAGAATAAAAGTATGAGGCATATAAGGGGTTTCAGTTAACACCAGAATAGCCCTTAAAGCACTCTCTGGGAAGGTAAAAGGTCATATATGGTCCCTACTGTAAGTTTTGAATCCTACCCAGCACCCAAATATCATATTTTATCTTTCCCTTTTAGGGTCACCACTTAGCAGGAGACTCCAGCTTAAGTATGTGGCTTCTCTGACTGAAGCCAAAGTGATCAGGAACTTTGTTCAATCAGTGTTTTTGTGCAGGCTTTCCCCCCAGAGGTTATCTGGGGATGTCACATTCTGGTTTCTCTGTATTGTTACAGAGCCGACCTGGCATGGCATGCAGGTCTAGACCAGGCAAATACTGTGGAGGTTGATATTCTTTTCCACATATCCAGCATGGCTGGCCCAGATTTCTTGTAGGAGGTGCTCTTGCAGAAGGTTGGGAAGTCCAAAGGTCAATCCAAATACAATTGATGGCCTTAGAAATATTTCTAACTCCAAGCTGGCGTGAGGAGAGGAGAGGAGAGGAGAGAGGAGAGGAGAGGAGAGGGAGAGGAGAGGGAGAGGGAGAGGGAGGGAGAGGGAGGGAGGGAGGGAGGAGGGAGGAGGGAGGGAGGGAGAGAGGAGAGGAGGGAGGAGAGGAGAGGAGAGGAGAGGAGGAGGGAGAGGAGGAGGAGGGAGGAGAGGAGAGGAGGGAGGAGAGGAGGAGAGAGGAGAGGAGAGGGAGAGGAGAGGAGAGGAGAGGAGGGAGGAGAGGGAGAGGAGGGAGAGGAGAGGAGAGGGAGGGAGGAGGGAGAGGAGGGGAGAGAGGAGGAGGAGAGAGGAGAGGGAGAGGAGGAGAG
The DNA here is from genome assembly GCA_034336665.1 of Luscinia megarhynchos. NCBI lineage: Eukaryota > Metazoa > Chordata > Aves > Passeriformes > Muscicapidae > Luscinia > Luscinia megarhynchos. The sequence continues at coordinate 6,433,513 of JAPFBE010000003.1, forward strand.
GAGAGGAGAGGAGAGGAGAGGGAGAGGGAGGAGAGGAGAGGGAGGAGAGGAGAGGAGAGGAGAGGAGAGGAGAGGAGAGGAGAGGAGAGGAGAGGAGAGGAGAGGAGAGATGTTCTATGCACAGATTACTCAAGAGCTTCATCAGCCCATTCCCTCAAGTGGAGAAAGGTAAGAATTCTAGGTCAGAATTAGAGTAGGCTGCCCTTAACACATTGATCACAAACTGACTTTGGCAGTTTCTGACCCAGTTGCATCATTTTACCAGGAGGATGAAGAGCACTCCTCATGAAACCCTCAGGCAGTGGTTTGATGCCTGCAGTGTTTGATGTTCCACTCTGCTGAGGATCATGCAGCACTACGTGCAGGGACAGGAGGATCAAATGCCTGACACTACCTCTGCTTGAATTTTGGATTCTGGGCACCAGTCATGGCCTGGCCCCACAGCAGGAGCAGCAGCCAAGGCAGCTTGTGCAAAAGGCCTGAAATGCCATGTTTTACAAGCTGAAATATGGAGTGATAACTTGAGGAAGTTTGTTCATGCTTTGGATTGGTGACTGAGGGAGGAAGCAAGTGCATGGTTTCAGAATGAGTAAATTATTTAAGCCAGCAGTCCAGAAATGCAAAGGAGGATGTCAGGTCTCTGGAAGAAGCTGAACTGGACTGTATTCCCTTGTCATCAACAACAGCGTGGGTGTTCTGAGTGCTACCAAGCCCTGGGTTTTGACATGAAATTGTGCATCACCAGAAAAAAAAACATCTGTTCACATTTTCTTCACCAACACTTCTGTAATTTAGCAACTTGCCAGTTGCATAATAAAATCAAACTGGGCATGTTGCCTTATGTTTGGCACTTCTGGTTTATTTACATTTTGCAAAGGTGCCCAAAGATCATTGGGCAATGACTGATGAGAAATTTACACTATTAGTGCAGATTCTTAGATTATTAGTCATTCTTGGACAACTGAGATAATGTCACACAAAAGCTGAGAAAGCCAGAGGGCTTTTTTAAACCTGCTTTTCTTAGCTAATGAGGTTTGTCTATTTCCAGTTACGTGTATTTTAATTACATGCAACTATGAGACCTGGCAATACTTTTTGAACCTGCTCACCAATTTAAAAGAAAAAAAAAAACTAACAGGAAGATGGGAAAAGTTGTCAAGGATACAAATTTCACCCAAATTCATTGAAATGAAGAGAGAAAAAGCTAATTAAAATCTACACAGGAGAAAGGAAAGGTCAAGAAGGAGAGAAAGGCTAAGAGAGACTATAAATGAGAGACTATAAATTACTGTCTGTAAGGGAAAACTTCAGTTACAGTTCATGTCTTAGCAAAACTGAAGTTGATCAAACTCAAAAAAACCCGCAGTAAACTGGACTTCCTTTATTCCAATGCTTTGGGACATACTTGGAGTTTTGGTTTCATTGTGCAATTACATTTTCCTGCATAATATTCTTTACACATATTAGTCAGCTACATATAAAGGGGTTTTAAACAGTGGGGGAAGGCTGGAATATTTAATGGACAAATTTAGAAAGGAGGGAGGCATTGCACTGTACCAATTGGACTTCACCATCTCCCTTTCCTTGGCATCTAGAGAAAACTCCATTAGAAAAGCAAGAAAGCATGACAAAGTAAACCACAATTTTTTTCCCTACTGAGAGCTTCAGGCATACAAATGAGTTCTTGCCAGATAGCAAGTGAGATTGTATCATTTCCAAACAACTGACTCAAAGAAAAAAAAATAAAATGCAGGCACCTTGAGAATTTTCTCAGACTTAAAACTGCAGAGATCGTTTTGCAGAATTAAGCTTTGCTCTTGGATTACAAATGTTTGTGCCAAATTTCAGTTTCCAAAGCTTTTGCCTGTGTGTGAGTAAGTGTGGAATTATTAATCCTTGAAAGCAGGGATTCATAATAACGGAGTTATTGACATTTGCTTGGCTCTAGCATTGCAGATGTGATGCTAAAGACAAGAAACATTCCCACTGTTTGATGGAGAGGGTACCCAGGAAGCACCAGCAGTAATCATTCTCCAGGCAGAAGATGTTTTCTGTCATCTGGTTCTTGACAACTATAAATAAAGGGCTCAATCTGATTTTTATACACTATTTCTACACTGTAAGAGAGAATGATGTATCCCACAGTTTGCAATGGAAGCCATATACGAAGTGATGAGATTATAAACAAAGAATGTATGCACAACAAACGTTTGTATTTTTAGCAGTGTTGTGAAGCAGAGGCTCACAACTGCACTTGTGAGCCTTGGTTAATGCAGAGACACCATTTCTGGGGCTGTAGCTGATGTGTTTCAGGGACAAATGTTGGTACACAGGCAGAGGATAAAATCAGAACTTGCTTGCCTGCATAAAAGAACTGCTCTTAAAAGCGACCAAAGTGAAATGCTACCCCTATTTTTTTTTCTCAGTTATGCCAAACTAATTTATTTGAAAGCAGAGATACAGAAAATACAGGTAAGAGCCCAGCCCAGGCCTGGAAGATCTCTAAAGGAAGCACCAGCCCTCTCTGGGGGAGCAGGGAGTTGAAGAACTCTGGTAGAACACAGTCCAACCCCTGAGCTCACAGCTGAGCCCTGCATCAAGGTGGGGGCCCACCAGGAAAGGTTCAGAAGAGGCAACCAGTGAAACCTTCATTGTCAGAGGAAACAAAAACCTTGGAATTGTCCTTACTTTGCAGCTCACTGTGATTCAGTGGGCCCTGAGCCTGCACTGGTGCAAGTCAAACAGCTTTAACAGCTCAGCCTCACCTGGGGAAGCCACCAAACTCAAGCTTTTAGATCTTCACCAGCAGGACAGCAATGATGCAGCTGTGCTGCTTCCCAGACAGACACAGCAGGATGCTTTTGGATTTTCACCAGCAGGACAGCACCTCCACAGTGAGCTCCAAGCAGTGGGTACCCTTCCCCTTCCCCATCCCCAGGTCTGGCCATTTCATTACCACTTAGGGTAGCAATAATAAACACAAAACACAGAACTACTGGGCAAAAAGGTGAAGGAGGAACCAATCCAACACTCTGCATTTGGACATTTAATTCCATTTGCTTGTGATTTAAACTCGCTTTATATTCTGTTGCCTGAATCAGCATGGGCTCCCTTGTCACCATGACTGAATTCCCAGGAAAAGTGTTCCCTCCTTACTTCTTCCTGCAGGATTTTGGCCGTTCAGCCACATGGAACCTGTCACCTGCCCAGCTGCAGACAAAAAGTGAGAAATAAAAATCCGAGAAAGCTCCAACTGCCAATGTTCTCATTATCAAATCTAATGAGAATAAAGTTTCACAGCCATACCCCAGCCCTGGGGGTTTGTGCACACCTCACCCTCTCCCCATTCTCTCTGGACAATCTGCACTGTGGATTGGGCACAGCTTTTCCAGGAGCCCAGCCCTTCCCTGCACGGCAGCGGTGTCAGCTTGCAAGCAAATGGCCATGCTGGGAATTGTGAGTTCTCAGGCTATCTGATGACTGCAGCAGCATGGATGTGTCACTGCTGTTCCCACAAGGCAGCACAGAGCCATGTGAGAGTGAGTGAGAAATCAGCTGAATCTAATCAGAAGGAATGGCATAATTAACACGAATTCTGTGAGGAGCTGTTTGTTAAGTGATATGCAGCTCTCTTGTTTAGTGGCTCATTATTCAAGCAAGCCCGGGTAAAGCTTTGCTGTCTCCACGGAGCACAATGTAAATAGAAAAAAAACCAGCTTCATTTTCCCCATCCTGTCACTGTAGACCATAATTCAAGCTGATCATGCTTTTCCATTTTTCACAGAATTTTTCCACAGTGAGGACAGGGGCATCTAAAGTGTTATTAAAACATGTCAGGGAGGCAAGATGGCCAGGGCTGCTTGGAGAGGGCAGCCCCACTGCTTTTGGCTTCTCCTGAGTCTGCTCATAGCGTGAGCAAAAAGGAAATATCCACAGATTTCTGGTGAGACAAGAAAAGTATCAGTGAGGCAAGTTCTGCAAAGCATTTCAGGATCACACGGTGAGGTTTTCTTGGAAAGCAGAACTTCTGGAAAGTTATCTCTCTTTGGAGATCACCAGATATTGTCAGGAGATGTGGAACCTCACCTGCTCCACAGCACTGCATTGCATGCAAAGAGAAATTTCAGCCAGGAGAAGGCAGGGAGGAGCAAGAGGCATCAAGGTGGCTGTTGCTGAAGGAGTAGCTCCAACATGACATGACAGGACATATTGCCACAGCCTCAAGCCAGCCAGCATTGCTTCTGCTCCCACCATCCACCTCAGAGCCTGGTAAAAGCTCTTCTTCTCCCTACTGCCAAGGACTTGTGTGCTAATGGACTGCTGACAGATGGGTGAGAACATTTGTTTTATCTTTTTTTTTCCTTTTTCTTAATTTCTAAAAAAAAAAAAAAATCCCAGCCCCTTGTGAAAAAACAAATGCTAGCCATTCCTCTGCAGTCTTAAGGAAATATGGGCACCCCCTGTTGATGACATAGCTTTTAAAATAAAAATAAAATCAAAATCATACCATGTCCTGGGGCATTGTACTGTCTGCCATTTTGTGCAAGAAATGCACTCATGTTACAGCTGTTGACACATCCAAGTTGTGCTCCACAGCTGCTGCTGACCAACAGCAAACAGGAGGCACCACCATGGCAGGGCAAGGGCATCTGAGCAGTGTGCCCCAGGTTTCAGTGCAAGATCAAGGCCAACACATGACCAAGGACATAATTTAGCTGGAGAGCAGCACAGTGAATGCTCTCCCATCTTTATTTCAGCATTTTTTTAGTGCCCACAGTTGCAGCATCTCTTCCTAGGATTTCCACAAATCTGCCAGAGATGCCCTGAGCAGAAATGCATGTGTCCATGCAGGATAACACATGTTCATGGGCCTTTATCCATCTTCTGTGTCTTGGATTCAGTGTGCTTGGGCAGAACATCTGCCTAGGATTCAGTTTTAACAGCTGTGCCTTCTTTCTCTGCCCAGAAACCCTGTCCAGACAAAATCTGAAAAACAGATGCCCATTTGGCCTGAATTTCTCCATGTTCAGCAGTCCAGCAGGAGTGATATTTCCAGTCAGAAAATGAGACAAGATCAAGAAAACCCAGACACATGGCAGTTTTATCTCCTATGACATCAATGGACTGGATGTGTCCTCTCTTGGAAAACACTTTCATCCTTACACCTCCATTTCAATATCTTCTATTAAAAACTGGACCCCATTGCATCAATCCACCCTTGTTTCTGCAAATCCCAGCTCAGCCTTGCTCCTGAGCTCCTCTTAGTGAGCCCTGAATGGCAGCTAAGGAAATAAGAGTGTGTTTTTAACTGTGGGGGTTTGGAGAACAAAAAGTCAATAACCTAACCCCAGACAGTCATTAGAAAGGAAATGTGAGGAGGCTGGTCACACAGGGAAGGGGTGGAAAGAGAAACAGAGACCAACCTTCAATCCATTGCTGGTGGTGACTCAGAAATGAAGGGGCAGGAAGTGTAGATTGAGAAGCAAACCACTCCACAATTGAGAGACATGATTTCCAAATTAGCTGCAGTTTGGCCAAGCTATCCCAAGAGCAGCAGGTATATTTGTGGAAGAAAAGATATTTATTGGGAACATGAAGCTGTGCCTTACTTGAGCAGGAAGGCAGCACACCTATAAGGTAAGAACCCCCCCTAAAAATAATAGTTCAAAACAAAAACTAGAGCAGCTGAATGTAATTTCCCTCCCCATTTTTTCTTTCTTTTTCTCTCATTAGACATATTAGATCTGCTGAAGGGATTTTTTTCCTATTCAGGTTTCACGAATGCTAAAACATGTGCAATGTGTGCAAATTAAGGATATAATTGACAGACAAATGGCAGCTGCCAAAACCAGGAGGGAAAAGTTTCTAAAAGCTAATGGTTTCACAGATCCTTACTGTTGCATTTTGTTGTCTAGTATGTAGTAGATTCTGGTAAGAATCCCCCCAAACTGATGGTTTTTTATGATTTGAAGTACTCTGTACATTATTTATGTCAGAATCAATAGAAGAGATTATATAAAAAAAGATGCTTTGTAACAGTCAGTTCAAAAAGAGCAATTTGTATGCAAGTGGAACTGATCAATCCAATAAAAATGATTGCCAAGTCTCCTGAGACTTATAGAAATACTTTCAATAAACGCATTTTTAATAAAAAAAAAGCAATGAAATATATCACAGCATAGGATTCAAATGGAAAGCAAACCTCTTCTGAACGACTGAGGTAAAGAATTTACATTTTGATTATAGTCTGTTTTCATTCAATTATTGATGCAATATGAGTGTTTTAGTATGAATATTATTTGTTTTTAAATCCTGCATTGTTCACTCAGGTCCCATTTGTCCACATAGGTATTTCAGTGGGAGTGCCTAACTGCAGGATAACTTCTTTTCCCAGACCAAAGGAAATAAGGTGCATCTTTAGGCTTGTATGATGATATCTCCACAATAAGATATAGAAATATCTGTTCAGAGAAGCTGCTAGAGTCTGACTCAGGCCATGCTCAGCCTAACTCAGCTATGATTGTAAGAAATTTTATTTCTTATGTGTCAGGAAAGTTCTGAAATACCAGTGTAAGAAGGTGACAGTTTTGTTAAGAAAAAAAAGAGATTTTCTGGGGAAGACATTACATTTTCTGGGGAAGTTTGTGCTGTTAAGAGTCTCTTTCACTGGAAAGCAGAGCACAGCTATTTGCTGTTCAGCTGAGTCAGCATTCATAGCAAAGAAACAGCTTCCAAGGCAGGAAGGAGAGGATGACTCTTTAGATTTGGGTAATATAAGTCTTCCCTGCTTCTGACTGTGGCAGGCACAATCCTGTAACAGGACTCTCCATCCCATCCTTAAGCCATGGTTGGGTTCACCCCAGCCTCAGAGGCTGGGCTATGAGCTGGGGTGGCACAGGGTGACCTGCAGCTCTGCAGGTGACCAGGGCAGTGACACTGCTGCTGGCTGTGCAACCTCCCCGAGCACCAGGAGCTGCTCTCACATCATCCCTGGCTGGATGGGCACCTCTTGCCAGATTTCATCACAGCACAAGATGAAATAGTCACTTCTATGCTGTTATTTCTCTACTGCAGATAGACTCAAACAGGCATCTGCTGGTTTGCCAGACAGAAGGAAACCTAATTTGTTAATAAACCTTCTTGCTTGTAAGTTCTACACTCAGATTTCTCAGATACAGACATTGGGGTTTTGTAAGTCTTTTCCTGGCCGTGGTCTGTCTGGAGGGGCTCAGTGTCTGTGGAATTCCTTTTAGAAATTACAATTTCAGTGAATGTGATGCCTAAAGATTTTAGCTTTTTATACATTTTTCATGTATTTGTAACTTTATAGACTGTTAATACTAGTTATATAGCTCTTGGTATCTTTCCCTACCCTTTCTCTTAGATTTTAGAATAATAAGCTAACCTTCTAACATATTCCTGAAATACTGCTTAGTCTTATTTTCAAGAAGAGAACCTCCTAAACTACATTTTCTTTTCCAAGCAGAATCTGAGAGGACACAACATGAAATGGGGCAAAGAAGCCCCTGGACCATTTCCAGTAGGGCAGAACTGAGGGGAAAATTACCTAACCAACTGCTCTTCTACTTGAACAATATTTGTTACATATGCTCATTTGTTAAACTTATACAAAATAATAGAATTCTGATGCCAGGTGTGCCCATGACCATGGGGGCACCTGGAAGCTTCCAATAAAGACCTGCTTTTCATTTTACTGTTTTAACACTGTTGCAAGAGTTTGGTTTGTTTTGTGGAGGTTTTTTTTAGGTGGCAAATGAGCTCACCTTTTGCTGTCTTGCCTTAAATCTCTGTGGCTCTTTATGAACCCAGACACAGCATCCTCCTGCTCCTTCACCAGAAACGTGCTCACCCAAACTCTGCTGCCTGTTGGTGAGAGAGGCAGAGCACTCAGGTTACAGAGCTGACTGTTCTCGAAGCCACTTCTCCCTTCTCCTGCAATTTCCTCAGGCCCTGGGGAGCCATGACCATTAGCTGTGCAATAATTACATCAGCAGGGATAAAATCATAGAGCCCAGGCCTTCCCACCACAGTCACAAGCTCAGATGATGGAGACAAACAAGAAGTGTCACCACCAGGCAGACTTAGGATTGCATAGTTGTGGGGTACATGAAATAAGTGACCTTTGGTGTGATGCACACTTAGTCATTAATATAAAAAAAACCCCAGTCATTCAGCCTACTGCTTCTCCTACACTACCAATGTGTTTTCATATTCCAGAAGATAAGTATTCCTGTGAAGTCACCCAGTCATCCTCCCAGGCTGCTCTCTTTTCCTAGATTATATTTCTTTCAAGTTGGGACCAACACCCTGGGTAGCAGCATGAAAAAAAGCAACCATTAGAGACACATTTGATGTACCTCTAACATTTGGACTCAGGTACAAGAGTAGTCATCTCTGACGTCAAGGTTTCCAGGGACATATGGCAGCAAAATATAGGTCTGTGAAGCAGAAATAAATGAATGTCTGAAATGAGTAACCAAGCTCACAGTGAGAAATAGGTGAGGCAGTTTGGAGAATGAGATCAACCGGTTATCTCTTGACATTGCAGTATCATTCCTGTCAGCTAATTCTTTGTCAAGGAGAGCCAGGACAAATTCAAAAGCCTGACAGTGAACATCATCAAAGAGGAATATGTCTTTTCTAATAGTATTTATTTCCTCCTCTGATGCTTAGTGATGTGCTCCACCAGATTCAAGTCCATTGAGGGGTCAAGGAGGTTGAATCAGACGTCAGCTTCACAAAACCAGTCTGAAGAAACACCCTCTGATTTTATCTTCTGAAAGACAGAATTGCTATCACAAGCCCTCAAACTCGCACTTATATGTGCAGCAACTTTTCCTTATTTTCTTATTATGAACATCCTCAAACTCCCATACTTGTCCTTGAAAATTGATGTTAGTCACACATCTTCCCATGGAATTTGTCCATCAGAAAATTGTGCCTTTAAAAACCTCAAATCCCTATTTTGTAGCATGTTAAAACAGAGCATAAAGCCCTTAAAGTTTCATTCCAACAAGGTTAGTTTCTTCATTTTGACCTCCAGGTATGTTGCAGATTATTATTCTCATGCTAGCAATAAATTTAAAGATCAAACCAAAATGCTGCCATTTTACTGAAACTGATAGCTGGTATTTCTGACATAACCTAAAAAGGTATTGTGCCAATGATTTAAAATTGTAAAGTTTTACTGTGCTTTGGAACAAGAAGAATCATTGGCACAGTACCACGCTGTTCCCTCAGGCAATCATGCACATTAACCACAAATGCAGATAAAAATTTCTCAAGAGCAACCTCTTTATGTTTTCCTGACCACAGAACACATGGAAGTAAAATATCACACATTAGACCTTTTAACAAACAGTCTCAAATTATTGAAAATATTGAAACAGGAATTTCAGACCCCAAGTCCTGGATTTTGGGGAAGTGCAGATGGAGAGCTGGGACTCAGCAGCTCCTTTATGTTGCACAGACAGCGCTGACATTACGATGCAGTCATTTGATGTGACAGGGATCATATGCATTCCCAAAAGCAGCTCCTCGGGCTTGCAGTCCTTGAGCAGTCATAAAAATAAGATGTCTCTTGAGACATTTCAAAGATAAGGCTGGAGAGAGAAGGGCCATGTGGTTTACAACACTCTTGGATAAATCCCACGGCGCACCAAGGCCGTTTGTATCCGGTTCCTTTCATGGCAGAGGACAGAACTGCTGTGCTGGGAGAGCAAAATAGGAAGGAAGGATTTGGAGCTTTGCCACTTCTCCAGAAAAATTATGACTTCATGAAAATGCACTCTCAAGAGCATCTTTGTCATAAAATTTGGGTTTGGTGCTGGGTTTTACAACACAGAGCCCCACCAGCTCCACCCCCACCCCATCCTTCTGATCCCCAGGGGATGTCTTCTGGGGAGGCTGCCCTGTGACATCCTCTCCCTTTCTGAAGGATCAGAGACACTTCATTGGAGATTTCCACAGCTTTGTCAGATTGTGCCTTTAGGGCATCTGGTGTTTAGTCACACAATCACACAAAGGAGGCCTATTAGGCTTAATTTCTGCCAAGTTTGCTGCAATTAGCAAAGATGCTCCTGGGTTTTAACATCTGTGCAAAGCATGTCCTAGTGTGGTGTTTCTGTCCTTCTTCCCTCCCTTTCCCACCCTCTCCACCTCCTCCTCCTCCTCCTCCTCCTCCCCCAGCAGGTGCCAGCCAGTCTGGCAGTGCCCTGAGCCGGTCCCTGTGGTGGCTCTGCCATCTGGGTGCCCCTGGCATCGCCCTCCTGCGGGAGCAGGGTGTGGCACGCAGGGCTGCAGCTTTTGATCTGAGATCAGAGGTGGGGAAGGAGGCTTCACTTCAAATCCCCTTGCCAGCTGGTGTGGTTAATCTCTTCCAGTGCCCACAGCAATAAAAATCAGCGTTTACATAACACCTGGGGTCACCTGGGAAGTGCTCTGCTGTCAGTGCAGGATTATGTCCCAGCCTCAGATGCCCCTGTCCCTGGAAGGGGAGCTTCTGACTGCCAGGCACAATGAAAAAACTTCCTGCTCCTTTTGGGATCATGGCTCACCCTGCAGTGAGGTCTTTGAGTGGGTTTGCACAGGGTCAGCATCCACCTCACCACAAACAAGCACTGTTCTGGCCATGAAGGACTAAAAAATCATTTAAAGTGATCCCAAAGCATATCTTTATGCATATAAAAAGAAAAGGCTTGAAGTGTTATTTATTTTGCTTGGGAAAAAAAAAATCTAAATATTAAGTCCTGGCTTTCTTATTTGTGCTGTTGGGTTCTTTGGAGGGCTGGCAAACATGGGGAGCTGCAGCATCAAGCAGCAATGGGAATATATTTCATGTAAAATGCTGCTTATGTTAACATCTCTTCAGCACAAATGCCTGCAAGAACACTCAGGGGACAAACTCTCTTTGTGGAAATTTCAATATTGCTGCTTCTTTCTGTACAGGCAAGAAAGGATTCCTTTCCAAAACAGGAAGGGAAAGTGTGTGACATTCTGGATACTTCTAAAAGAGAAAAATAAACAGATAGCATTTCAAATGAAGTACTTTAAATATTTACACTGTTTGGAATATGGTATGTATGATGAATTAGTAAATGAATAGAGAATTATCCATCTATACAGAGAACTCTGTATGTTAAATATAGATGTGCCTATATAGGCAGAGCCAGAGATGCAAGTATAGAAAGAAATGCATTCCACAAGTGTTGGGGGGCAGCAGGTCACATCATTGGACTTGGGCTAGGAATCACAAAACTTGGGATTAAAACCTGGCTCTGCCACCAAGGTTTGGTGTCATCTTGAGGAAAAAACTTCATTTCTCTACATCAGCCTTTCTCCTCTCTTCACCTGCTTAACCTGCATCTCCAAGGACTTTCAGTTACCTTGTGTTGGAGCTGAGGATCTCTAGGTGCTGCTATCATCACCCTCAGTGGCTCAATCCAGTTCTCCTTCTGAGGATTGTCTGTAAATCTGGGAATGCAAAGCAGAGAAGTACATCCCCTGTAGATTTAGCAGCTTCCAGATTGCAAGTCTAACAGCTTCAGTTCCCTCCAGTTTACAAAAGACTCTGCTTTGAAATGTCAGATTTCAGATGCATTTAAAGCAAAAAGCTTCCTCCTAGCTAAGATTTAAAAACGAGCAGCATTTGTACCCTTATGGATTGCAGTCCTCCCTTTTCTGTACCCACAAACTGCAGAGTAAAAACTTTTTTAACAATATCAAAATGAAGAGGTTCTCATGGCAAAAGATGACTGCAAATATGAGTGGTGTTTACAGCAGAGAAATACACAGTCCTGGCCAGCAGGATGGTTTAATTGAGGCTGGTCTAAATAATGGAGGTTTCCATCATAATAGAAGTAATTTTTCTTGTACTTCTTTGGTAAATGATTCAGTATGATTCAACACCAACTAAGAGCTAGTTAGTACACTTATTTATATGCATATTTCTTCCAGAGAAAGGGGTGAGGACAGTAACTGAAGCAAGCCTTTGCTAGGGGAGCAGCAGGAACCTGCCAGGATTCTTCACTTCCCTCTTGCTCTGGGCAGGCAGATCAGCTCCAGCCAAGCTTTTTGGGGGAAGTGATAATCTCCACCAGCCTCGAGTGGGTGTGAAAGGAGACAGTGCTCCTCCAGTCCTTCCACATCCATCCCCACAAGATGGAGCATCACAAAACAGGCCCCACTGGGCACACCTGGTACCTAACTAAGCAGGAGCATGGAAGCAGAATGGGAGGAAGAGACTGGCATGCATACATGAAAATTTAATCCCAAGTAATGATCTGCACATCAAAAGAATATGCAAGTATGCCTTATAGGTGGGGATATAGCAGATGGCAGGGGATTTTTTATGAGTTCTTTCTGAATATAAGGAAACCAGAGAATGGAGCATTTATGCAACTGCATGTTGCTTGGATTTTTTTCTATTTCTTAAAGGCTTAGATGTTCAAATTCTAGTGATTTGGCTATGGATTTTGCATTATATCTGCTTTATAAATTGCCTCAGGTATTTAAATTTTATGCTGTCAAAGCTACTGAAAGTGAAGTGAAATATGTTTGTTTGTGTGGGTACATGTGTTTTTGATAGGAAAATCAAATGTTTATTATGATTCAGCCATGATGCTTGTTAGAGCACCCTGGAGTACAAAAATGGACTGTCTCCAGGTTTGCAGTTCGGAACTAACAACAGACAATTCATTCTGTGTATTGATCGTGCCTCTGAAAATTTTCCATGAGGAATATCTCTTCTCCACAAAACAAAGGGAAAAAAGCCCCCAGCCTCACATTACATAACTTCAAATTTCTGATATCACATCCCTGCCTGAAGAGCCCAGATCGCTTTTTCCAAGATACACACAGAGAGGGAAATCACTGTTGCTACTGGACAACTGTAATCTGTTCAAAATGTGATTCACATTCACTTTTTGGTTTGATTGAAACTCCTTCATTTCTCCTGGAATATCTCCCAGAGGATTTCACTCAGAGTAAGTCTGGTATTACCAAATGACAAAAGGAGAAAAGGAGAGAAAAAATGTCCATATCTATGCATACATAAGTTTTGAAATAACTAAAATCAATGCCTTAATGTTATTGGTGGATAGAGGCTAGGAAAACATATTTCAAAGGGAAGAATGCTTAATTTAATAATAAACTTATATTCATTCTCCAAGGCCATGTACAGTCCTTTCTAAAGAAAGAGAGTGTACACACTTATAACTTACCCTACCTCATGGTAGCTCCTACTTTAAAGAATAAAAAGCTTCACCCAGAACTCCATTCAATTCTCAGGACAATTCAGAACACACACTTGTAACGTTAAGTACATTTTAAACATTGAAAGTTGTTTTCTCCTGTTTGCAGAGCTCGATCTGTCTCCCTCATCCCCTCAGACCCTGCCTCCAAGGCTGAGCAGCACTTCCAGCCTGCACTGCCCTGAGCTCTTCCATCACCCTCAAACTCTGCTCCTGAGCAGCTCCTGCTCCTCCTGGCTGAGAGCAGCTGAGCAGACACCAGCCCTGGCCAGAAGGAAATGGATTTAAACACCCAAGGAGTGTTCACATGCCCCTGGGAACTGAGGAGCCCTGTGTGTGACAGCAGGGCTGGGAGGTCCAGAGCGCCCTGGGCACCTGAGCTGCTTCCCTTCCAGCTCAGGAGGATGCCAAGCCCCAGGCAGGGCTTCCTCTCCTTGGCCAAAACCAGGGGGAACATCTCAGCAGCTGAGGAAAGAAGGCAGGAGCCAAATACCAGCATGGGAGAGAGAGCAGGCCGGTGCCTTGGGAGGTGGTGACAAGCTTTGGCGAAGAATCCAAACTTTTTGCCAGAAAGAGAAACTCCCCCGTTCGCTGCAGGAGCTCCTTGCAGGCTCATTCCCCCTCTGCCTGCAGGCAAACACACACACACACACTCATCCTGTCCCCTCTGGAGCTCTCCTCAAAGGCAGCTCTGCCCTGGCTTTGGGCACAGCAGCACACGGCGGCTGCTCCGTGGTGCACAGAAGGCTGGGCAGTAGGGGTTGGCCACTTGGCCACTGAAGCAAGATTAGGCATTTTCACTGTCACCATCCACATCAAACACCGGGCTCTGTTTGTTCAGATGATCTCTCTGCTGCTCCCTCCCTTGATTAGCCACACAGCAGAGCTTGAACTAAACAAGACAGCATGAGAGAGAGAAAAAGTCCTGATTTCAGTCTGCCATTTCAATAACACTGGCTTCTCCAACAGCAGCAGTAGATGCTGATCCCCTGACCTGCTCTGAACTCCACAGTTTTCTAAGTTCACGCTGACCTGGGGCAGGGGAAACAGTTCCCACCATCCTCTGACAGGGTTCAGTGCCAGAACCTGCACGTCTGGGCACATGAGTGATGTGACCTTGTAAGAGCTAAGCAGCACATGGAGAAAAGAACCTAGCTCTGAAGAGTGGTGTATAAAAACTTCTAAAAATTCCTTCCAGATTACTTTTATCCTGACCTATGATGATGTTTGTGTCAAGCATATCTCAGTGAAAAGACTCCATGAGACATGGTAAGAAAATCTGTGATAGATGCTCTGTCTGAAGAGTAGAAGAGACCAATCTGCATTGAAAGGAAAAAAAACAAAACAAAACAACACAAAAATGTGACAAGTGGTGAGATATCTGGGAATAATTCAGTTTGGGGGAAAAGGGTTGAAAGAGCAAGAATAATTCCCAATTTTTATATTTGAATGCAAAATTTGCAAGCAGTTTTTGATCTCTTGGGACGACCTCTCAAGTCAAGCTCACCATTTGAAAAGCTGGTTTTGAGAAAACTCTTCCAGTATTGGTGTCTTTGTACCACACAGGGAGAAAAAAAGTACAGAGATCGTCTTTGCTCAGTGCCAATGCTGCTGTTTTCAGCATTTTCAGCTCTGTCCCTGAGTTCCCAATGCAACTTTTCCACCAGCCCTCTAGCATTACCTCTTGGAAACCAATTCACTGCTCTCTGCCTGCACCCCACTCCCCATGCTCTGTGTTTGTACTGCAAGCTATACCAGGCAGCAAGATGGTGAATGGACCTGTTTAGGAGCTTTAGTTCTGGGGAGGTTCTAGAGACACCCCACAGGACTAGTTTGGTTGACAGGGCTTAGTCTAACTCCTGTTCTAAGTGAACACAGTTTTAAACACTGGTATTTTCAGGCCCAAAAAAGGTGATTATTTGTCATTAGGATACTGCTGGGAGCCAGGAAAGCAGCCTTTTCTCAGGCTGCTCAAGGACAAGAAATTATAACAATGACTAAACACCTGCTGGAGATGTGAGAGACATGATGTTTTGCAGAAAGCATGTTTTCAAAGAGGTGCTGCCTTCTTGGACCAATGAGTCTTTTCTATTCTGTATTGCATGAACTACTGTATATAAGTGTAGTGTTTCTTTGAATAAAAGCTTTCTATTTTGCTTCTACATTCACAAAGAACTGTGTTGCATTATTCTTTTCACCACTCTCCTGTAGATCAAATGCAACAATTATTTACAAATCTGAGAAACTATTTTTCTGTACAAGAAGGAGGACCCAGGGGACTCCAGTCAACCAGCCTCACCTCCAACCTCGGTGAGGCAGCTAATACCATGCACCATTTCCAGGCATAAAAAGGACAAGAAAGTCACTGGGAGTGGCTTCACCAAGGGGAAGGCATGGTTGAACTTCTGTGATGAAATGTGTGTGATGGCCTGGTAGGTGAGGGGAGAGCAGTGGACATTGCCCAGACTTCAGCACAGCTTTTGACACCCTCCCATCTAAGATCCTTATTGTCAAGTTGATGAAGTGTAGACTGGATGAGCAGAAAGCCAGGTGCACTAAAACTTTGCTGAACAGTCTGGCCTGAAGGATGGTGATCAGTGACATGAAGTGTAGGTGGAGGGGTCACAGGGGTCTCAGTGATCACTGAGTAGAAGATAAGGCAGCCACATGCCCTTCAGCAAAGGCAGCTAAAGGTATCCTGGGCTGGAAAAAGCACTGCCAGCAGGTGGAGGGGGGTGATCCTTCCACTCTCCTCAGGCATATTGAGAGACATCAGCAAAAAGCCATGGCAAGTGTGTTTAAGGAACTGGAGCATTTCTTCTGTGGGGAAAGACTGAGATGGGACTGTTCAGCCTGGAGATAAGAAGGCTCAGAGGGGATCTCATCAATGCATGTAAATACCCAAAGGGAGGGTGAAAAGAGGACAGGGCCAGGCTCTTCTCAGTGATGTCCAGTGACAGGACCAGAGGCAGTGGCACAAACACAGGAGGTTCTGCCTCAGCACCAGGAAACATTTTTTCACTGTAGGGGTGACAGAGCACTGACACAGGTTGCCCAGGAATTCTGTGAGGTCTCCTTCCTTGGAGATATTCAAAAGACTTTCATGGTCCTGAACAACTGGTTCTAAGCCATCCTGCTTGAGCAGAGGGGTTGGACCAAATGATCTCCATGTCCTCTCTAACCTCAACCATTCTGTGATTCTGTGGTTTGAGCTGCTGGCCAGGAGCCTCTCAAGGGCATTTCATAATTTCAAAGGCTCCAGTATTTGGTGTGTTCAGATATTGCATGTCACCACTATGGCTTCCAGCTGGGGGTGCTGATTATTTACGATAGACTGTTCACCTGATAAAAAATTGTCACATCATGGTTTCAGCTGCTCAGATCTCCCAGTCTGGGTTTGATATTATAGTTAAGCTGGTCTGTGGACTGGCTGATTGAGTGAGACAGTTCTGCCTGGAGAGGTGGAACCAGGGGGGTTATAAGACTCAGCTGTATAATCATAACATCCTGTGAAAGACCCAGCTCTGACCAACAGATCTGCTCTTCTTGAATGTCAAGATGCATCTCAGGCTTCTTCAGTTGTCTCTTCCTGACCCTGAAAGTGGCAGAATAAAACATCATTAAATGTTTCTTTCTCTTTCTAAATGTTACTAATTCATGGGCCAGGAAGGATGTGCCTGGTATTGAAATGGGGACATCTGGCATTATCCTTTTCCTCTGTTACAGGAACACCACAATGATTGACAGAGTTTTCAGTTTCAGCCTCAGGAACATTTCACATGTCATGGAGCTATGGTCCCAGGTTTTCTGCAGACTCATATCTGCCTTGCTTACCTTAATTCCTCATTTTTTAGATTCTCCTTCCCTGTCACAACACCTGCAACTCCTGTGTTGTTGTTGTATGAAGGTAGAGTTTCCAGAGATTAAGACAGTCCCTCAGGAGAAAGGCACAGCTACAGCAAATTGGTACATATGGGATATTTCTAAAGTTGTTTCCAGTAATTTTGCAGCTGTTTACATGGCACCTTGGTTCAGTCCAGAAAGTACCAGTACTAATTCTAGTCCTTGGGAAAAAATAAATAAAGAGGTGAGTGATTTGCCAGCTCACGCTTTCTTCATCCTAAGCCACCTGTTTAAATTCATCAGAGCACGGCAAGCAGCTTTGTGAATTCAAGCCTTTCTACTGAAAGTCAAACAAAATTGTTAAAGGACTTAAAACCCTGAAATTTTGACTTTGCAGTCATTATTTTGACTGCCGTTTTCCATATGCCTACCCTGTTGAGGGAGGAATCTCTGTAAGCTTCTGTGAGCCTTGTGTGGAGAATAAGAAATTGTTTTGGTGGAAGAGGTTACAAAGGTGCATCCAGGAGAAATTTGTTCTGAGGGTCTGGTCTGAATATCCTCCATTTAAAGGCTCTGGTTGTCCTGTGTGACTGGGACTCAAAACATGCACTGGTGGCTTCTCATTTGTGCACTCAGAGGAGGTAGATCCAAGAGGACAGTATGGATGGTATGGCCAAGGGCAGAAAACAGGTGGGCAAGGGTTCAGCTGTTTATTTTCTAATGGTTTTCCTCTCCTTGCATTTGAGCTAAGACTCTCACAGGAGTCTTCAACCTGCTGCCAGTGCAGATTTCCAATCCACTGTAGCTATCACGTAAGAAAACAAGAACTTTGGGTGGAAAAGAGTATGAGAAAGCAATTCTGGGTCCTTGAGAGGTGTAAATGGCAGCTGATCTGAGAGGGACAGCAAGGACTCTCAGCACAGGCTTCTACAAAGGCTCACAGATGGTCTTACCCTGAGCCATCCTGGAAAGGATGAGCTGGAACAGAGACTAGACAGAGCAAAAGGAATAAAATAGGTATTTATTGAAAGGATGTACCTTGGGCAGTGCAAGAGGCCAGCTGGGGCTGCACCCAAATCAAATCCAAGATGGATCCCAGTCACGAGTTTTTACAATTTTATAAGTTTTGGTTCATTTACATATTGGGGTTAATTATCCAACCACACCCCCAGGCTATGAAGTCTCAGTCCCCTGGCTTACCCCCTTTCCCTTGCTGTTGTTTCTGCTTTTTGGGTGCCAGTTGCCCTTGATTCCCCAGCTGGGAAGGGATTGTATTGTCTCACTACCCTGTGAAGAGAACTTACTAACACCTAATATGAAGTTTCAGAGTTAAACACTAGGCAGCAGAAATTCTGAAAAATATGAAAGCTAAAGCTCAAGGCATCATCAACCCCTCCAGCCATGGACAGGCACGGCCCAGTGGGCTGTGGTGGATGAGGAAGGTTAACTCCCTCAGGTCTTTGTGGTGGCCACATTCTCTCCCCAGCACGAAGGATCTGCTCAGTGCTGGGGCAAGCTCTGGCCATGGGCAGGGGTCCTGCAGCAGCAGCAGGGGAGGTGGCTGTGGTGGCAGTGGCTGCTCTTCTGCCAGTTCTACATCTTCTTTAGGTCTCTCACCAGCTTTCAGTGCCTCTGGATTTGCCCATACACTCTTCCATGGTGGCATGGAGCAGAGGTGAGAGCAGATCCAAGGGCCAGGAGGGACAGCAGTCAAGGGGTGCAAGCTCTAACTCCACCATCTGTCCCAGCTGCCTGCAGAGCGTGGCATGGCAGCCAAAACCACCCAGGAGATGTGCTTTGCCCAGCACTGTGACCCACATTCCTTCAGAAAACATCCCTGCTGATGCCTTTTGCTTCCCAAAGAGCCCAGTCCCAACCCGAGCCCTGCTTGCACCCAACTGCTCACCTTGAGTCAAACCAGGGAGTGACTGAGTGATCTGGGTGCAGGCTGGGGCAGATCCTCCCTTTTATTCACTGTGAGTTGTGCTGTAGGCAGTTACAGTCCCGTGGAAATCAATGGGATAATGAATACTAATTAGTGGCAAGCCACAGTGGGAGAATCTGGCAAAACATCTGTCCTAGCCCCAGGAGTGGGAGTTCCTCAGGTCCCTGCCATTGTCACGCAGTTCAGGGGGCCCTCATGAGTCTGTGGAAAGCCAGATTTTGAATATTTACAAGCAGCATAAAAATTGGCCCCAAAAATCACTTTCTCATCAGTTTCACTAAGCCCTAATTATAATGTAAATTGCAAAATTGGAAGGAATTCAGAGACGAGTAACAAATACGACTAAGGGGATTGGAGGATTGATTTATGAGAAAAGATTAAAAGACCTAAGAATTATGCAGTTTGACTAAATGATGACCGTGGGCCTGATCTCACAAACTTTCCCAGAGATGGCTCTCCACATTAAAGAGGAAGCATGATTTAAAAATATCTACCATGTCCTCCAGTGAGAAGTTCTGCAAATCAGTATTCCAGCCTGAGACAGAGGGAAGCATTCCTTTTCATCTTGTAGCTAAGAAAGTAAAAAATTCTAGTACAAAGCTCAAAGATTGTTTTCATTTTTAGGGGTGTTTTCTGTGAAAAAAGCACCTTGGAATTTATTCAATTGAAAAAAAAAAGGGAAGTATGTAAATACTTGAGGTCTGAAAATGACCAGTGTAACAGGAGTGATAGAAAAACGATGCTTTTCACATGCTGGCCTGTTAAATGTCTTTATTTATACCTTTCTGAACTGATGAATTGTACATTTGCAAGAGTTCTATACAGCTTGTAGTGCTGTTGGGTATCTGCTTAAGCTGTAGAAACCTTTATAGAGACATCACAGGACCAAGCACATGAAGCAATTCAAATGACAGAAGAAAGCAATAGGAAAATGAGAGATGCACCAGCTCAAAAGCAACACCAAGTCCTAAACTGTGTCCTTGCCCCATGGCATGGCTGTGTTAGAAAAACCAAGGTGCAGAACTATGTCACTTACCAAAGCATGGTTTCAATACTGTTTTAATAATCATCTCAAAATTAAATAAATAAGATTTATCATGACTGGCAAGTAGGTATTTCTAAAGAAAAAAAGTTAGGTAGTATTTTCCTTAAAGTCAGATTGAAATATTTTACCTAGAAATAGCAACTTTCTTTTTGTTAAATTTGGGAAACATCAGAACTTTCAACTTATTTTCAACAAGTATGGCTGGTATGGCCATAAAAACTTCAACAGTTTTTTTCTTCATTAAGAATGAATGTACTGTTCTATAAAACAAAGAAAATTTTAAAGTGTGAATCAGAATCAAAACCAACATTGAGTCAAAAAGTAATGAAATCAGAAGTAAACCCAAAACTCATATGGATCAAAATGTAGTAAAAAGAGGGGAAAAAAATCCTAAAAAACTAAGAAAAACTTTTCTGGTTTGGCTCAATCTAAGCAAAATTCCACTAATTTTTTACCTGTCTGTCCATCTCTAAAATCTATCACTCATCAGGCTCTTGCTTTGGGTAGCTAATGGACATGGATATGAATTCAGTGCATGGCACTGGCTCTGCAAAATAGGATGGATGTAAATAATGTCTCCAATCTTAGCACAGCAACTGAAAATCCCCACAGTGCTGGTCCCTAAACCAAACCTGGCCCAGAGAGATCTGTCTGATCCATGTTGTGATGGAGGAAGCAAGTTCCCAGCATCTCCAGGAACATCCTCAGGGATTCAGCAGATTTGTATTTATATCAGCAAGCAGAGAAGAAGTAATTCCTATTTCAGAGGCCCTGGAGCAAAGAAAAAAACCCACATTATCTTTCCCAAAAACCTCACAGCTGCTTATCTGAAGCAGCTCATGACAGTGAAAGAAGTGGATAAATGTGTCATGTAATGCTGCAATGAGATTTTTAAAGGCAGGCATGATTTCACTTAGGCAAGCAAGGGAAGGGTGAGTCAGCAGATGGTTTTGTAAGAGCAACCCACAGCTGGCTCCTGCCTGGTGGCTCCAGTGTGGCTCCAGGGCAGGCTGGCTGGTGGGCTGGGGTGCTGCCAGCTGTGACCCTGACCTGCTAGGACACTGTCACCAAGCTCAACAGGGAGAGAAACAGCACCTGAGGAAAACTGCTGGGGCAGGGAAGGCAAATGCCATGGGAGAAAAACACCAAAAAGTCTTTGTAAGCCAGGATAGGTGCACCATGGCCTTCATCCTCCCTCCCATGGCTGCAGTCTCAAGCTGCACCAAGGGAGACACAGGTCTGATATTAGGAAGAAGTTTTTCACTGAAAGAATAATAAAGTATTGGAATGCTTTGCCCAAGGAGGTGGAGTCACTATGCCTGGATGTGTTTAAAAAGACTGGATGTGGCACTCGGTGCCATGGTCTAGTTGAGGTGTTGGGGCATGGGTTAGACTTGATATCTTGGAGGTCTCTTCCAAACTGGTGATTCTGTGATTCCTATTGCACCTCCCTGATTCCCACAAAAATTCCCCTTATGGAGGAAGAGGAGGATGAAGAGGAAGAGGAAGAGAAGGGCTCTAGGAAGCCTGAGAGCTGATGCCCCCCCTGCCCAGCTCCTCTTTCACCCATACGTGGGTCCCCCTTCCCCCATGGGACAGGGTGATGACCTGCTGGTGCCAGCACGTTCCCACCCAGCACAGTGCCTGGTTGGAGCCAGCTGCTCCAGAGCTGCCTGGGAGCCAGGGCACAGCAGCCCTGTCCAAGCCCCAGGCAATGCTGGCACAGCCCTGTGCAGGATTCCCACCCAGGAGCTCACTTGCAGGGAATGATGCTATGATGTCTGCAGAGTAGGTGAGCTCTGCAGCAGGTAGGTGTCCTTCCCCTCTCTCTGAAGAGAGATTCTGGGGGCTCTGGGGACTTCTGGGTCTCCTCCCCCTGTCCCTGTGCTGCAGGAGGGAGCAGGAGCAGCCAGGAAGGGGCCACCAGGGTCTCCTGTCACAGGCACAGCAGCCTCTGTTCCCTGGAGGGCAGCGATGGAAGGAGGAACTGAGAGGCACAGCCCCTACAGATCATAGAATTCCACCTGTGGGCTGTAGACCAAAGGTCCATCCAGGATTTTTTCCTGCTCACCATCCCTTATTCCCCTGCCTTTGGATAAACACCCTGCACAGGTGTGCTCTGCCTCACATCCACCAGACACGAGCAGCACCTCAGCCAGCCCCAGGATACCCATGAGGTAACATCAAAACACTCCAGGGAGAGAAAGGGAAGGAGTGGATAGGGGATGGTGAGCAAGATAAAAAACTGGATGAAGCTTCAAAAAACTGTGGCTTTATTCACAAAATTCGGGGGGTTATTAACCCTAATTTTTAATAATAACCCATGCTTTCAAGTACATTTTGCCATTTGAACTCTGCTAAGTTTTCATGCAGATATTGCTGTTCTACTTGATATTTCCTCTGCTTATTCCTGCACAGGTTTGCACTCACCATTGCATTTCTTTCCCCCTTTTTTTTTCCTTGCAAGAAACTCATAATCAGCCTGCCTGAAAAACTCTGCAGTTCAAGAGTGCCATCTTGAGGCTTCCTACGTATAAAGACTATGTGCTGATTGAACCTCGACTATTCAGGGAGTTATTTACATTTAAAATATCATTTTAAAAAGGCATGAGCATGTGTACAGAGGGGCAGTTCATTTCTGCTGTGTATTACCTGGAGTTAAGGGATCCAGCCAACAGAAATGTCACACACAGTCAAGATTTTCAAAGGCAAACAACACTAGTGAGTGCTCTGCTTTGGGATATACTATTTGAAATGCCTCAGGAGATATCTGGTGTTCAGACTGTGCTCAGTTCCAGCCTTCTGAAAAATCAATGAACTTGCAAAGTATTTTAAGCCAGGTACTGAAAATGAATAATTATTATTTTATTTTTTTTTCAACAAGATGCATGTTTCCATGTTTAAATTTAAGTTAAAGGCAAATTCAGAGAGAAAATAAGACTATGGCTTTCAAAACTATTATAAGCCTAGATGGAGAGAATATTGCTTTAGATATTCCCATGCTCTAAAATAAAGGAGAAACCTTCATGCTTTGAAGTAAAAGCTATGGGGTTATTATGAAACCTTTCTACAGCATAGTCCAGACACCAGTAATTTTTCCCTGCAGGAGAGCAAAGGGGTAGATTGTTACAACAAATCATGCACAGGTTGAGAATTTACCGTTGAAAGTGGGATGCTGCTTTTCATTCTTCCAGCTGTAGCTGCCAGGTGTCCTTGGGCTTGGGAAAGGATGTGTGCCAGCACGTTCACCATGCAGTGCCCCAGGAATGAGGCACCACAGGAAACCAGAGACCCTCAAAAATGCATTATTAGCACCACAAATAACCCCATGTTTCCTTGTGAAACAAGGTTTTCTCATTTGGAAGCCAAGCAGAAATGTAAAACTTTCTGAAAGCATTGCCCATGATGTACATCTCCCAGTTAACAGCACTGTCAAATGAGCACAAGTGTGCTCCTTTTGGTATTTTTACAATAATTTAAGATTGCATTAGGTGGGAAGTCATAAAACTGTGAATTTGACTGAAGTCCAGATGAAAAGCAGCAGGAAGGAGTCCTGCTTGTTTTCCAGCAGCAGCAGACTGCAGCAGAAGGTAATTTTATCCTCGGCATCCAGCACAGCTACGACACATCTCACAAAAGAAATCCAGTATCTGTTCTGATCATCCTTAAACTATCAGGATCTGAGTCATATCCCGAGCTGGAAGGAGGAGTGGGTAAGAAACTAATTTCCCTTTCACAGCAAAGAAAACCACGAATTTAAATTAATTTTTTTTTTTCTTGCTCGGAAATCCAAAATATGATGCCAAGAGTCAGTGACGATGTGTCAGATCTTCTGAATGGGGTGGGAGCACCTTGGCACAGCCCATGGACTGTGCATCCCACACAGATCCTTGTGCTGCTGGCCAGGGCACTGCTGGGATGACTTGGGCTGAAAAAGAGGACTTTTTAGTAGTCCAGCAGAGCCTAAATAGGACAGCCACACTCGAGGGGTTAGAGCAAATGAGGTCTATCTCCACAAAGAAAGGCATTTTGGAGATCTAGGTTGTGTTAACCTATTCAGAGAATAAATGCCTGATTCTGGGTGTAGCCTGTGCTGTTAATTGAGGACTGACACACTGTGAGCATGAATGGCAGGCAGAGTCTCTGTGTGAGTGAGAGATCGCTGAGGCTGAGCTGGTTCACTTGGAAACTATGGCTTGGGAAGGAGCCAGGTGTCTATTTTGGGTCTCTTCATAGGCTGGAATTGCCTGCAGTCAAGCTGGACTCCTTTCTAGGACAAGCTAAAATGTTGCTCTCTCTTCTAGAGGAGCAAAGAGCAGGAATACTCCAATAACTAAAGTGATTTCAATTTAGCTGGCTCTTAGCTCTAGGGATGTTCAAATAATGTTAAGCCTGGTACTGTAATTTTTATTATAAATTCCCAGTGACAATTGGGAAGCTAATCAAAAGGTTCAAGAAGATTTACACAAAAGTTAATTCAGCAGTCTAATCAGCTACCGAAAGGTTTTGAATGTGGAAGTTTTGACAATTATTTAGCCAAATGTTACATTTACATTTGCCAACAAGGGATGGAATTCGAGTAAATGTAAATATCCTTTTGAATGTTTCACAAAATTTGCATTAATGAAGGTATTACTAAGTTGTCTTCAAAGTTTTTTGTTTTGCAGTGACTGTAGTGCATCATAACATATCTTACATGGGCTGTAAGATATATGTGTCCTGTCACATCTTCAAGCTGTATTCTAAGAAAATATTTTTGCCTGTGTTCACACAAAATCTAAATGTTCTGGAAAATTGTAATTTTGGAGCCTTTTTCCTGTGTCTTATTCTGTGTCTTCTTAAGATACTTCAGGTAGTTGGCATTCTTATGTATGCCTTTCTGCAAACTTGATTTATAATTATAAATCAAAAGTAATTAGTGCTACCTTCTGAAATTATCATACAATTAAAACTTAAAAGTTTTTTTCTATCAAAGTTCATAAACTTTATTCTCTGAAGAGACAAATGGATAAAAGAAAAAGATGACTTGCTTTACAATCACTGGCCAAAGATTGACTACTGAGAGTGATTGGGGTGATTTTCCCAGGTTGTGTTCAAAAATGAGACTGAAGGACACACATCAGGAGAAAATCATTTCATTGGAAGGAGAAGAACAGCTTGTCTGTCTTGAGTTAAGCCATCACTGCAGTGATTTGGAATGGTAACTGCAGGAACATTCCGTGGATATTGCTGTGAGGTAAGAAAACCATTAGCGGTTTCAGAAGAAATTTCTGCCAGGGACATGCAGATCATTTTTTTTCTATTCCTGCATGTGTAAGAAGTATTTCCAGGAGAACTTAAATAGCATCACTTGTTTCAGAGCTAAGTGTTGGAGCTCATGCAATGAGAAGAGAATATGGAAATTAACAAGTAATAGAAAGGAAAACTGTTGTTTCAAACACTCTCTCCATGCATTGGGAAACACAGAGCTCCACCAGCGCTGCCATCAGCAAATGCCAACTGCACATTGTGAAATGCTGGGCACAGCTCTGTGATAAGATTATGGACATATTTCTCTGCTTTAAGCAAAGAAACTTTAGGAATGGGACCTAAAAGAAGGATTGTCCTTGAATGAACTCTGAAAAAATAAAACCATATAGAATCTGTATGTAATCCTCTTACCTTTATGCATTTTTTTGGATCCATTTATAAAGTGAGATACCAAGTTCACCTGCCTGAAGGTCTAGAACTTGAGAAAGCTGGAGAGGAATAAAAGTGAAAAGACTTAACCAATCTCATGAGCAAGAAAATCATTACAAAAAGAGGGTGAGTGTGTGTGCACATGCAAAATTTTACCACGTGAATGATGGTATATATAAATACATGTATGTTACACGGCAGCTGACTGAACAATTGTTCTGCAGTCAATCCCAAAATTACACAAATGGGAACCTGCAAGTATCTGTAGGCTGGGGAGGCACCATGAGTGTTTTGTTCACCCACACCAGTCATCAGCCAAGCCGGCCATGGCACAAAGCCAACATCAGTTCAACCCAGACTGAAATAAAAAACTAATTGTAAAGCTGTCCATATTTTAAAAAAAATAAAAATAAAAAATAAATATATGGCTCTGTGTTCAACATCAGCTGCCTTGAGGGGATCCAGTGGTTCTGAGTATAAAACACCAGTGCTAGAGCTCTCCAACCTCAGCCCTTGCAGCAAGGCTGGTGCCTTCACCAGCTGGGCACTTTGCACCAATTCATGTCACAGCTGTGGATGTCATGATGGGGACAACAGCCACGGACTAGGGGACAGAAGGGAAAAAAACTATACAGAAAGCTGTGCATGCCTTTTTCCCTTGCTAATTTTCAATCTTACCCGGGGGGAAGATGTTCAGTTTGCCTGTTAAAAAGCTGAAGATCCAGATGGGAGCAAGGCTGTAAGCAAGACTGTGGCTGCTGGCATTGCTAAAGCAGATCCACTTATTCAGAAAGAGTTTTGACAGTGTTAAAAGCAAGGGAGGCAGAGGAAGTTTGCTGAACACTTCTTCCATCACTGTGGCCATCAGTGAGGCTGATAGCAATTGTAGGAAATTGGTGCAGAAAAAAGCAGCTGCAAACACAAGCACAGCCCCAAGCTATCAAAGTGACTCCGGAGTTTTATTTTTTCTCTGGAAAGGACTGCCCAGTCTCCCAGGAAACCAAGTTTGGCTACATCCACCTCTTGTCTTTCATGTAAAGTGTCAATAACTATTTATAATTGTTTTTTCCTTCACATAAAGTCAGAATGCACATTAACTCCAGGCAGCAGTATTTTTCTTTTTAAAGTCCGTGGAAACACAGGTTTCAATTTCCTCCCTGTTTCTGATTTATGATTAATACACATCTCCTTTGCAATGGCTCATATGCTGTCACTTTTGAACAGAAAAGCACTAGGGAACTTCCAACTTTGAAATTAATTACAGGAATAAAGGCTTCTCTGCCTATTTTCTAATTATCCCTTTCTTTGTTAATGCCAAATAATGCCTTCAGCATCTTCCTGGAAAAAGTCTCATTGATTGCACTCTGTGATTATAGTGCTTTTATCTCCCATCTGTGCTGTGAAAGCTACAGGCCTTCCATTTCCAAAGCAAAAAAACCTCCATGATTAAAATCATTAGTACAAACAATAAAATAAAATAAAGAAGTCTGTACAGGTACATAATGCAAGCCATACACAAGGCAGCCTTATCTAGTCATGGATGAAGGAGGGAAAAAAAGAAGACACGATTCTGTGACTGAAGGACAAATTAGACTCTAAACTAGCTAAGAAATTTTGCAGACACTGAGAAAACTCCCAAGCATTAAGAGTGCCCTGGTGACCTGGCTGGACAAAAGTCACAGCCCAGGCAACACTGAGTTCTGGAGAGAAGCAGCTGTGCTGCTTCCCTGCTCACATTTGCTCCCTGCTAACCCTGTGTCTCAGTTGCAGAAGGGGTCACAGGTCAAGGTGTCACACCCATCCACTCTGGCCTGCCCCAAAAAGTTGGGAGAGCGAGGAGGATCCTGGAGATGGAGCTGGAATTGAGATGGATGATAACCTGAGAGCAGAGCCAGGAAGAAAGGACACCTTGCCAAGGTCAGGGACCAGGACAGGAGCGCCCTGTCAGCCCAGGAGGCAGCAGCAGCCCCCCAGTCTGTCTGTCCACCTCCCCCTGCCCAGCACAGGGAACCAGCAGGGATGGAGATTGTGATTTCACAAGTCATTCAGTCGCCACCCAGCTTTGCCAGCTGTCTCTGGGGGAGGTTTTCATGTACAGTGACTTTTACAGAGCCCAGAGAAGGCAGTTTCCCAGAGTGACATCTCCCTGCACCTGTGGCAGGCACCTGGAGGCTGCTGCTGCATTTCCCCACGAGCCATTCCCTGCAGATGGGAGCAGCCACTCCTCAGGATGAGCAGAGGACAGCCTGTGCTTGCTTGGAACACCACACCTTGTTCTGTGCCCACCTGCCACAGCCTCCTGGGGACACCAGGGCAGGGCCAGCAGCAGCTGGGAGGGCTGGAAGAGCTGGATTTCCAGGACAGAGCAGTCAGCACACTCCAGGGATCTGCCAGCATTATGAAACTCACAGAAAAGCACACACACCTCATGTCAGACCTTGTTCTCTCTTTTTCTGTTTTTTGCTTTATCTCAGTTTTGGCTCCACAGCTTGGTGTTCTCCAGCCTGTTCTCATGATCCTTTGAGCTGTGCCATGGTGCTTTGAGCTGCTTGCAGAAGAGCTGGCAGACAAATCCCATTTCTCCTCCTGGTGGGATTTAACCATGGAGAGCTGGAGGGGATGGAAGCACTGCTGCAAGCCTGGATGAACTGCTGTGTAATGGAGAGTCCAAAGAGTACAGTGAGAGCTGAATTACAAACACCTGGGGAGCAGTGATGCTCTCAGCTCCACCTCCCACACCCCCCCTTGAAATGTGTGAGCTTGCCATTGCTTCCTTGATATGTTTTTTTGCCATTACAGAAAAGGAGAAAGCTTTTCCAAGGAAAATATTAGTGAAATGTCATGGAGGATCATAAGTAACACAGCCCTGGGTTCCTCCCCCCAAAACAGGATCCCAACAGCTCAAAAACAGCTTCAAAGAAATCACATCATAGCAGCAATAAATATCTGATAGAGCAATTGGAGAAAGTTCCATGAATTTTAAGACAATGTGTGCTGTCAAAAAAGAAAAGAAAAAAACCTCCCATGTGTTTAAATGTTCGTTATGCAAAAAAAGTCTATCTTTTTTGGCAATTTCTTGAAGGGCTTGATGTTTCTTGGGTTTTCTTCAAAGAAGATCTACAGAAACAAGTCAGAAAACGAGCACATTCCTTGTAATACCTAAAATTAACAACTGTGAGGCCCCAGTCTAGACCTGAATCACTTCTTTAAAATTAGGTTGGCCTGCACTTTTCATTTATTTACTCACCCAGCAGCCCAAGGGAATATTCTTCGTGTGTGAAGCAAAGCACGTGCCCTTGCAAGAGCAGATTTTATGTCCCTAAAAGCAAAAATGTAATGCTGCAAATGAAGGAATGCCTCATTAGAATTGCATTTACTTTGCCACAAATGCCAGCCAAGAAATTTTTTTCTTAAACATATACCCACACTTATGGCTTCCAGATATATTCTGCTACCAAAAAAGGGGCCACAAGTGGCCTGTGATATAATCCCTTGTCTAAGGGTGTCTTTGCAACTCATTAAAGAGATGCCTAAGGAGCATGTAAGCAAAGGGGTTGTGGGGAAAGAGAGGGGTGGAGGATAGCTGGCAAAGATCCCAATTCAAGAGCAATTCAAAGAACAATGGGGCCCAGGATGGGATTCTCATCTCTGTCTTCACACAACTTCCCACGAAGAAATACTCTTCCCCACAGACAGTTCCATCACAGCAACAGCTAAGGATCAAAAGCCAACCTTGAAATAGCTTTCTATTAAAGTTTGTTTTAATGAAATGAGCTCTGGATGAAATTTCAGTTCTTGAAATTACAGTAGATTTTTTTTTTCTGCTTGGATTCAGTTGTGCTTTCCTATCTACATTTTGCTATAAGCAAGGCTGTGGCAAACTTCTTTTATCTCAGTGAAATTTTGCCTTCATGGATTAGGAAAAAAAGAAAGTGGGGTGTTTGTTGTAAAACACTGTCAGGAATTCCCCCAGCCAACGCTCCTTTGCTTCTCTCCCCATAGGTTGAAACAGAAAGTTTTGCTTTTGGAATGGGAATAGTTTGCATGTTGCAGCTGGGAAAAGCACATCTCTCTCTGAACTCTGGGAGGCCAAGGCAGGCAGAGGAGGCACCTGCACAGCTGCATTGCAGAGATGTCAGCTTGGGCTCCCCCACACTGCTGGGGCTATCCCTGCCAAGAGGAGCGTGTATTTTATTTACAACGTGCAGGAAGGCTGCAGAATGTTTCTGAAGATGGGTGGCTGCCCTGTGAATTCACTCTCCACAGAGTTCAACAAGCAGTCAGCTGCTGAAAGAGCCTCTGAAAGTTTTCATTGAGTTGCTGGCTGCCTCCCCTCACCAGCTATCTTCCTGACTGAGGTTAAATGAGGACAAGCTTTTAAAACTCTACTATCTTAAAACAAGTTACCTTATTTTTTGCTGATTTGGCATCTATTTCCATGGAAACAGGAGCAAGAACTAGAAGCCAGCAGCTGAAGTTGGCTACACCATTGCTCTTGGCTTGTTCTACTTCCATTTCCATGGAAACTGATGCAAAATCACTTCAAACAAGGCAAAGTTTGCTTTTTTTTTTTTTTTTAATTAACCCTTTCTTGATTTTCCACTTCCAGATTAATTTGTTGCCAGAAATGCAGACACAAAGTCACTGGAAATGCAAGGAGGAGCAGCACAGATGCCTTGAGGTGTTTGCATGTGAGTTTGTGTGTGCACTTCCTTTCCTAACACAAATCTTCAAAGTAATCTCCAATTTACTTTGAGGATGCTAAAGAAAAAGAAATGTGTGATGGAAGGGAGGGTACCATGCATGATTGTCCCCCATGGAGGTTAAAGGCTGAAACAAAAAAGTGGCAATGGAAGGAAGCAGTTTGATGAAAAGAAATGGTACTAGAGTTTCTAGACTATTTTTGCTCTGAAGAAATGATATGTATAGTCTTCTTTTTGGCTAAAAATCCATTGGAACTCAGATTTTGGCATACTTTTTTCTTTTTTTCTGCCTCCTGATCTGGCAGTGTGCCAGAGCACACAGAGCACATGCCACAAGCTTTCAGAGGTGCTGGGTAAAACATGAAATTTAATGTGGATCCAGAGAATTTCAGGCTGTGTTACAGAGTTTGGGCAGGCTAGGATTGATCATGGAGCATGAGAGGTGCAGGTTTTCTTTGGGTTTGTGGCTAAACCTCATCTATGATTAACTCATGTTTAAGGAATTGATTCACTTACCCTGCTTCCTTAGCAGGGATTTTGGTGCCTATCCTAAAAAATCTGGATCCAGAATGCAAAGCCCTATATAATAAAGCATTGAATCATCTACCTGAGTCCTTCAAAAGCCAAAACAAATTTAATTTATGGCTATGCTCTGCTGTTTTACACTGCTGGACCAATGTATAAAAAGTTTTCCAGATAGTAAATCTGCTTAGACCTGGGGTGCTTTTGTGCACTCTCCTGCAATTGGTTGTTATTTCTTCTAAAATGCAAGGAGGAGGCTGGTGGGCGAAAATGGCTAAAGAGAATGGAGGTGGCCTAGGTCACACATCTATTTACCAAAATATTAAAACACCATATTTATAGCCAGAAGATAATAGAAGCCAAGGTTTTAGGAGAGATGGGGAAAAATACAAAGAAAATCAATACTTTTCATGTCTTGATTAATTTTTTCTTCCAAATAATACACTTGCCAATTTTAAAGAACCTCCTCATATTTGCAGTGGACACAGCAGAACCTCATCTGTACCAGCTCTGATCCCACCTGAACAGGAATCAATGCCTAAATATCAAAAATAATTTATGGATATGGAAAATTGTCACCTGCAAATGTCAGCTGCATTCTTGCAAAAGCATTCAAGACTATAGGGCACATATTCCCTTTGGTATGTGGGAAAAACAAAGGTCACTGCCTAAAATTGTATTGCTAAAATTCACACTGAAATTCCCCAGTTCTAGCACTGGGTATCAGTCAGAACCACTCCCAAGGCTACTCAAAGCACTCTCCACATCTTTCTCCCAGACTAATTCTCCTTCCATCCAGACAGCTGGGATGATACAGCTGATTAAAGGAGAGATTCCAGTCTGATGGACAGAAAACAAATGGGTCCAAACCCTGAGTATCTGGAAAGAAAGTTGTGGTTTGACAAATTTATGGCTTAGCAGTCTGCCACTGGATCAAACATCTGTTGTGTTTTATTCTTTCAGGGCATATTTTTTTAAAAATTTCTCTTTTACCAAGTAACTAATTCAGAAGGAATCTTTTCATACCCCTATTTTAGAAGTGTTTCACTTTGGTCTTGGAAAGCCAGCTGTTTTTTTAACAGCACTGGTTCATTGGCCAACCTATTCCAAAAGGGTTTCCCTGCCGTGCCATTTTTATTTTAGTTTTGTTTTCATGTTTTGTCCTGCTTCTGCCTCGCAGAAGATGACTAAAAATCTGAACACCAAAAAGTCTGCTTTATTTTTAATCCTTTTAACTACTGGGATGCTAAACCAATAGCACATATCCAAGAAAAATATTGTGGGTAGGTCCTTCCACTCTGAAAAATTGTATGACATTAAATTATTTCTGGTTTTCTATAGGGAGAGATTTTTAAAAATTTATTTATTTAGTCTAGGAAGTGATGCTTTGTTTCTTTGTTGAAGTATCACCAAAAATAATCATAAGGCAGGTGCTGGTGTTGCAATTACAGTCACATGGACTTAGTCTGGACCTAAGGAGCTGCTTGGTTGTACCAGTGCTCAAGGAGCCCAAGCAAAGTCACCACCAAGGACAGCTGCTCCTTGAGAGGAGCTTTGCTCCCTTCCTCTTTCCCTCATGCTTTGTGCAGGGAGTGACCAGAACACCCTGTTCTGGTGTGCAGCCAATTTTCTCTTCACTATCATCTTCCCTTAGGCTCGAGATTCCTGCATCTCATTTTCTGTCTGTGGATACTGATGCACCAAAATGCAGGATTCTCTTTTTTGCTGCTTGGCATGGACTCCCATAAATGCTGCAAACACCAGAGCAGCTGATAGCATTCAGTGGCCTTTTGTCCTGACATTTCAGCCTCTCACAAACTAGAACTGGCCTTATCTGCTGGCTGCAGTGCCTGAGGCTTTTCTTCTCACTGGCTTCTTCTTCCAGCTGCCTACCAGTATATAAAGATTTCCCAAAGAACAACAGGTTTCCTCTTATGCAGTAGAAGAATAGAGTCAGGGAGAATCCAAAAATACCACAGATACAGAACAATACCCCTTTATATATATAATTAATATACTAGATTATTGATGGTTCAGATAATTACATCCAAGACTATCAAACAATAAGAATTTTTCCGTGGTGAGGGAAAAAGAGTCGAATTTGTATCCTTCTTTTAGTATTTTTATTGATTCAAAATGTAGAAAAATCCCTACACGCACAACATCAAATGTTCTGAAAGAGAAGGGAAGTGCAAACGTTCTCTGGCAGCTCACCTGTGGTGTTTCACACCATCCACACCTCAGTGGCCCCTTTTTCTGTCTGTATTTGTAGTCTGGGCAGTGGGGTTTGTTTGCTTGAGTTTTTGCTCCTCCTCTTCCTTTCTCTTTCATCTTTCAGCAAAAGAAAAAGGGAAAGAAACAGGGTGGGGAGAACAAGACTCTAACAGAAGTAGCCCATTAAAAATCCAACTGGAACAAAAATTTTCTGTTGCAGATCGCTTCAAAACAGATGTTTCTTTCATAATCATGCAGTCGGGAGGAAAACAGAGAAAAAGGAAGTGATCGCATCCTCCCAAGTGCTGCGAGTTCTGTAGCATTCAAAGAGAATTCACATTTTTCACTTTGAAAGAATTGAAAATGTGTCAAGCTGCTCCAGCTATTAATCCACACATCCAGCCTGAACTGGGATTAAAGTGATAAGCAGTTTGACACCAAATCTGTACTGATTATTTGGCAATAGTTTAATGATGATCTTGGATGTGATTAATGAAAAATACTATTAAGAATAATCATGGTTGCACCACACCCTGAGCTGATTTCCACCCTGTCCTGTGAAGCTGCTCTGTGTGGCAGCCAAGGTCTTATCCGGGCCCTGCAGGCAGCATGACCCAGGCAGGGATTGCTGAGGGCCTCAGGAAGAGCAGCAGCCTCTCCTCTTCCAGCAAAACTTTGATTTTTCCTGTCTATTGTTTCCTTTCTGTGCGTGGCAGTGAGATGCAGCCCACCCTGCAATACCCTGTTGCTCAGCAACCCCATCCTTGCTGAGCAGGCTCTTCTGCAAACCTGGGCTGAAGAGGAAGATGAGATGATGTGACACTGTCCTGGTTTGAAGTACAAGTGTCTGCCAATAAAGGCAGGAGCTTCTCTTTGAAATGGACAATGTAAACCCCCTCCCTCCAAATTACTACAATTTTGAAATTAAGGGGCTCTCAGGCAAAGATATGGGAATTAGGAATAACAGTTCTTTACTAGGAAAATTAAAATAGAAATACAGTATTACAAAGAACAATCCCAAAACACTGCCAGAGTCAGAATCCAAGGTGACACCCGTCAGTCAGTCAGGGTGTTGGCAGCAGTCCCATTAAATGGTGGCTGCATCCTCCTGCAGTGGCAGATGTGGTTCAGTTGGAGCAGTGCTCCTGTAGAAGGTGCAGTTTTCCTCTGAAGGTCCAGGGATGATGTGGAAAGGTCCAGCTTTCCTCTGGAATCTAGTGGAAAGAAGGTACCTTGGTGTCCAAAATCTCAGTTTTTATCTAGGTAGGAAAGGCTTGGCTCCTCCCCCTGGCTGGAGCATCTGCCAGTGGGATGATGGAATTTTATCAGTCATGCACTGGGACTCAATGGCCCATTAACAGATGATATCTTCCTGGAGGGAGGATGGGCTGTGGGAAAGATAAAGATGACTGCCCCAGCTGGTTTAAAGATGGCCCATTAGCAGATAATATGTGCCACGGGGATAAGGAATCACTGCCCCACCCAGCTTCAACAGATGGTGATAGAATACACATTTCTGGTCACATCCTATATTGCAACCCAAGACAGACACCCAAAATCTGCTGTATGGGTTGGCCAAGCAGCAAAATCCCCATAAGCAGGTTCAGGTCGATAACAGCAAAGACTCTGGTGGCAATGTCAGCTGAGGAGCAGCAGAACTGCACCTTCTGCTCATCTGCATCTGGGGTGTTTTGAAACACTTATTGGTGATTATCCCAAACTATTTAATTAATTTTAACTAATTTAAAAGGTCTCCTGCTCAGCAAAGTAATTTCCAGTGTCCCAGTTTGACCCAGAGCATGGATCACACTTTATTTTGTTCCAAGTGAACCAGCCAGCAGCACCAGTGAGATGAGGAGAGGCTCTGCTGACAGGAAACCCACCCTGGGGCAGCTGGCATTGATCAGGGAAGGTGGGCAATAGACTTGGGTGGAAAGGGACAGTGGGGAACAGCTGGATTGCATTAATGCATTGGGTAGAAACCAGGAGGTGGGTGAAGTAAAAGGTGTGTTTCATCCCAGGAATACTTGGGAAAATCAGCTTGTGTTCTCCTGGTCTCCTCCAGAGCCAGCAGCAAGGGAGGGCAGCCCTCTCCCACCTGGATGAGCAGCTGGAGCTCACAGCCATACCCCCTCAAACCTGCAGGGATGGGTGGTTTTGGGACCCAGGAGCTCCCTGCCCACATGGTTATGACCAAAAGTGGGGCTGAACTTCCAGGTGTGCTTCCACAGCCCTCATGGCATGTGGGGAAAGGAGAGCTCAGGGAACAGAGGTCAGATAAAAACTTTTACCTCTGTTGGTAGAAACCACTCCAAAAGCTTTTCTGGTCTGACTTTGATAGGGCAGAACATTCATATTGATTCTTTTTAGACATTTTTAGAAATTATAACTTTTAGAACATTAATGAGGCTTTTCTGTTAGGGCCATGTTCTCACATGTTAATGGTGTTACACAACTCTTGTTACAAGTTTGTGAAGGTCCCATTGGGTTGTTAGGGCCAGCCCTTCATTCCAGCAGACACCACAGTGATCCATGCCCTGAAAATCCCACATCCTGGCACAAGGAGAAGATCTACAAGGCTTCTCCAGACCTGGTTGTTCACCCCCTGACCACAATAGCTCTGTGTCACCAGAAGGAAAGGAAAACAATTACAGGTGTGACATTACCTGCTGAATGACCTCAGTAAAAGACAGGCTGCTTTCAGAAATGCAGCCCCTCTCAGAACACTCACCAAGCTTAGGTTTCTCATCTGCTCTCTGGTTGGTTCAGATATACATTCTACTCATTTTTAAGCTTTGGTTTTTCAGTGCTGTGAGCATGAAGGAGTGTTTCCTACACACGGTCTGTGCTCAGGGACTGCCCAGCTGAGCAGAAATGTTTGAGGGAAGGAGGGAGCTCAGAGGAGCTCAGACCCTGGGGGTAAATGCAAATGCCAGCAGCAAGCTTGAGGTGGACTTGATGGAGCAGCTCCCATTCTTTGAATCAAAAGTTGGTTTTATAACACTTCAAGGTAATGCAGGTGTGATTCACTGTACTAAGGCACACTTACACGGGCTGTTCTAGGGAGACTGAACTACACAAAAGTGGAAGAACTACACAGACATCGAGGCATCATTAATAGCACAGAAAGCCTGCTGCCCCTGTTCTGGATTCTGTGCCAGACCCTGGGTTTGCTATGAGAAAGGCTCAATTACCACCCCCAGAGGCTGAAGTCCCCTTTCTGTGGGGCAGCACAGGCCGGGAGATGGGAGCCTGGGTGTGTCTGCTCTTAAAATTACAACAGAGGATTGAGGACAGAAGGAAGGCAACTGAGCTAGTAAAGAAACTGAAGGTTACGTGGTTTGTATACTACGTAATGAAGACAAAGACAGATTGCTGGTGTGTAATTTTGGTACCATCCAGGGAAGAGCTGGGCAGGGAGCAATGTGGGCATGGCCAAATTTGCAGATCTACTGGCAGGAAACAGTGAGCAGGGCTGATTCCTGCAGAGGGGAGAGGAACAATGTACCAGCAATAGAAAAGGCCAGGAATAAACTTCTAGAAGTGGGAAACAGCTAATATTGTTTAGCTCTGGTTCTGTCTCTTTCTACCAACTTGTTCCAAAGAGCTTTATATTGGAGTATGAGGCCAAATGCAATGATGGCTCAGTGCAGAGTTGTGTGCTGAATACACTTGCTGGTGTATTAGCACTGCCCAGCCCCTCTGCCCTGCAGCTTCTGCAGGTTAATGAATCCCCCTTTCTTCTCATCAGGGCTCGTTATCCTCCTCTGTCAGTGCTGGTACCTCTAGACAAACCCTAAATGTCACCATGTCTGTTTTGTGCACAGGGATGCACCAGGAGGTCAAGGAATCTCCCATGAAGGTGTGGAGCCAAGGAGAGACCCTGCCTCTCCCAAGTGCCACAACTAATGAGGATCTGTGCTTTAAATAATTGCCTTGCACTGTCAGGATCACCCAGCAGCCCCTTCAGAGAGTGAGGAGTAACCACAGAGCCCAGTGCACACCCCTGTGGCTCTCACATCCCCTAGTCCCATCAGGTTAACTGCCAGAGGGGATAGTAAAGGATGGCTACAGTGCACCTTTTCTTCCATTAAAAATGTGCTAGGAAATGGCCACTTGGTGCGAGTAGTCCAGCTGGGAAATAAGAAGTCTCCAAAGCCTCAGTCTGCTCCTCACTGCTCCCATGGTGAGATCTGCCCAGGAGAGTCTCCTGTGTCAATGAAAACACAACAGCTGGGGACAGAGGAGCACCAAGACCCAGTGCCACCACAGCAACACGTGCTGCCTGCAGCCAGATACCACTTGCTCCTGCCAGGTGTGTTCCTGGCCCTGAGCAGCAGCTTGCCAGATCTCCTGGCAGAGTCCTGTGCCCAGCACTCACACAAGGATGGGTAGACACAGTTTCCATAACTTCCAAGTCTTTGTCCTAACAAGAACAGATTTTGGTGTGATCACATTAATCTCTAAGTCTATTTGAAACCTCTGACATTCTCCTGGATTCGTTCCCATCCCTTTCTCTAGCTTCTTTCCAGTGCCAGGACCATCAAAAAAGACATTCCAAAGCACACAAGTCTTGCTGAACACCTCATTTTCCAAGAGGGGCATAGAGGTCAGGCTGCTCTATCAGCTGGGATTTTTGGGAAAGCTGCTTTCTGTGGCACAGAACACCGTGGTGCAATCTCTGCTAAACAATGCTGTTTTCAAGAAACAGAACAGTGATTATTCCACCTGACAGCCTTTCCAGTGCTTTTATGAGAAGGGCAAACTAAACCAAGGAAGCATCTGAGAAGTCACGTCACGCACCACCACAAATCTCCAGGAACAAGGCAACACCAAAGGTCTGGCTTCAGGTAAAATGTGTATTTTTGCCATGCTACTACTCCCTCCAAATTAATTTTTTCTAAGTGTCCCATATGTGCCCTTTTCTCCAGCGACAGGATATCCTTCATTTGTCTGCACCAAGAGCAGATGAGCACTTCTTCATGTTGTTTTCCAAGTCGGCTGATGGGAGGGTCAGCAGGGGCCAAAGCAGCTGCAACAAGGAGAGGAAAGATAACCATGGCAACCCAAGTTATCTGCATCCTCCATGTATTTCCTTCTCCCCACCCTGCAGCATATCTTTCCCACCCAAACCCCAGGCCAATAGAGCCAGTGAGCAGCTGGCAGGATGGGGACTGCAGCAGTGTCTCCTGCACCCAGAGGCTCTTGCTGTGCTTCGGGGCTCACCACTGCAGGCTGAAGGCATCAAAAAGAGACTGAAATCCTAGAGAGGGACAACTGGCAAAAAGCAGAGCTCTCCACTACTGTAGATGGGGCGCTGGATATGCTGCCTTTGCTCCAGAGGTGCAGATCCATTGATGCTGCTCCTGGTTCTGGCTCTGGGCTGTGACCCTTCCACAGCAGCAACAGCTCCTCCGCCTGTGCCCCACGTCAAACCCAGCTACACTTTTGGCCGGACTTTCCTGGGACTTGATAAATGCAACGCCTGCATTGGGACATCCATATGCAAGAAGTTCTTTAAAGAGGAAATAAGGTCAGAAACTCAGCAGAGTAATTTTTAAAGTGTTCTGTGTAGTAATTTGAAAGTTGCCTTCTAGAATTTTCAAGTACTTTCATGAACAACAATGCAAAAAGCAACTTAGCACCCAGCTGCATTACAGCACTTAGTGTTTTAATTATTGCCTGTTAAGCTGATGCTTTGTCTCTTTTCTTTTAAAGCCACGCTAACATGATCAGACTTCAGCCCTGAACTATAACTTGAAAGAAGGAGTAAAGGCACCAATTTCTGCCTAGAGAGTGTCTCTGAAAAAATTCAAGGCAGCAATGGGGAAAGGGAAGAGGGAAGGAAAAAATCCGCTTGTTTAGATTTACTGGAAATATTTTATTATGAGCAACTGACTAAAGGCAAAAGGGGGTTTAGCTTTGTACCCTCCCAACAGAGTATGTTAACTCCAAACATATAAACATGCTGTATAATTTTGTACCAGGTGCAACACCGTGAATGTGCAGAATTTCACGTGCGTTTTAACTGAGATCAAAAGGGATCTAAACCTGCCTGAGGCACAAGCACTTCTGCACATGAGGTTACCCACACGCTTGAGAATAGCACGTGGCTAAATTACTGGTACATTTTGGGGAGATTTGTGTGAGAACTTGAAAGCAGAAATTGCATCTGCCTCGCTGTTGATGAGACACACACTGTCCAAGTGGTCATCAGAGCAATCCAATCGTTTTTAGGCTCAAAAACAGAGAGTATCTGATGACAGCAGGGAAAATGTAGCCACTTGTATTTGAGGAGAAAGTTAAAGGCAGTGCTTGGCAGAGGAAGGGTTTATTGGGTCTGATATGATTTATAGAGCCATATGCACTTTCTTTTATAGATATAAAAGCCTGGGGGAGAAGAAATTATTATAGTAAAATTGTATTTTTAATGCTCTAATGTAAGCAGCATAGTATTAGACAAATCACCGTTTTTATCTTAAACTATCCTATAAAACGTAGCATAGTGAAACCATAATGGTTTGTCTGGGATGGACTGGTAATCCCAGACATCCATCCTGGAAAAAGGCAGCTTGTGGCTTTGCTGGGCCAGAGCACTCCTTGCTCCTGCACACTGTGAGTCCCAGTCCCTGTCACTGTGCCCTTTGCCTTTCCACGTCCACAGTGCCAGAGTGAGCAGCAGGGGAGGTGCACAGGGCTCAGAGCTGGGCTTGTCCCAGCCCAGCCTGGATTCCTGTCCCAAAGTGCAGCGTGGATTTGCAATCAGCCCAGCATGCTCAGCTGCTGTGGGTCTGCAGGAGCCTGGGCTGCATTCAGGGTAGGGTCTGCTCTGTGTTTTATTCCCTGCAGCAGGATGGCACCACAGCTGCCTCCTGCCCCAACCTGCTGCACCCCCTTTACTGCTCACCTGTGCAGGGTTTTTAGGGACCTGCTGCCAGGTACAAAGCTGCTCCCTTTTGGTTACTCCCACTTGGCCAGTGAGGAGGCTGGGACCATGTAGATTCCCTCAGCCCTGCCAAAAACAGCACAACTGCCTCTGGCTGTGGGGTTCCAGCTGCTCAGTGCTCTGGCTGTGGGACAGAGGTGCTACGTGAGCCAAGGCAGGAGAGCCCTGCTGGCTTTCCTCCAGGGGACAGCGGGAACGGGGTGCACCCCTGGGGTCCAGGAGTGCAGAGCCACAGACATGTGGGAGCACAGCCCTTCTGCCTCAGGAGAGACGGGGGGGCTCCCTAAGCCAGGCACTTCTTTCTCCCTCCCACCAGCCTGCAGTTGGCTTCCCACAGATAAGTGATAACGTGAAGTTCTGCTCTGAGCTCTTCGGGAGGGGGAACTTTAAAATGTTCTCCTGAGCAGTCACACAGCTTCAGGCTTTTCTTTGCATGGGTAAAACTTTTTCTCCCACTTGATTTCTTGAAATACTGGGATTTTTTTTTTTTTTTTTTTTTTTTTTTTGGCAAGTGGGTGCTTAAACTAGGGAAATTTCGGTGGTGCTTATGCTCTTTGATCCACCCTCATGCACCTTTTCACATGTTTGCAAAGGTGGATGGCACTTGGGCTTCTCTGTGTTAATTCACATTAGAACATGCTTCATTAATTCTCCATCATTTCTGGGAGCTCTGACATGCATTCACAGTGAGAAGATGTGGGTTTTGTTCCCAGAATGGCTGGTGACTCATCTTGTGCTCTAATGTTCTATACTTCCCTTATCTTTGCCCAACTTTATCCATCTGTAAATGAGAATACCAAGCCTGTCTACCAACTGTACTGAGAGCAGAGTGCAGTGGAAGTTTTTGTAAAATATTAGATTTTCAAAATGCCGCAGAACTGAGCCGACCAAAACTATTCAAAGACTTGTGCCAATGCTAGTCCTGAGCTTTGTCCAAAAATAATGGGAAAGAAGACTGAAAAAGCTGGAGTGCCTCAATTCGATGGGGGTTTATAGGCTATTTCTTTTTGGTTTGTTTTGTTTTAAGATTTAGCTTAGTTTTTTGGGTTTTTTTTAAATGTGAAATTCCAAATGCAAGCAAAATTATTTTGGCTGAAACAAAATACTTCATTTCATTCAGGGGAAAAAAAGAGAAAAAAAACAAGTTTGGATTTCTTCAGCATTTAGTTCTGGGTTGATCTAAAATCTGTGATCTGTGACTCACTTATTCACACAGATTTTACTGAAGGTCTTAGAGCCTTTGCAGGCCCTTGGCTGAAAAGCTCTGTACAGAGGGAGTTGTTACAGCACAACTTGATGATGAATCTTGAAAGTATCCAGCAAATGTGCCAGGCCAGCACTGTGCTGCCCAGAAATGATGCCAAATACAGACTTGCTGCAGCCCATGCTGGGTTCCCAGGCCAGGGTGGCTCTTCCCCAGAGCTCTGCAGAGGGAATCACTCCATCCACCCCCAAATCAATGCTCAGCCCTGGTTTCACACATCCATGTGCTGCTTGCATGCAGGAGCCAGCACTTTCTGCACTCTCCTTGATCTGAGCTCCCCTGAACACACAAGCCTGAGTCAAGTCACAAGGCATATTTGTGCTTAACTTACAAAAAATTTTAAAAAAGAAAGAGAAGCCAAGCCCAGAGCCATCTTTTCCCAGTACGTGTCTGGAACACTGAGCCCACTTTGCAGATGAGGCACTGGGAGGGGTGGTGATGCACAACAATCACAGTGAGGCACAGCAGTTATTCTCTTTTCTTTAATCCTAGCTCAAAACCAGAAAACCCCCACCAAAACAAAAAACCCAAACCAAGTGCTTATTATTATGTCAGGCACCTTAATTGTAGGGAATCTTCCATTTGTATGGGGCAAAACACCCAAACAACTGAAATGCTGGAATCCACCAACCTGTTCACACAAGGGCCCCAGCTCTGGTCAGCCTCCATGGTAAATTTTTGAAAGGAGGCACATGGCAGGAGTTGAAAGCCAAAGCAGGGGAAGCACCAGGGTTCCACCCATCCTGGGCACCTGTGCCTGCCCCAGAGCTCAGGTCTGTGGTGGGGAAGGGGAGTGGGGTGCTGCCTTCAGGAGGGATTGTCTGATCAGGCTCTGATTGCAGATGGTGGCTCGTGTCACTGAGTCACTTATTTGCCTGAAATCATAGAAAATCAATCCTCCCCAAATTTCTCAGTGCCAATTTCCCAAATGGAATTTGAAAGGCAAGACCAGCTTCAGCTTTCAGGCTTGTTAATGTCTCTGAAGCTGTCTGAAACTCCAGCTAGGCTAATCCTGCAGGGAACCTCTTTCCTCTCCTGTTTCACTTCTGAGCTACCGGCTTTAATTTATGGTGAGATTAAATTAGGACGTGCACTTGGACAAGGAGCTCAGGGCAGGAGGGTTCAGAGGCAGAGAGGGCAGGATGTTGGCCAAACCAAAGGTCAGAGTTGGGCCATTTTCCAAGAGCAGGTTACAGAACTCTCCCAGAAGAGGCACGGCTCCTCAGCTCCGGTGTGTGGGCAGGGCTGAGGGGGCTGCTGAAACAAAAAAAATTACCTAATTACCCAGCCCATATGCTCCCCTCCTGTGCCTGTGTAGGGGGAGCAAATCAGTGCAAGATCTCCATGGCTACAGAGGTGCTGCCTGCCCAGGGCACACACACCCTGTCCCCCCACTGCACCCCAAACTCTGCTGCTGTTGGGCAGGTCCCTCATCCTGGCTGCTGAAATACAGTCAGGCATGTTGGGGGAGACAGATAGACAGACTCCTGCACTGACAAAAACCACCACCTCAAAACAAGAGGTCATTTTGATATTCCCAAATGCATTTGTTGTCAGGGGGTTTTAATATCAGGAGGGTCCTTTAAAATGTCAATAACTCCTTTTTTGGGACTCTTTATCTAGAAACAGGAAAATTTAAAAACACCAGGAATTCTTCATGAACCAAAACCCTGTAACCTTCTCCCTTTTCTGCTTTCCTCTACCCAAAAGAGCCCATTTGGGTGTTTCACCCTTCACTCCTTGGCAGCATTCATGACAAGGGATGGTATTAGTGGGAGGTAAATAAAGACATTTTTGCCAAAGCATATTTCCTTAGCTGATGGTTTCAGCCTGCTCACCTCCCCCTGGTACCTGGGGCTGCCAGCCAGGGTCACTGGGCCTTTTCCAGGGGATCCAGGCTGCCCCAGGGAGCAGCTCAGCGCGGCGGGCGCTGTGTCCATGCAGCTTTTAACCCGTGGGGCTCTCGTTTTGGTTTGGCAGGTTTGACACCTGGCTTTCTTCTCATTTAAAGCTGCCCCCCAGCTCCCTGCTCAGCTACTCGGGCAACTACACGGACGACGGCAAGAGCTGGCGGGCGGTGGACATCAGGCGGCTGAGCTCCAGGGCCCAGCAGGAGCGCGGGGAGCGGCGGGCCTGCGGCCTGCTGCGGGGCCGGAGCTGCAGCCTGGAGCGCGCCCTGCGCCGCAGCCCGCGCGGACAGAGGTGGCTGCGCGCCAAGCGCCTCACGCCTGACCTGGTGCAGGTCGGTGTCCTGAGCCCCCACGGCTTCAGGGGTGGGGAAGGGGCTGGTGGGGATACGGAGCGGCTTGGAGGGTGAGATGGGCGGGTGGTGGAACTCATCCTGCCCGCTCGGGGCAGCCTTGGCCCAGGTGAAAGGGGAGAGGCAAAATGGTGCTCTGATGGGAAGCAAAGTGCCGTGGTGGAAGGTCAAGCCCTCCCAGGCACAGGTAGTGCCGTGTCCAACCTGTCCAGGTTGGCCCAGCGAGGGGAGCACCAGCTCCTGGCTCTCTGTGCAGCTTGGAGCTGAAGTCCTGTGGAAAGCCACAGCACCAGGTGGCTTCAGGCACGGGGATAACAACAGGCTGTGCACACAAACGTGGTAACAGCTCCAGCAGGGAGATTACTGCTTTTTTTTTCCCCTAGTTTTCCATCATGTCTCAGCATTGTGGAGTTTTGGGGTTTTTTTGGTCATAAAGCTGTACCCAAAACGGCAGCCGGTGCCTTGAAAGTGATTTTGCTTTGGGCCAGGGGCCAAGTCAGTGTGGGTGTCTCTTGCTTGTGGCTGGCAGGACAAGGGACATGGGCAGTCAGAGCCAAAGCCTCGATTACTCATTCTCCTGCCATCCACAGCAAATGACCTCAGGCACCAAGAAGCACACTGCCCTTTCTCCCGCAGTCCTGGGGTGTCACAGGTGAAGCCAGGACAGGAGCACAGCGAGTGTGGGTCACCACCACCAGGTGGATGGGCAGCTACAGCACAGAACAACCCAAAGAACAGCAAAACATTGCAATAACCACTGGAAAGGGGCAGGGGCCAGCCTGGGGGCTTGGATATACACTGAACAAGACCCTGAGAGACAAAGAAAGATTATTCTAGTACTTCTTCCCATTCCAACAGAGAAGTGACTGTGGAAG
This sequence comes from Luscinia megarhynchos, assembly GCA_034336665.1. Lineage (NCBI taxonomy): Eukaryota > Metazoa > Chordata > Aves > Passeriformes > Muscicapidae > Luscinia > Luscinia megarhynchos. The sequence goes on from JAPFBE010000003.1 coordinate 6,478,080, forward strand.
TGACTTCATTTATATTTCTATGTAGGCAGCAGCTTGCTGCATCCACTCAGCTTTGGTGAGTGCTACAGCTATGCTGCTTTCCTTCCTCTTCTGTTACCCTGAGGAGCAGCACACCTGAGGAGAGAGGGATACACTGGGGTTACATCTGGCCTGCACCAAAAAGGACTCCCCCAAATCACTGACAGTCCAGCACAGCAGGTCACCCTGAAGTCAGTGTCCAGGTGGCACATGCCTGACAGGGAGAAGATTTCTGGAGCAAAGCTACACTGTACTTTGTGTAGTAACCTCAAGAGAGGCAGTAGAGAGAGGGGACAGGGTCACTTCATCTCAGAGCATCCCTCACCTGAGCTTGTGGGCAGGGACAGCTCCTTAGGCTGGCAGGCAGCAGCTGCCCAGCTGGCCACCTCTGTCCCCAGGCAGCCCTGCAGGGCCTGCAGGAGGGCAAATTGGGCTGCCAGGTCCTCCAGCCTTGCTGGAGTGTCCCAGGTGTTTGTGCCAAGCAGTGCTGAGGGAAAGGCAAGGAACTGAGAGCTTAAAGCTTCCATTTGCTGAGCTGGGTGAGAAAGTAACTGGAGAAATGTGGCTCTGTGGTATCTCAGACCTGCTGCAAAGCTAAATCATCAGCTGAGCCCAAATCCTTCTCCTTAAAAGGCTGTTCATGTGCTACAGTTTTCCCCAGCCTGTGCTCCCGGAGCCTGGCATGCCAGCTGAGCTGGCTGGGTGGCACACACAGGCACACACACATATATGGATGCACATGTGCACACACAGACACGCCTGCCTGGGGCACCCTGCCTCTGCACCTATCCAGTTTCTCCCAGGAAATTCCCTGTGCAGCAGCAGTGGGAAGCTGAGCTGATGCCAGCCCCAGGGCTCCTCAGAGGTGAGCTCAGGGCCAGCCTGGGGGGACGTGCCCAGTGACAAACTCCCTGGGACATTTCATCAGCCCCTGCAGCTTTTTAGTTGGAAAGGGCATGGGAGGCTGCAGGGAGGCCCAGACCTTTGCACATCAGCCTCAGGATTGCTCTGCTCATGTTTTCATGGTCCTTTGGTTCTGTAAATCAATCAGAGAAACAAAAATTGGAATTTAAATCCCTTCTAACAGCATATAGATTCGAATACACAGAGAAACATAGTGATCCAGAGACCCTGGGAGTTGCTTCCCCACCACCAAAATTCAGTAGCAATCACTTTTTAAGACCAGGCATGGGCTCTGCAAAATGGTTTCTGGTCTCAGAGTGGTCTTAGTTGAAAAACAGCCAGTGGCAACAGCATTTCAGTCATACTGTGTATGTGAATCTGTGTGTGAGACCCCATCCCAGCCCTGGTGGCCCCTGGTGATCTGGGCCATCACAGCTTACAGCCTGACCTCCCTAGTTCATCCAGTCCCACAGAGATGGGGATTCCCTTCCTCCCTGGCCATCCCAGCTGTCCTTTTCCTTCTGGAAACCAGCACCTCTCCTGCCCCCAGCCCAGCACTGCTGCCCCTCTGCAGAGCTTGCTGTGCAGACATGTATTGGTAACCCAGCACTGCAGAGGGGTTTTTGGGGGTACCATATGTCTCTGCAAATACTTACTCAAAAAAACCTGCTCTTATGGTTTTATTTTCCCATTCTCCCTCTTTTCAGAGGTGTTAACAGAACACCTCTCTCGAGGGCTGACACGATGCCCACCCTGTTTCTCAGAGCTGCAGTCACACAGCAGCAGTTGTTCTCCCTTCCCTGCAGTTTATCCTGTATAGCAGCACTGGGGAAAGCTAATGGGCCCAGGTAATTTTATCTGATAGACAGAGCCAACGTGCTTGAATCAAAATGACAGACCATGAAGTCATGTTTTTTCACTTTACACTGCCTGCCCTGCCTGACCCAGCCATCAGCTGAGCCGCCTGCCACAGCGATTATTTCACCAGCCACAATGAAAATCTTTATTGGATGCAGAAAAGTCTTCAGTCTTAAAATCCAGCCTGCCTCAGAGATGAGGCTGAGGCTCAGCCTGCACAGCACCCCAGACACCTGCTGCTTTGCCCAGGAGCCCATCACCTCAAACCACTCTGGTGCTTTCCTGCTGGAGGGGCAACAGAGCAGGTTGGTTTGCACAGATCACCCACAGGGAAAATTTACAGCCCTGCCTACAAAGCACAGCCTGGAAAATGCTGAAGGCAGAGAAAAGCAGTACCAGGGTGAAAATCCAGTATTTGCAGACCCTCTCTCTAGGACAGACTGTTTGAGACTACTGACCAGCAACTGATGACCAGAAACTGCTGACCAGTAATTACTGACCAGCAACTAGTGACCAACAACTACTGACCAGTAACTACTGACCAACAACTGCTGACCAGCAACTACTGACCAGCAGCTCGTCCTGCCCACAGCAGATGCACTGGCACCCTGGTTGTGTGGCCTCTGAGTCCAGTCCACATCTCTTCTTGCTGCACAGGGGCAGCAGCTCACTCACCTGTCCATTTGTCCATCCTAGGGAAGGATGGGCACTATGGGGATTCCAGAGCCTCCTAGATCTGCCACCTCTTTGACCCTGTACCTCATCATCAGATGATGTTCTTTATTTACAAAAAATGCACACAGGGTATTTGGTTTTGATAGTTAATGCATGAGTTTATCAGAGAGAAAGCATATCCTGTGCTTATACTCATGCACAATGTTTATTTACATTTTTAAAGCATGTTTACTGACCTTAGCAAATAGTATTTCCAAGAAAGCTGCTCTCAGGTTAAGCAAATAAATTCCATAATCCTGCTGGCAGTGGGGAGGAGTTTCTCAGGTCATTCTTACCTTCTTTCTTTTGGGAGTTAAGGAAATTCAAACCCTTGGATTAACATCACCAGGAGCTGTAGGTGCTTTCACACCTACATCCAATTATTTCCTGCTGGAACCCACCCTAAACCTGGACCCAGGTAGTGGCTCATGGGGCAGGAGGCAGCCATGCTCCTAGTCTGGGCTATCCCTCCTTGGGCTGACTGAAAACAGAGCAAGAAGTTGTCTTCCACTAACTGTCTTTATATCCAAGTGAATTCTGGGTGTGTCTGCACTCCATATGCATATGCATGAACGCATGGAATTCAAAATAGATCCTGTACTCTGTAATTTGGGGTAGAAACTCACAGCTGAGGGCAGGTAGGCTTTGCAGGAGCTGCTCACTATCAGATATAGAAATGTGGGTATTTAATCAAAGTAAATAAGAAGCTTTCCCTATCAATCACAAAAAATACATCAGGCTGTCTGTCAGGTCTTATTCTCTGGGGTGATAAGTCACTGCAGGACTTAAGATATTCTCAGATAAATCTGTATCTCCAGTGTTTCGAGTATGTGTTCTTCACATTTTTCTTCCATTGACAGTTTTGTCTGACAGTTTTACAACTCCAGCTCCTTTTCTGCTGCAGAGTTGTTTCCATCAGTCTGCAGGAAGGTGAGACCCCTCTCCACAGAAACAATCAAGCAAGTGCTGAGCTTTATGCTGTCGACTGTCTCTGCTGAAATCAAAAGGCCCCATTGCCCAATTTTGTGGGTCAGGGCTTCATTAAACTGTAGGAAGCTGCACCAATGTTTGATGCAAAGGTCTCAGCACCCAGCCCTGCTCCTCTGCTCCCACTCCTCTGATGTGCCTGAAGCATCTCCTCAGGAACCAGCAGCCATGAGCACCACGGGCAGCACATGCCCACATTTTTGTTAAGAGGATGAGCTCTGACCTCAGAAAAACCCTAATTACACCGTCCATGCCTTCTCTGCTGCTGTGATTTATGTTCCCACTGTGCACTCTTCAGGGTCTCAGCTTTTGCACTGCAGGTACCTGGAAGCAGCAAGGCTTTCTAACTTTGGCTCCAAATATTTGCATACACACAGAGCTGCAAGAGACTTTCTCCACCATTTATCTCTTACTTAACACAGCTCTGTTCTGCTCATTTTTTATCATTTCTCAACCAAAGGGAAGGTGACAGAGTCAGCCACATTTTTCCTTGCAAGTGCTGCAAGATTGAAATCCATGACCATCCTTCCCCCTGCACCCCTTCTGTGGTTTTAGACAATTAATTGAGAAAATATTTTCCTGATAAGGCCACACCAGAGAAGAGGAGTGTATAAAGACTTGCTACAGGAACTGAGTAGAATTTTTTTTAATAAATGTTTTATTCTTTTTGGGAAGAAAGGTTTTTTTGCTTTTCATGAAACAACACTTCAGTTGTGGTTGAGTTTCTCAGGTAGTTTTTACCAGCTATTGGCATTTTGGCCTTGTTTATTGCAACTGATGGCCAAGGAAGGAGTGGTTGAGATCTGACCGAGGCCAATAGGGACGCAGAGGAAGAGACATGGGACATCTAGCTCCTCCTTTCCTCCTCCGACTGGGGAAGTGTCCTGCTCATCCTCTCCATGTTTATTTCTTTGTCACGCCTGGGTGATTCAGTGTTTTATGCCAAATGAACAGCTCGCACAGGAGGGGCTGAGAAGGACCTACCTCAGAGTTACCAAATGACCTGGGGAGATGCTGCATCACATCTTTGCTCTCAGCATGAAGGATGGCAAGGAGCAATGTGAGCTCCACCTCCCTTTCCTCTGAAACACATCTCCCAGATATCAAATTATAAACAAAACTCAAAAGAGTAAATTTGGCTTCTGGGTTCATTTTTAGTAAAGAGGATAAAAAACCTGATGCCCTTCCTCAGCAGAGGCATGGCAGGGCAGTGCTTCTGTGCCACTGTGTGCAACCCTCCATATATAAACTCTTGGCTATTAAGGCAGACTAAATGAAAAATTTTAAAAGGCCATTTTTGACTATGAAGGTATAATTTTCTATGCCATTTATTCCAGCCATAGATTGCTCATGCAATTTTACAAGCCAAACCACCAAATTTGATAATTGACTCCATTAGCCCAACGGTTCTCTATTTGCTGCTGGTATTTACAAAATATACACACAGGCTATTTGGTTTTGATAGTTAATGCATGAGTTTATCAGAGAGAGAACATATCCTGTGCTTATACTCACAGACAATGTTTATTTACATTTTTAAAGCATGTTTACTGACCTTAGCAAATAGTATTTCCAAGAAAGCTGCTCTCAGGTTAAGCAAATAACGAAGCGATCAGAAGATTATTTAACGAGGGAAGTGACTCACTGCTGTAATAACTGGAGGGCCTCCACCAGGAGTGCCAGGGCTGGAATCCCAGGCAGAGGGAAGAGTCCCATGGTGTGGAGTGATGTGGAATATGAGGTTTGCAGTGCCCAAGAATGGGGGGCTGTAGCCTCTGACCCTTCCTAGCCTGGCTATTAGAGCCAGAGGCTTCACTGAACTTGGTGATTTTATGCAGAAAGGCAATCTGACCTGATTGTTTGGGAACTAAAAACTTTAATACTAGAAAACAAACAGCAAGCTGAACAGTTTGTACTGAATGAACCAGGAAAGATGGTACAGGGAGGCTAGTTCCATCCACGAGGGCAATTGGCCAAAAGCAGGCGTTAGGGCATGTCTGGGGTATTTACAAACTTGGAGGAGGGGAGGAATTCGGGTGGGGTTTAGGGAGGGGGTCCAATAAAGAAGGTAGATTAGGAATATTAAAATTATTGCAGCCAAAAAGAACCAATGATAACAAGAGAAGCAGAGAACTTTCTGGCAATGATCAACATGCTGGAACTGGAGGATTCTGGGGGTGATTTTTCACTCACCACTACTGCAAGGGTTTTACCACGGCTTTAAGCCGTGGTCATCTGCACTTTTATTGGATTTAATCCCAACAGATTCTTGAAAGCTGAGTTGGGAAATGGCATTTTTGGATGGCACAGGTTTTTCCTAGGAAGGGTGGGTACCCGGTGTGCCCATATCCTCTGGAGCGGGCAGAGCGCAGCGGGCAGAGCGCAGAGCTGCCTGCACAGCACAGCCCGGGCACCCTGCAGTGCCTGGGGCTGCATGAGCCATCCTCCCCCTCCAGGGCCTGCCCAGCCCCCTGCTGCGCTGCCCGTCCCAGCGGCTCCTGGACAGGATCGTGCGGCGCTACGCCGAGGTGCCGGACGCCGGCAGCATCTACATGGATCACCTGGCGGAGCGGGACAGGCTGCGCCTGCTCTACACCCTGGCGGTCAACTCGCACCCCATCCTCCTACAGGTGCGTGCCACCCTGCCCCAGCTCCGAACACCGCCCCAGAGCCCCCAGCCTCACCTCGTGTGAGCTGTGTGCCACAGCCGTCCCAGCCCTGCTCCCGCAGCTCCCTGGCCTTGGAAAAGTGTTTATTCTATGGGTTGGGTGGCTGAAGCCAGGCAGACTCATGAGGTGCTCCCTGCATCAGTCTGTGAGGCTGGGGAGGGATAGGGAGCCCCAGATGTGTTACTGCACTAAGGCACTGTGAAATCCAGGTTTTACACATCCCCAATACTTCAAAGTGTTAGGTTTGCATTGCTAATGCATTACATAAAATCACAGCCTGTTTCTGGAAGAGAGAGCATGATTTCCCATGCTCCACATGGCAGTGCTGGGTTTTCTATTTGCCTGCTACTGGTAACTGGCTCTGGGTTTCAAAACTCTGCGTTTGAAAGTCGTGATCTGGGAGGCCTCACACCCTTCCCTGGACCCCTTCTGACCTGCCTGGCACGCAGCTCCTCTCCTTCCCTACATTTCCAAGGGAGAATCCTCACCTTTCCCATCCCACCTTTAGTCCTCACTGCTGGTTCTTGCAACCCTTCATGATCCAGGAAGAGAAGGTGGCAGTGGCAGCATCACCCATCTCTGGCCCCAGGCCAGTGCTGCACTCAGCAGCTCACAGGGCTCTGGGTGGTCCTAGGGAGGGGGAATAGTGCTCTGGGAGGCTCCTGGGGGTCACTCAGCTACCTCAGTTATGGGTCACTGGGACATGAAGCTGTGGCCCTCAGCACTCTGAAGACATGGGAATACAGCTTGAAGAGATGAGAAAAATATGCTAAAGAGAAAAAAGCTAGATGGTTGCTCAGAATGCCTTCACAGCAGTAGGGAGAAGTAACAAACATGAAACTGGACGAGTTCTTAGTGGCTTGGCAGGGTCTGAGGTGCTGGGGACACAGATGAGTTTTAATGCAAATGTCTGAGAGCTTTGTGCTGGCATGGCTCAGCAGTCACACAGTTGGGTTTCCACCTGGGATAACTGTGCTGCTGGCATGAGCTGCAGGGATGCAGGGAACCCAGCCCAGGTGTCTCCACTGGAGCAGACACCCACCACTTCTGCTCCTGAGACTACAAAGTCTCTTACAAATGAGCCTGGCAGTTCTCACCAATTAGCAAAAACTGCTTTAGCCCTACCTCAACTCCAAGCTGTGACTTCATCTGTTCACTGCTCATGAGGGACCCATCAAAGACACCTAAAATTAGCTGTTCTATGGCTAAAATTTTCATGAATCTGAAAACTATTATTATCTTGGACTTTCCAGTTAGTCTTTCTTACAGAGTAATCCTCAAAATACCAGATTCTTCCTCTGTTAAAAAAAGGGCTGTAAGAAAAAAAAAAAAAATAAAAGAATTCTAACTCCTCCAGAATGGGGTAGTAAGTAGCTTTCTGAGCTGCTAGGGCTGGATGGGGCGAGGACAGCAGCAGCTGACAGAAGGAGAGGACACAGTCCCAAGCTGCACCAGGGGAGATACAGGTTGGATATTAGGAAAAAGTTTTTCACAGAAATAGTGCTAAAGTACTGGAATGGTCTGCCCAGGGAGGTAGTGGAGTCACCATCCCTGGATGTGTTTAAAAAAAGACTGGATGTGGCACTTGGTGCCATGGTCTAGTTGAGGTGTTAGGGCATGGGCTGGACTTGGTGATATTGAAGGTCTCTTCCAACTTAGTCCTTCTGTGATTCTGTGACTGTGAGGAAGGGCTGCAGGATGAAACCCCAAACACAACCCAGCCGCTTGGGGCACAAAGGGCACTCTGAGAGGGAGGCGGAGGCAGGGATAAGGCCCCCATCCTGCTCTTCCCGCAGATGTTCCCCGACGTGGAGGGCTGGCCGTTCCCGCGGTACCTGGGCTCCTGCGGGCGCCTGGCGGTCAGCGCCAGCACGCGGCCCCTGCGCGACTTCCTGCCCGCGGCCGCCGAGCTGGCGGCGGACCTGGCGCTGCAGCTGCTGGCCGTGCTGCGCTCCATGGCCAGCAACGACCTCCACTACTTCTTCTACTTCACCCGCGTGGACGCCGGCACCTTCGGCGTGTTCAGCAACGGGCACCTGTTCATCCGCGATGCCAGCACGCTGGGCATCATCGACAGGGAGGAAGGTACTCGGCGGGCTCCGCGCCGCGGTCTGTCCAAGGGCTCGGGAGGCAGATCCTCCCCTCCCACCCTTGGCTCTCCTGCTGCCTTTTTTTACTTGATTAATCAAACGCCACTTACTGAATTAAATATCGAGGAGTTCACAGAGTGATTTACCATCAGCAGCTCCTGCCATCCTGGCTCTGGGTTGGGAAGGCAACAGGAGTTTTTGGTTTGGTGACCACTCTGTGGCTGGCAGCAGCTTTCAGCGTGCACGGTCTGCTGAATGCTCTCATTTGAATCCTCCTTTTAAAAATTTTGCCATGCAAACGTCAATGTTTGCAAGCAGAAATTTTGTCATTTCGTTTGTTCTAAGTAGTGGGTCAAATTGGACCCTTTTTACTTGCATCCATCATATTGACTAACAATGGTTATTATCATTATAACAACAACAAAATCCCCCCTTTTCTCACTTTTACATAAAATCAAGGGTTACTATTCAATTTTCACATAGTTCTACCCCTGCAAGTAGAGCTAGTCACTATTCTTCCAATAATTTAACAGTTTCATTTTGAATATTCACATTTTCAAAAGGTTTTTCCTCAGCTCACACATTCAGCTGAGTAGGTCTCAAATATTCAGAAGCAGCTGTCAGAAAATTTTCCACTGGATTTGCTTTTCTTACCCCAACAGCTATGACTGTTAACTTGACTCCAGCTAGATGAGCTGTTCTTGCAATGTAATGATTTTGGTTAACATGGAAAAAATTACAGGTCTGGCTATTTGTGGTAATTTTTTGTAGGAACTCCACATTTTAGGTTTGCACTCCAATTCTCTTTTTTTTCTGCGTCAGCTTGACTTGACAGACTCATCTCCAGTTCCTCTGACAGGCAGTTCTGCAGAGCTCTGTCATTCAGAAAAATATACATATTTCAGGAGCCAGAAGATTGGCTCCCACACAGCTTCAGCACTGGGTAATTTGTAGTGAAAGGTGGTCACAGCCTTGGTAACAAACCAGTGCTAACACGGAGGTACCAATATCTGTGACTGCCCAGGAGCTCCCTATTGTGTTTCTAACAAGTGCCTTAATTGTCCCCACCAGGGAGCCAGCTGATGGACGGCCAGCAGGAGTACAGGGATATCTTCAGCTGCCTGGCTGTGGACTGCCAGTCTGCACTTGTGTCCTGTGACTCCATCCGGGACGAGCACAGCCTCGTCCTGGTGTGCCAAGACCTTCTGCCCAAGCTCCTGGCGGGGAAATTCGTGCCCCCCGTGCAGGAGAGGGTCGATGCCTTCCTGCAGCGCTGTGCCCGTGGCTTTGGTGACAGCCAGGGCGCCAAGGGGGCCATGGAGGAGCTGGAGGAGCTGCTGAAACCTCTGCGCTCCTGCGACTCGCGCTTCGCCTACCGCTACCCCGACTGCAGATACAGCGACAAGTACTGACACAGCAGCTGTGCCAGCAGGGCCTGGGCGCTGCCAGTGCAGGACAGAGCAGCACCAGCTGGCAGAGCTGCCCCAAATCCGGGCTGCTCTCGGTGCAGGAGGGAGCAGAGTGCAGCGTGGGATTTATTATTCGTCTCCCCGAGAGGCGTTTGTTACGTGGGATGTAGACATGGTGTATGGTTTGTGGATTATTAACATTGTCATGACTGACAAGGGGCCACAGGATTAATAAATTTCATTCATGTTTTGGCCTTGGAAGAGTTTCCCATGCCATTTGTTGGAAAGCAAGGCAGGATGCTCACAACCAGCTAGATAGAGGGTCTTTATTGCCAAGAAACCAATGGAGATGATATATAAATAATATGGGATGGATGGATGGATGGATGGATGGATGGATGGATGGATGGATGGATGGATGGATGGATGGATGGATGGATGCAATTAAGATTTTCCCTGTGGCTATTTTTAATGTGTAAGAATCATAGACAAACTGAACAACCAGATCAGTTCTGTACCATCACAGCTTGCTTTTATAAAATATTTAAATTTTATTACTTTGATGGCATACAGAACAGAAAGACACAATCAACAGCATTAAGGTTCCATGTCTCTTGAGACTTAATTTCTCTAATCCCCAAATATAATTGCTTCTAGTCTTTCCCAAGTCAATGGACAGTAATTGTAGACTAATACAAGGCATTGGTTTAAGATGAGGAAAAAAAACCCAGCTCTGGGATGGGATCGTTCAGCAGATATTTTCACATTCTTCTCTCTAAAGTGGAAGAACCATTTGCACAAAACCATTCAGAAAGGAAAATTACCTGAAGAGGAGAAGGAACACAGGCAGAGGATGAGCCATTAATTTACACTGAGCCTGACAAACACTCAGTACTCCAGTGTAGGTGCTGGGGCAGCCCCAAGAGCTGGGCATTTCTAAGTTGTGACCAGCAAGAGCTCCTCATCCATTTGCCTTCCAGAGGAGGAATTGGGAACTTAAAACTTGGAGTGGTGAGCTCATTTCACAGCCGTTGTCAGCTCAGGGCTAGATCCAGATGCCTCATTTTTGCGCAAGATGGTTGCAAAAGTGGCAAAACACAATTTTCTCACCCAGAATCTGTCAGCCTCTCCCATGTGAGCTCCCTGTGAGGTGTCAGAAGCCCACACCAAACCTTCCCTGATGTGTAGGGGTCAGACAGACCTCGCCTGGGTTTGGGGCTTTCTCCTGGGATCCAGGAACACAACAGCCACTGAGCAAATTTGACTGAGCTGAGTGAGAGACAAGGGTTTCTGGATCTCATCCACAAGAATTTTCATCATGGAAAGGGTCTTCTAGCTATGGTTCAAGAAAAAAATGTAATCAACATAAAGGCAGAAAAATATGTGAGTGCATTTGCATTGCCAGTGGTTGTTCTGGTTTGTGTAGTACAGGGAAGGGTTGCAAATCCAGATTTTGTGTTGGCTGTGAGGGGCTCTGTGCACACAGAGCATCCAGCCTGGGGTTCCAGCAGGTGTGGGTGGAACAGGTTGGGCATCCAAACCCACACACATCTGACATGGAGGAAATCTGACTCAGGACAATTATTTTGCCTCTCTTCCTGGCATGAAGTATCAAGTGCACCTTTTACCTCTCAAGATGTAGAAACATTGGAAGTAATTTGTAGGTAAGTTTAGCTGCAGGCCCAGATGGTCAGACAGCAAAGAGGTTTAAATATACAGCCTCAGCTACGGCTGCAGCCTCCTTGCCTGGCTTCAGTCTATTTCTACATCATGGCTTTCTTCCAGAAAGAAAAACATGTCCTTCACTGAGATCCACAAGGCTGTCTAACAACCTGCTTCCACCAGTTTCTCTTGAATCTATCTGCATCTCCAATCTCTTGGGGTTTACCTGATGGCTGGGTGTCAGCTCTGGGCCCCTTTTCCTTCAGAGATTACCCCCCACTGGCCTGGGAAACAGAGAGGATGAGTGTGCTCAGCACCTTAGGCAATGCCAGCAGCAGCCCAGATCCCCCAGGACCAGCCCAGCACTGGGCAGAAGGACAGAGGAGTCACACAGGCCCTGGCACCTCACAGCCTGAAGAGCTGGGGCTCAGACAGAAGAGTTCTGCTTTGGTTTTTCTTTGCTGCTTGGACTCCTTGGGCAAGGCTGCAGCAGAAGCTTGAGACACATAGCATCTATTTTTACAGGGCTTGATTCAAAGATGTTAAAGCTGAGAGGAGTCTCCCTGCTGCTTTTAATAGACTTTGAGATGAATTTAAATAAAAAAACCTCAGTCATTATTAAAAATAACGAAATTGTGGATTTACAAATAATTAAAGCATTGGGAGCTGTGTTCTCCACCAGTTTCTTTGCAGACATTGATTACAAAGGCCAGGCTCATGTAAGACTGTGACTAATAAGCCAGCCATAAAATCAGTCCATGGCTCAGAGAACAATAATTTTCCTAAACTAAATCTCATTTCCCTAGCCCTTTTTTTTCTTTTTTATTTTTTTTTTCTTTTCAGAATTGCCAAATTTTACTCTTAATATTTTCCTTTTTCTTGGCAGTCAAACTCTGGAATCAGTGCCCACCCTGTCTGCCAGCTTCAGTCAAGCCTTCAAATCCTAGTAAGCCAAGCTCCAAAAGGATGCGAAATTAACTTATAAATGGCAATTGTTTAAAACCTAATCCTTCCCAAAAGAACTCTCAAGCAATTTTTTCCTCTCTGTGTTCGAGTTATTTCTGTCAGTGGCTTTGTTTGAGCCTTTGCAAACTGTTCCTGGTAATAACTTCCACTGTTTCCACAGCAGAACCAGAATGGCAGGAGAGATCTTCCACCAATGTCCCACTCAGCCTCAGCTCCTCCTTTTCCTTTGGGTAGTTTGCAGCTGCCTTTATGCTCAACTGCTTATCAGGTGTCTCTCTTAGTTTCCTATGTCCCACATATTTTTGAAGTTTTTCATGTCAAGAGGTTTGAAAAACTGCATTTTTTGCCTTATTTTGACTAGCAGCATATTTTGACACTCATTTCTCAGGGGGTTGAGACTGCTACCCATCCTGGGGGGGTTGGAAATTCGGTTTCCCACTCCACAGCTTTTGTGGGTGATAATTTCTTGCTCCCAGCTTCCCACAAGGGGCTGCCCAGAAAACATCGTGGCACTTTGGAGAACTTGGAGCCACCACTCAAGAGCTCCAGCCCACAGGAGCAGCCAGTCAGGCACATTTCATGCATCTTCCCAGCCAGCTCAGCCAGCATCAGTTGTTTGCAGGTGCTTTTTATTTGCCTTCTGGTTTGCTGAGACTTTAGCATGCACTTGGGTCCCATTTGCCAATTACTCTCTACAGCCAGGTGCTCTAGGTGCTTTATTGCTAATTCTTCCTCAGCTTCTCCCATCATCCCATGAATCTGAAAGGGGAGCTTTAACAAAAATATTGAGTGTCATGAGATGTTATGAAATCACAAGAACCAGCTCTGTGGTGTTCTGAATTGGCTCACCAAGACACATTAATTTGATTAATAGGTGAGTCTGTCTGCTACTGTACCTTCTGCTCCCCTAATTCAGTGCTGAAAGGTGCTTGGTAACCACCCTGAAACTGCAAAAAAAAAAAAAAACAAAGAGGAATTTTAGGGAAGGGAAAATTAAATGAAACAGCTACTCCAGGCTGGGGGGCTGGGAGAGACAGGCACTGTTTTTGCTTTATGGATTACAGAATATGGGCAGACTCATCTGCTCTCCTCCCCAGGGGCATGGTCTCAGCCAGAGTGGGGGCAGTGGGGTTTTAGAATGACCTGAACAACTGAAAAGAGACCCCAAGGAAGAGTGAGGATGATCCAAAAGTCCAGAAGAAGTGAAGAGGGAAGAAAAAGGTGGAAAACTAGGGAGGGACACCTGATAAAGATCCTCCAACAGTTTTGTTTCAGTCATAGCTTTACTTGCATCATTCTACCTTTCTGCTCTTCTACAATATCTATTCCTTGCACCACAGAGTATAAATGACAATAGTTAGTCTAGAACAAATTTTTCAGGTGTTAGAAGAACAGGAATACACCAGCCTGTTCCCTGGGGACATGCAGGTTTAAAAGAAGCAACTTGTCAGGTTTTACAGTGCTCTAGTACTACTCAGCAAGGATGCACAGAGCTCCAGCCCTCACTTTACACAGTTCATTTGCTGCATTGCATGCAAAGAAAGCTCTTTAGACTGAACACCCACAGAAATGTCATGCAAGGTTTGTGTTTGAAAAGGACCTTGTCAGTCACACAGGAGTTTTCTTCCCCTCTCAAAATTTAAACATTCATTTGGATAAAGGCTTGTCAGATTCATTCCTCTAGTGATGCCTTAAAATAGTGGGTTTTCTTGCTTTGAAAAAAATAATCAAGACACTTGGAATAACTCAGGAACTTTTCACAGGGACTGAAACCTTCCTCAGTTCACATTCTTGGTGCAGAAAGGGTAAGAGAAAAGATCACCCTGGGTTTCACTCTGCTTTGGCTGGAGCAGCTGTAAACATTTACTCTTTTTTTTTCCCCAACACCTGAAGATGAAGATGGAGAAAATGAAGTGCTTTTCTGTGTTTGCACTGTACAAAGCAGAACAAAGCAGGGGTTTGTGTAGAGTTCAGGCTCTGCTAAGGACTAGAGGAGAAGGGTGCTGGAACAATGATGCTGCTGGGGGCAAATGCTGGGATTAAACCTCTCTGCACCCAGACAGGGCACTTGTCACCATTTCAGACATTCAGAAAGGAGTCCCTGCATCACTGCTGGTGCTTCAGAATGGAAATCCCTTCAGCAGGTGGAGAAGGGATGGGAACAGCTGTCCAGACTTCAGGAAATCAGTGATTTATCCCTTCCTGTTTCCACTGCTCATTCTGCCTGTCCCTTTCCAGCAGAGGCCCCCCATGGGTGCCCTTGTCACAGAGGGATGAGGGGATCAAACCTCCCAGGTGTCAGGGGACAGGAGCAGGTGCCTGAGGAACCAGGGGTGATGGGGGCTTTCCATCAAATGGCTGCATTGACTAGCAGCAAATATTGACAGGTGTCTGTGTCTACAAGGTGTGAAAGAAAAAAACAAACCTGCAGGAAGTGCTCTTGTTGCATTCTGTGAGCAAAATGACCAGAAAAACCTAAAAAACATCTGCTGACTTGTTCTGTCAAAGTGCTTAGGGAAAGGCTCTCTGAATTTGAGCACTTTGACTTTTATTCCAACAGGAGTTCTGGGGCAACCAGGGGCTGAACTTGGTGGTTGCACATCCCTAGGCAGGAGCCAAGCAGAGCTGTCTAAAAATACAACTTTTGCATGACTGGAGGATTGCATGTGCAGCAAGATAAAATTACTGGGGAAGGAGGGCAGGAAAAAGGAGCTTCTGAATGGAGGACAGGAGTACAAATATGACCTTGAGGTGCCACCAAAAACTGTATATATTTATTAAAAAAAAAGTCAAACCCCTCAGCACTGGCAGATGGAAGAGGAAGTATAAAAGGTCAAAAAGGCATGGAAAAAACAGGACTTTTCTAACAGGATCAGAGCCTTCAAAAGACTGTCATTCCCAGAGGTGTCCATGTTCATGGGATTTTATGAGAGGGATTGTTGATAAATTTGATAGCAAACACAGACTGAGCTAAAGGACAGAGGACTCTCAGTACTACAGAGGCAAAAATCAGGAATTTTTGGAAAAGCTGCCCCCACAGGCTCCCTCTTTTCCCTGCTGCAGACCCAGATCCACAAGCACACTCTGAGACACTGGCCAGCTTCTTCTGGGCAGGTGGGAGCAAAGGGCCTCAGATGGAGCCCCCAGGCCCCCTCCTGCTGCTGGTCAGGATGGAGGGATGGCTCCCTGGCACAGGAGTGAGCTCATCCAGACAGAAACTTTGGAGACTGGATTTGCAGGAACAGCTGTAAGCTGCTTCATATCTTCTCTAAGCCTTATATGGAGCCCAGTGGGAAAGTGGGATCTGCTGTGATCTCTGCCCAAGATTTTCTTGAGGAGCCCTGCAACAGTGGGATCTCTTTAAAGACACCACATTAGAAGTTCACAGTAAATGTGTACTGACAATAAATAAAAAATATACACACACATACCCCAGGTGGCCAAACAGCAGCACAAGGCAGCAATTCTAACCAAACAGACACCCTTCAAAAAGTAGGAATCAGATGCAGAAATTAGGCAAATTAGATGCAAGGCTACAGTAAGGCAGCCCCAGAACAGGAATCCAAGGAGTGACTTGCTAACAGCGTGGGGGCTGACAATGAGCCCTTTCTCAAACACATCAGAGGCAGAGAGGCTGCCAGGAGAGCTGCTGAGGCCAGCAGGAAATCTCAGTGCAAGGCAGCCCAAGCAATGAAGAAATCAGAATTTTGCAATGACAGTCACAGGCGGTGCTTCAAAAAGAAGCAGGAGTAAGAGCTTAAGTGACTCTGGTAATTCTAAAATCAGGTGAACCCCACCCCAGTCTCCCCTCTGAGAGAGCAAGGAGCACATGAGGGAGGGTGGGGGTCGTGCACTAAGGTTTTGATGCTGTTTGGCAAATAAAATAGTGAAAAATGGGTGGAAGTGAGGAGCCCTGCTCAGGGTGTGTGTGATCCCACCCAGGGCAGGTGCTCTTCATGGGGACAAAACCAGGAGCAGAGCAGAGGCTCCAGGGAGCTCAGGCAGCCAGGGGAGCCTGGGAAGAGCTGGGGTTTCAGCACAGTGCAGAGGAAAACAGGAGGATAACTGGATACCTGGAGGGACACAGGCATGGGCTTTCCCAGGAGAGGCCAGCCTTGAGAGATGCCATGAGCCTGGAGAGAGGAGACTGCTGAGGAATTCCCTTGTCAGGGTAGTGCAAGGACACAACAGGACAAGGATCCTGCTTTGTCTTGTTCCTTACACTCCTCCCCAAACACAACACCAGAGATCTGGCCCAGTGTGCCAGCCCAAATGTCACAGGAATGGCAGGAACGAGGGCTGGGGCTCCCAGGGTGATGTCCCAGGTTGTCATGACCAAGGAAACATCTTTCTCAGTTGAAAAGGAGTCTTAAGTTTTGCAGTGTCTATAAAATTATAGATGTGAGTAATTTTACAATATTTATGAATAAAGCTGTTGCAACATATCTACTAATGACTCACTGTCTTCTCAAGGAAACACCCTAATTTTTCACTGATATCCCCTTTTGGGGAATAAAAACCCCAAACCAAACCCAACTTGAAGGAAATAACCTTATCCTGATCCAAAGAAATTGTCTTAACATCAGAGTTGTGAGTAGGAGGGAGAGAACACTGAGTAATGGCACATGGGAGCTTTGAGATCCCAGATCTATTAAAGTGCTGGTTTGCCAGATTAGCCACTTTGCATGCCTGGAAATGTTCATTCAGAACAAACTTTCATCACAATCAAAAGCAAGTTATCAGGCAAAAATGCATCTGGTTTAATTTTCAAGGGCTGGTACTCTCAAGAGACTTTTTATTTCAACATCTGAAACAGCTTTCAGTGGCTGTTCATGGATTAATACAGGTTCCTCTCCTCTCACAGAGTCAGAAAGGCCCAAGAGGGTTGTTCTGCTATTTGTTTGCTCTTTAGAGTTTGGAAACCTCGGGGTCAGAGAACTTTCTTTCCTCCCAGGTGAAACTGGGAGGAAAAGGCTCAGGAAACTGTCCATCCTCCTTCTTCTTGGGTTTTTGGAGAAATTAACTACCATTACCAAGTTGTGTTGTTGTTGTACCCAAACCAGCTCTCTCTGTTTCTCCTTCCAACCATCCTCATTCCCTCATGTTTACTCAAGTTGAGTAATTTCTCTCAGAGGAGCAGAGAGATCCCAGACTCCCTCCTGAGGGACAATTTCTCACTGCAGGAATTGCTTCCCTTCTTGGGACAGGGAAGGGAAACTCTGTCCTCCTGCAGCTGGAGAGGTGCCAGGGGGAAAAAATTCCCTGTGGTGAAGAAATTACAAAGAGAAGAAATAGGGAAAGTTTGTTACCACCCAAACCACCACTGGGTGCCCCAGTTCCAGCCTAATTAAGGGAGCAGACCCCAGGGCACGAGGTTTTCTGTGCTTCTGCACATCAGATAACTGTGCTCAGGGGAACCTGCCATCCCAACAGGTATAACAAATACATTAAAGAAAGCAGAAACTGTGAATGAGGTTTCACTGCAAAAAAAATGCAACTCTTTCTAGTTCATTTTCTATTAATTGGACCACAGGTTTTTTTCCCTCTGCTGACCCAATAACCACTGGTCAATAACTTTGGGGGATAAAGGAGGGAGGCAGAGGAGGGAGAGACTTCCCCATTTCCCTGTGTGGCAGGGAAGTGATGACTCAGAGCATTTTAGCACAGCAAGAGGCAAATGTGAAAAGAACAAGTAGAAAACCACAAAGTAATTCAAGTCAAACCAACATTTAAAACAGCATTTTGGTGATGGGGACTAAGGTGAAGGAGCGTTGGAGGGACATTACGCCTTCAGTTTTTAAAACTTTAAAGACATTTAATGTTTCTCAGACAGCCCAAACAAATGAATCATCTTGCAACGAGGCAAATAAAAGCCTGTTTTAAAAAGAACTATTTTTCTTGTATCTCAGAGTATTTGCCATTATCAGTGACAGGCACAGACCTACCTACAGTATTGAGCTGATTGCTTTATGGTATCTTTTGGTCTGGAAGTTTCTTGTAATGCCAACTTATTCTTCAAACCCAAATATTTCCTCCCCTTTGAGCATTAAATCCACCAAGAGAAGGTGATGAGCATGGCTGAGACACAAGGAGTGTGTCAATGAACAGAAAGGCTGCACTAGGGATGTTTGCCAATGACAGCATGGAGATAAATGTGAAGAGAAAGGGAAGGTATTTTGAGAAGGAGAGATGAGCACAGCCACTGAAAAGCACCAAAATGAGCACACAAATAAGGCACAGGAGACATTCAAGAAGTGAAGAGATTTGCCAGAATAGAGAGAAAGAGGGCTTCTTCTCTGGCAGATCTCAAGCAAGATAGCTTGCCAAACAAACTGGAAGAGGAAGGAGGTGCAACGACACAGCAGTGAGCAGCACTTCCTCTCTATATGAGATTTTTTTCTTGTGTATTCAAGTTTTTCAAAAGCAGTCACACCACCCAGCTTCTGGAAGATGAGAAGAAATGCACGTCCCTTCTCCTCAGCCACAGAAAAACGCACTTTTTAAACTCACATTATCCACTGCTGCCCTGCACCCAGTGTCCCTGCAGTGGGGGCAGAAACCCCAAATGCGGGTAATCTGGCAGGGAGGAAAAGCAATCACTGAAGCAGAGTGCCCCTCTATCCCCCCTCCAGTACCAAAATCCAGCAGCACAAATCCTCATCCCTTTCTCAGCAGAACTCAGAGCCCTGGGTGGGAAAACACTGCATTCCTCATGTTCCTGCTGATGAGCAGCAGGGCTGGTGATGAGCAGCTCCCGGAGCCAGCAGCTCTGCAGGGACACCCCTGTGAGCCCAGCACCGGGCGGGATGCTGGGGGCAGGAGGAGGTTTGGGGACAGCACCAGCCCTCCCCGGCACAGGGCTGGGAACATCCCTGCTGGGGGCCGAGTGGATTTTCCCGGCGCAGTTTCCCAGCTCGGCGGAGCCCAGCAGCGCGCCCCAAGCGCGGCAGGAGCCGGGGAGCGGAGCCTGGGCTGGGCTGGCAGGGCTGGGCTGTGCCCTGCAGGCGCCAGCGCGACGGAGGGGGGAGGCAGCAGAGCTGGGAAAGGCTCCTGGCACACGCAGGGCAATCAAACACCTATTCAAACACTGCAGCACTTCATTCACATGCTGTCTTATGTTCTCCCATCTCGTGGTTGTGTAAATAAGCCATAGAGAGCATTAGCCATGGCATTCTTCATAACACAGCAGTAATTGCTGGAGGCTCCATCGAGCTCTGTAAACAGCATTTTGCTCTGATTTTGGAAATTAGGAACTGAAGTTGCACTTAGGATAATTGCCAACTCATTTTGCTCGGTGCTGGAAAACCCATTCCACCTTTCCTTTTCACTTTGTAGCTGCTGAAGCAGCTTTTCAAAGGTATCCTGACTTCCTGACACACACATTATTTCTCTGTTAGCAGAACTGAGTGGGGTTTATCAAGCATTCAGTCAAACAATTTTTTTGCCTGCCCAGACTTTTGCCCTGCCAGAATTTGCTCCTCTACTTCGTAATTTGCTACCTTAAAGAAGAAACCAAACTGTATTCTTGCATCACTCAGACACTTCTCACAAAAACTGGTATTTTTCCCTCGATCTTTTAATTTTTCTTTCACAGGGGAAATGTCTGTATCTTAGAGATAACCCTGTAGAATTTCTGATTGGAGAACATGGGTAAAAGCTGAAAGATAAAAGAAAAAAAATAATTACAGAATCATTAATGTTGGAAAAGCCCTTCAGGATCATCAAGTCCAACCTTTGGCCAAACACCACCACACCAGTCAAACCACAGCACTAAATTCTACATCCAGTTGTTTCTTGAAAATTCAGGGTGACAACACCAAATCCTGGGAAGCCCCTTCCAATGCTTGACAACCCTTTCAGTGAAGAAATTCCCCGTGAGAATGAAGATGGTGAAGCAGGATTTAAATGTTGGGTTGCAACTTGACTTAGGATCACTTGGTGACAGCACACAGCTCAGTGCACACAGACACAGCAATTTCCCTCATCCATGTTTAGGAACACCAAAATCTCATTGCTTTTGAGTGCAGGAATGGATAATGATGATCCATGTGGAGCTGAGGTATTTTTCTCCTAAGATGTCCATCTGCCCAGGATCTGTTGTGGGCTGGTTCTGGGCCAAAGCTCAGTATTTGGATGCAAAATGTGTGCCATGGGGCACCCCTAGGCTGGGCCCACACTGCTATTTCTCAGTTACACTATACCCCATCAACCTGTCACTGAAACCAAGTTTTTTATTTTCAATCTCCCAGTCAGGTATCTGGTATCCTCACCCTTATCTGATGGCTGCATATCAGCATCCCTGGGCTGCCCAGGCACTTCTGCCTCCCAAATAGAATTACAATCACTTTGCCACCTAAGAACAAACCTTTCTGGGTGCTCTCACGAGGCTTCCAGGGTTGCACCAGGAGGTGCAAGAGATGGGCAGAGTATTAATGAGCCCACACTTCCCCCTGCCCCCCAAAAAACCCCAAACGTGGCAACTCTGACTGGCTGCTTGTTCTTGTCCTTGGATTTCATCACAGCCCAAGTGAGGCTGCTCCTGGTGCCTCACTTACCCTCCAGCCAATGTTCACTCCTACCTGAGGGCCACTTTGCTTCCTAAACTGGTCATTTCTGCACCCACCTGAACCCAGCTGGCAGACGAGGTGACCAAACCCTGTCTGCACCCACTGCCCACCTCTCAGCCTTCTCCAGGTGCCAGAAAAATCCTCCAAGTTCACTTCACTGCTATGGTCAGCCTGTGGGACAGCCCACTGGCAGTGATGTTCTGATGTTCCCTGACCCCTACATTTTCTGTATGCTAAATGAACAGATTACAGCTCCAGCAGCATCCAGGACATGAACTGCATGTTGCACTCAGCATATGGCATTGACAGCTGCAGCTGACTGACCACTGCCACAAGAAAAGCCCAGGTTCCTCAGAGAACTGCTCAGTTTCCCAGTGGATTGGTTATGAGAAGCACAGAGGAGAAAGGGGTGAAGACATCCTTTATGCCTGTTCATTTTCCCTGTGCCTGCAAGGCTGAAGTAAATGATAGCCCAGCACACGTCTTAGGCTGCTCCTTCTCTCAGTCTTCTCTTGTGGTGTCCCCTCCTGACTTTTTCAATGATTTTAAGTTTTTGCATGTACTTGGAGCCAACTGTCTCATGCCACGTTTCAGTGCTCCCACGGACTCTGGCCATGGCTGAGTTGTTCGGGTGTGACTCCTCCAAGAATCTTCCAGCTCCATGAATTAAAGGAGTCAGTGCCTCAGCCCATTTGTTTAACCATTAGCCCATCCATTAACCCTTGCCTGGGATTTTGCTACTTTTAAATTCCTCTGTCCTACAGCTTGAAAATACCGTCTATGTGAAAAGAAGATTGTGGGATGTCATTTGAGAGCAGTGCTCTATCCTATTCGAAAGCAGAGTGTGCTGCCTCTCTTCTGTGAGAGAGGAACCACTGCCTGACAGGAGCTCAAGGGCAGGACAGGAGGGAGGCAGAGGGCTCCAATAAATCCATTTTCATCCTAGTCCACACATCCCCCAGCTGCTGTGTGCCCACTGCCCCACTGTTCCCCAGGCAGGGGCAGCAGCAATTGCATTTTAACCCTTTAGCAAGGTCCCTGGCAGCAGGAACTGGCAGTGCCCTGTGAAACACTGACACTGCTGCCTGGTGAGGCTGGGAGCTGAGCCCTCCCACTGAGGTGCCTCTTACCATCTTCCAACCCTTTCAGGGTTTCTATGGCTTCCCAAAATATATATGCTCCTCACCCCTCACCTCTACAACTCATCCCTGCTCCCTTTACCCAGTGCAGGGGTTCAGGCCAGCACTGCTCCTCCTGGGCACGGCGGCTGGCAGTGCAGCTCCTGTGTCAGGGATGTCCCTGTGCTCCAGACACAGCTGTGCTGCACGCCCTCCCCGTGTCCCTGTCACCACAGGGCTCTGCCCAGCAGCTGCTCTCCATCTCCTCTGTGTTCAGCTCTGCATGGAGTCTCCAGCACCAACAAGGAAATGTGTTTCTCCTCCCCCAAATGTCCTGCTCTCCCCTGTTTGGAGGAATGCCGTTGTTTTCCTGGAATGAGGCTGCCCTGTGCCCTCCCCTTGCTGGCAGCCTCGTCCCTGGCACCCTCTGCCCTGCACTGGGGTTGAGCTTCAGCTTCATTTTCTGCTTGAACTTGTCTGGGTGCCACCTGCACCCCTCCCTCCTCCACTCTCAGCACCAGCACAGTGGAACAGGCAGCACTGGCTCTGACCTGTCCCCGAGGTAAATCCTCACATTCACCAGCCTTGTCTCCATGCACTGTCAGCTGGAGTCATTCCTCTGCCTGCTCCCACTCCCAGCCATGAAGATCACAGAATCGTATTTGCTGAGAGCTTAGAATAGATTTCAGAGCTCATCTAGTCCCAACACCCAGCCATGGGCAGGGACAGCTCCCAGCAGAGCAGGGTCCTCAAGGCCTTTATCCAACCTGGCCTTGAACACTGCCAGGGACGGGGCATTCACAGCTTCTCTGGCAGCCTGTGCCAGGGCCTCATCACCCTCACAGGGAAGAATTTCTCCCTAGTATCTGAGCTAAATTTCCCTCTTTGATCTTGTAACCATGCCCCCTTTTCCTGCCACTAGAGTTTCTGGCAAAAAAGTTCCTCTGCAACTTCTCTGCAGCCCCTTCAGACTCTGGAAGGTTCTCTGAGCTCTCCACACCACCGTCCCTTCCCCAGGATGAACAGCCACAACTTTCCCAGCCTGTCTTCCTGGGGCATGTGCTCCAGTCCTGCTTGTCAACTGCACAGCCCTTCTCTGAACCTGCTCCAGCAGCTTCATGTCCTTCTTTTGGCCAAGTCCTTCTTACATGAAGCTTTCCTACCACACTCATCTGCTGGCCCCATCATGGCTCTCTGCTCTAGCTCCAGGCACAGTGGTTCTGACCCAGGGAAGCTCAGGCTTAAACACCCTCCTAACCCTTGCACTAAGCACCATGTTTGAACTCCTTCCCAGGATCAGGGCAGCAACCAAGCATGAGTATCCTCTTCCCCACGGTCTTAGCTGAACCCTTGTATCTTCTTTCATCTAACCAATAAATTTATTTGTGGCCAGGAAATCACCAGCTCTGGAGTCCCCAAGCCTTGCCCACCTTTGACCCAAGAACTGGCTCAACTTAGCAAAGCCATGCTCCCTGAAGCAAAGCATCATTTTAATGCTACTTGGAAGTCCTTCTTCCACACAGAAAGGAACAGATTCAGGGTACTTTCTCTTTAGGATCAACAAGATCTCTGCCACACAAATCCAGGAAGTTTTGGGATTTCCTGTCAGTAGGCACTTCTCACTTTTTAGTGATTTTCATCTAAATACTCTGTATACAGACACCAACATCACTACTTCTAAACTGTAACCACTGGCATGATCTCCAAAAAAGCAAAGTTAAACTGCTCCCAAGTTACGTATCCAGAGGAAAAGCTTTAAAATCAAAATCTCTGTTGAATATATTTATGGAAGGACTTAATTAAGCCCAGAAACAGATGACTGTTTATTCTCCCCATTTAAGGATCCCTTTTTGTCAAGCTCCTCAAGGAGTTCTCAGATCCACAGCTCAGTAGCAAATATTACTCATTCTTTCTAATTCCTTCTTATCTGTAACTCAACTTTATATTATTTTTTAACCTATTTTTACCTCTGGTTTTATCCATCCCTCTAACAGTATCATTTTTCTATCAGCCAGTAACTTTTTGATAATTCTTGCAGCAAATGCCACGTCTTCGGCTGTTTTCATCCTTTCACATTTTCATCTTTAATCTGCCTGCTACCACAATCTGTAGCCATAAGCAGATCAGAATCACTTGCAGTGGGGCTCAGCTGTGGAGCTCAAGAGCCCCAAGACCAAGATTCCTTGGGAAGTTCAGCTCCAGACTCCAGCCTCCCCCCACCCTGCCCAACTCCTAACGCTTGGGAACACCCAGAGATTACAAATGCTCCACCTGGCAGCATGTGCTCCGTAACTGAAGAAGCAGAAGTGCTTCTTAAGAAGTACAACTGACCAAATATTAACTTGTGCTTTTTTAATAAAGTGAAACAAAAGCATTCTAAATCATAGCAGCTTATAGAACCAAATTGTCCATCGCTTGGGAGCAGAGTGTGATTAAGAAGTATGGAAACTGCAAAATATTAAAGCCCTGCAGCAATTCCAATTCATGACAACCCTTCCCACAGCACAAGAAATGCTGTCTGATGCTCTACTGATTTGGCATTGGCAAAATATGAATATTCTTCCTTGGTAATGCCATATCCTCTTTTCCAAAGTGGAGGAAAGGTACAAAGCTCTTCTGATTAGCACACAGTAGTCTTTCCCTAATTAGCAATGTTCTTTTACAGCACTGAGAAATGAGGACCTTTTGTTTGCCATTAGTTGAGGTAAGTGTATCTTGCTTTTATTTGGGTTTAAGACTACTTTAAAGGAGTAGCTTTTCAGCTGCAGCATGGTTTGTCAAGATTACAATATTTATGACTGCATAAAATACATAAGTAAAAAAAAAATTATGGTTTGTAGAGTTTGTTATCAAGAGCTGAGACTTAAACCTTTACAGAACTGCAAATACTGGCTTCCTAACTGCTAGTTGATAATTTTGCTGGCAAGAGCATTTGGTTACACTTTTCTTTCATCTCTACACCCTTTTGTCCAACTAGCAAGAACTAGCAGGAAAGTCAGCTCAAACTGTGGTTAAACTGTTGTAACAGCATTAGATAAACTGTGCTGATTCTTCATTCAAACACCCTTCATTTGAAGCTACAACATAAGAGGCGATTCTTTTTGTTCAAAAGGAACTATCTGCATGCTCTGTGCCTGTAACACTTCACACTGATTACAAAAAATTTAACAATGCAATCACTAACATACCCCACTAATGAGAAATTATGAGAAACTGTTGGATGCAGAACCTTCTGCATCAGTCAACTCTGATCGATAAGAAAGCTATCAATTTTGAAATTTAGATTTAATGCATTTTCAAGAAGCTAATGAGAAAGGAGCAACTTAAAATAAATACCATCATTAAAACTGCAAACTGTTACAATGATATATTATAAACTTGTCCTAAATAAACCTAGTGCTTCAAAAATTTACCAGTGAATTCGTATTACAAAATATGTGAAAATACAATAGAATACCACAAAACAACGTCTTTTTCTGGGGTCAACAATGACGCCAAGATGATTCAGTCTTAACTTTCAAAATTGTTAATAGAACATATTGTAATATATAAGTTGCAATTTGGTTGAAATCTAGAGAACATCCCCACCAAAACTCAATCTTCTTCATTCCTCCTCTAAAACTAGTGCCAAACTTCCTGTCAAAGTTGGTATTTTCTTGAAGAGCTTTAAAATTTAGCTGTTACTTATTTTCTACTACTACATTTTGGCAGCAACTATTTATTGGTCTGTTATTGCAAAAAGTGCAATTTAACAATAAACCAGTCTGAAGGTCATTCTATGTCTTGAGGATACATACCATATATTTCTTTAAAAATAATCATACTTTTGTAAGCAATACTTTACAGTAGACACCTCAAATCTACCATAGATGTAAAACTTAAAACGAGAAAAATTTAGTCTCTAAATCTTTATACACATATTTATATTCGAGTTTCTATATATATTATATATATACACAAGCACAAGAGTATATATAAAATATATATAATCAGATTCAAAAAAGAACAAAAACTGGGCACTGTACATAAAATCTTTTTAAAACTCAAACAATAGAAAAACTTTAAACATTAAACAATTTTAATAAAAGTTTCTGTACAATGCTAAGCAGTTTTATTTACATATAGAAAATGTAATAGGAGTAGTGTTTGAAATTACAGAACTCCTTAAAATTTCAATGGCAGGTAATCTGGAAAAAATAACAGCATTCCATTCACAAATATTTTCAAGCAATAAATATGTATTTATAAATAGTGTAAATTTACATCAAGATTAGAAACAAAAATCACAAATCTGAAGTTTATTCCTTAGTCTATGTGCAACCCATTTATCTTTGTGACTTGGCTGTTAATTGTTTTAAATTTTATTTAGGAACCAAAAGTGTAACCGTCATGGTTTCAAAACAAGACAGAAAAACATAAAAGCAGTAAAAAATTTATATCACCTAACTCTTCACATTAAAAAAAAAAAAAAAAGAAAAAAAAAGTTGCCCAAAGAAAGACTTAAAATTTCTAACTACCTTACAAAGAAATGACCAGCTAAGCTAGTACTTTTTCCAAGGGAAATTCTGAAGGGGGAAAAATGGATGAAACCAACTCATCAGCCCAGAAACAGAGAAATACAAAAGAGGTGGTCTTCAAGTCAGTAGTCTGTATAATGTTGCCAGTTTTGTCAGATATATACAAAACATGGAATTATTTTTTTGAAGTACAGCTGGATGAGCTTTATTTGTTTTGAGTTCTGGAGTAGGAGGCAGTGCTCTCTCCTGTCCAGTTGGTTGACACTCCGCACTTGGAAGGTTGCATAGACACAGCTTTCAGCCAGCAGCCTTACGGGATAGCTACAAAAATCAGTGGTGCAGAACTGGGTCACTTCCTGAATATCAGAAAAGTTTTCATTTAATGTCCATGAAAAAATGTCAAGATGAGGAGGATGGCAATGGAGGAGCCTGAAAGAGAAAACATTAAATTACCTTTTCTACAAGGGTGCAAAACTCTGTGTTTAACTAAGACCTGCACAAACTGTAACGACGAGAGTTTAAAAGTCACACACACTATTCTTTTTACACTTCAGGACTCTTTTGAGAGAACAGTGGCAATTTTTTCCACCTTACTCAAATACAACATGTACTTTATGAACACTCTGCATTAGGATTTTGCCTGTACTGCAGACTGGAGTATGCTGTGGTGATGTCTGTGTTAATATGATGTGAGCAGCCACAAGTCTCACTGTGATAGCAAAGAGTTCCATGTGGCCTCAGTATAGATGTATCTAATTTATACACTCTAAAACAGGGATTCTCAACCTGTTTACCAATGGGGAGATGGTCCATTTGTGGCTCTCCAAAGCCTCTGTGGGTTTCATTTTCCCTCCTCCCCTCTACCTGAGCAGTAACATACCCCCCTGAGGTTAAGGTATCTGTGGAAAGAGTTTTGGATTCTCTGACATGGGGACAAAGTGCCTCAAGAGTGAAGTGAGGTGTCTTGTTCCTGCCTGCTGTCAGGAGACAAGGTCCAGAGGACACCTAACTGCTTCCCAGTACTGCACTCTGTGGCACTCCATCAAAACACTGAGTCTTTGATGGCATTTCCTCCCCTTTTCCTGCTCATCTGTGGAACCCCTACAAAAAGCTGCTCACAGTCTTTAAAGACACTTTAGATCATACCAGAGTACCCAGCTATGGAACTCTAATGCTGGGTCATCCCTGTGTTTGCTCCTGGTACTTTATCCCAGTCTCTCTTTGGCCTATTGCACCTTTGCCAGCTGAGATTATCTTCATCCTGTGATTTAAACAAACCTTAACTCTCTTTCTGTTTCTGAGAGATGTCACTTCTGGGCTATGACTCTTCCCAACTGAGTGTGTATCCCCTTTCAAAAGAAATGAATGGCACACCAGCTTCATACAGGAACAATTACCAATGTCCTTCAGAGCCCCAGCCTTAGGTTTTGGTGGGGGAAGGAGCTACTTCACAGGTTGAGAACCCTTGTTCTAGGGACACTATCATCACTGCTACCTATATAATGTATAAGCACAGACAACAGAATACCCTTCCCTCCCTCTCATTTCCATACAGAAACATTCTTCCCCATTTCCACTCAACTGGATGAAGTATCTGAGAACAGGTGTTTATTTATATGTTTTTCTATAACAAATCATCACTTAGAAATTGCAGCATTTCACAGACTATAATGACAGTGACCTCCTAGAAGTGTGAACTGAAGTTCAACCAACCCAGGCTCTGTGGGACTAATGAAGAGAATTAAATTCAGAGGACATGGTCCCACACTCTCCAGCCTCTACTGACAAACCTTGAGGCCTTAACTCAGGTCACAGCTTGGCATGCTACCGATACATGAAATAACTAAACACACATTTTCTGCAGCACCTGGAAATGAATCAAAAGGCACAGCCCTTACTGGGCTGTCATAGCAAATCCAACATGAAATTCCCATAACACTTAGTCCAAGGTTTGCCTCCTTCGACAGAAAGCCAAGGCTTATAAATACATCCAGCATCGCTTTCATCGTGGTTACAAAAAAAGCCATCTTTGCCTGGAACAATGAAACCTGGGTGAAATGTTAGGACAGTTGTGCTGACACAGTTCAAAGCAGGAGGCTGCCATATATAGCACAGAGCTATAATGGCAAAGAGGCTTTTTGCTTTAAATTGAAATGCAAAGGAGGCCCCAAGCCAAGAGACAGAACTGTTTGAGAGCATCCACTTGCTAAGCAGAAGGACAGTGCTGATTTGGGAGGGGATGGGTGGGGAAGGGGAAGGAAGGGTCTGAGTGCATAGGATGCTCTGCTGCTATACTGACTTCATACCACAACCAATGTATTAGAGATGCTCTTGAACCTGGTGCTAGTTTCTCCAAGCTTCACTGTCCTGATTCTTCCCATCTCCATCTGATCCAGTTATGGTCTTCAGGTGATCTCTATTGGATTTTTAAAGCCACAACTTTATGAATTGTAACATCATAGTTTTCCTGAAAACTCAGTGGTTATGTTCTGCAGTAAGTTACTGTAGTATTTCACACAATTCTGACTCTTCAGGTTTGTTCTGCAAGTATCACACACAACCCAAACCTCCATTTGAATCAGAAAGTCCACGGTACTCGTACAACGGAGCACCAAGACAGTCTACAACTGCTTTACAAATTATGTATTTATGCACCCACTTATTAATTTGACTTACTAATGTAAATTGATCATAGACTTGCATCAAGTCCTCCATTTTGTACTGTTCTAGCACCACAAAGTTTTCCAGGTTCGTGCTTATCTTTCGTGCACAGTCTTGGCAATGTACAACGTAGGTCTTTCGAGAATTGCTCTCACTAGTGACAAAAAGCAGATCAAAGACTTCCACCTGTTAGACAGGAAACAGAAAGCCAAGCGTTACAATTTCATTTTTTAAAAAGTTAAAACCATGAAAACTGCGTTTTCTTCAAGATTTACAACCTTACCCTGTGCATACAAAGAGAAAAATTACATTTGTTCAGGGGAAATCTATTCTCCCAAGGCTCGGGCAGGGAAGTGAAGCAGTGTAAAACCACTAATATTACACTAAGGATGTCTGCAGGAACAGTGCCATGGGAAAGCTGTGGGTCAATATTGACAAAGCAGGATTCATTTGCTGAATAGGGGTTACTCAGTAAGGTGAGGATTTCAAACAATTATACCTATTTTTCCTTTTTACTGTCTGCTAAAGAAGTTTGTTATTTATTTCCTAACTACTGAGCCAAATGCTCATCCTGCCCAAGAGGCTCTGCCAGAGGATAACTAGAAACTCATTTTCAGGAGACAGGAAAATGTTATTTTCTTTTAAGCTTCATGAAAACTCTTATCCAATACTTTAAAGCAACTATTAACAGTAAGTAGAATGAAAAAATTCAGCAAAAAGTTATGTCCTGCAGAAAAAAAGGACTTAAGTTCCCTCTCTTCTGGGTGTGCTGTTGACTTCTGAAATGGAGATAGGTATACCTTTAAAATGAAGCTCAGCAGATCAAATTTTATGCAGGAAGAGGTAACATTTTATAAAAAAACTTGAAAATTTAAAATCAACCCAGTGAAAAACAATGTTGTGGAAGTACTGTGGGAGAGCCTTCAGCAAAATACAGCCCATGTCTAGAAAAAACATCTGGATGAGCTCCTGAAGGCAGTACTGCATCACACAGATGTGCTTACATCACAGAGCAGATGCTGCAGCTAAAAACCAATATTTAAGTATCATCAACAACAAAAGACAGGGCAAAATTTAAATAAGTATTACAAGAGTAGATGACCCAACACATTTTTACTGACCTCACAAATGCTACAGTAATGAGCTGGCTCGTCCTTTGCTCGTCCATGCCAGACAATCTCCTTTCCTGCAGCAATCAGAGCTTCCCTCAGTGTCTGACACTGTTTGAGAGTTCTTAACAGGCAGTACCTGCAACCAAAAGCAGTTGTGGGTTCAGTTCAACATTCAACTGTACAGCAAAACACAAGAAGACTTTAGCTTCTTCCAAGACCCTCTACTTGGAGCCTGCTCTTCCTCTGGGATTTCAGCTGCCTAGGAAGAATCACTGGAATCATGGCTTAGGGAAAAGTCAGACTTGTGCTAATGGCTCTTTCAGGAGTGCCCCTTGCCCTGCAAACAGGCTGTACCTTTAATTTATGGCTGAAACACATGAATGCTCTTTTAAGCACAATAGAACAATGTGTTTTTAAAAGCAACTCACGTATTTTATTTTGAACCATAAATTTGTCAGCAAAAACTTAGCTTGAACTGCCAAGTTCTGCACAGCTGTTTACATTTTGTGTGACTATAGCGTGATCCAAAGGACTCTTTCAACATCCTAAAACTCCTGTTGCCTTCTTGACACTACTAAACTTTATTATCCCAAGTTTTCTGAAACCCCAAGTTCTGCCAGGAATCACTTTACACACAGTTGAAATAGAATCTATAAACATGTATCTTCTCCCATGCAAAAGGAGAAGAATAGAGAGGTTGGTATTGCCAAAAAAAAAAACAACTAAAAACTAACACAAAAAATAATTCTAGCACTTATTTTATGAATGAAGAGAAGAACTGTTCAAATGTCAAATTAAAACCTACAATTCCCTATCATACTCCCTGTAAAGGCAAAAATACCTAAATAATTTTATGTCACAAGTTTATACAGTTCTCTTCCTCACAATAAAACATAACTTGTTTTTCTAGCATTTTATGAGCTACGTATGTTCTTAAAAAAAAAAAAGCTGGCAAAATAGGTTGCCAAATTTCTAAATTACAATGTTATTTACAATAATTTGAGATCTCAGCTACTCTATTTATTTGAGCTGCAGCCTTTGCAGCCCTCAATTTTCTTCTCCACAGGGCAGTTACATTACATGCTCATTAGATGCAGAAGGAAGACTGAAAAAAATTAGGGGTAAAAGCAAACACTGGACAGAGAACAAAGTACTCAAGGGTTCTATCAAGTGCTTTCAACTTGATCCTTCTCCCATTTTAAAGCCTGAAACATGTAATACACCACCACATTTCTTTCATGTGTTTCCAAGTAGTTAATAGAATTTCAGAATTCTGAAATACTCTCCTCTTGTTTTACACTCATACTGCTCATCTTCACTAAAAACAGTGGCTTCACTATGGCTTCACTAACATCCCTCACTGTAAGGATAACACAAAACTGCAAGTGTGTTTCTCTGTTAAACAACTTTATTATCATGTACCCAATTTCAAGGAAATTATACAGCTCATTAAGCTGTAACTCCTTCAACACTTCTGATGTTTGACATGAATGTGAGTTATGAGGTTAAGGCCAACCACAGGTGAGAGATTAAATATTAATTCATTCGAGTGTTGGGTTATTGTGCTCCTGACAAACTCAGTACTTTTGGAAAAGCATCCATTTATGCAACACTGCCTGATTATTTCAAATAAAC
Source organism: Luscinia megarhynchos (assembly GCA_034336665.1). Classification (NCBI taxonomy): domain Eukaryota; kingdom Metazoa; phylum Chordata; class Aves; order Passeriformes; family Muscicapidae; genus Luscinia; species Luscinia megarhynchos. Next base: position 6,509,966 of record JAPFBE010000003.1, read on the forward strand.
TTAAAATCTACCATTCTTTTCTGCTGTTACCTGGAAAAGTCTCTGGCACCCCAAAGAACAACTGCAAGCACACCTGCACACCTGCCACCATTGTTCTCCACTCCTGACTTCCAAAGACTTTTCAAAGTGTTATTTTCAAAGCATTTTCTATTGTTAACTTATGAAAAAAGAACTGCCCAGAATGTAACCAACTTACAACACTGCTATAATGTTTGCCAAATTCACAAACAAAGCAGAAAACAATAGCTTGAAGGTGAACTCCCCCTCCTTGGATAAAATTCAGGTCCTAGTAATGGCACTTGAAAATGTAAACGTTAACTATTTCATGCGTTTAAATATGACAGAAATGATACAAATTACCACTGTGAATATGCACTGCAATTTCCTGAAGTTTGGGAAGCCTTAAGAAAGCCAAAAAGGTTCCTAGCAAAGTGATAGTGTTCAAGTTCAATGGGGTCAGCTTTTAGTACTGCAGGCCTGCTTTTGTTCTGGTACAGTGAGAATTCAACTGGAAGGAAATCTACACCATCCCCCTCTCAAATTCTTTGCAGGTATGGCATAAAGATATGAGTAAATTATGTCTAGTCAAATTCAAATATTCAACAGAAGAGAATTAAAAATGGACATAATCCTGATTTAGTCTAAAAGAGCAGTGATAAACCCATCTGAATACTCAGATATTCAGTACAAACTTCTCAAAAGTGTGGAGACCATCCAATGGCAATGCAGAACTGACCTCTTTGTACCTTCCAGTAATAGATCTTCCCTGACACTGAAAACTATTTTACCTAACTTCTTGATTTTGTGCAAAATAATTTCTCCTGTGTCATGTTCTTTTACATTTCTGAAACTATTTCTGTAATAGAACTTAGTATTTCAGTAACTTTGGAATTAATTTTTTAAGCCTTTATTACTATGTTCACTCTACCTCTCAAATTCTTCTCTTCCTCAGATGAATTTGTAAAAGTCCTTCTGGCTTTCCATCTAAGAGGTTTGCAGTTAATTTTTCTTTTCATGAGGGCTGTCCTCCCTCAGCCAAGTTTTAAATAATTTTTTCTGCTGTGCTCCTGTTCATGCTTCTACTGTTAAAATGAAATCTTTAAAAAACATCTCATGAGAAAATTTCAGGTTTTGCTCTTTGACTTCTATCTTGCAAGACAGCACTGAAGTGCACATTAACTAAAAATACAGCGAGGCATCAGATTTCTTCCAAAAGCAAAGTCTCCTTCTTCTATTGCTTTTTCCCTTCTGCTACTCCATTTTTTTATCACTAATATGGTTATCAATATTTATATCTATGCTCAAATTTTAGTTTATTGCCTCTGCAGTGGTTACTTTCACACAACCCACTAAGACATATTTGTATTTCTCTTTCAAATTGAATTAGAAGCTACTTTTTAATCATTTTCCAAGAGCTAATCTATCGTACTATGCTGATACCTAAGGAGTCCCAGAGACAGAAGACAAAACTACCTAAACATGCCATTTTAGACATGCAATTTAGATATGTGCTCAGCAAAAAGATGACAGCTGTGTCACTTATTTTTTTATTTCCTGATGACAATGAAGCAGCTATCCAAGATGAAATTCAACCAGCTCTATCAAAAATTACCATTTTCCAGCATTTTTTCACACATGCATACACTCACATATATGTAACTCCCAATGTCTCTATTTTGTACACAGAAAATCCAGGTGCCATGGACAACAGCTGCTTGCCAGACAGTTTTCCCTGCAGACAAGGAGTCCACAGGAAAATTATGCAATTGCTTCCCTATCTTAAGGAAATTCATCAAGGTTTCTGCATTTCCAGTGTGTTTACAAAGCCAAGGTCAGACACCAGGCTGTGCTGATACTGATTTCTAGGAACTGCTATTCCACAACAAAAGGTTATCTCAGGCTGCTGCTACTGGACATTGCAAACCAGAGCTGATCATGCCCTCTTTTTTCCCTCTGCACCCACAGCAGGAACTTGAGTTTTGGCTGACAACTAACCTGGATGGGGGAGGCTTAATCCAAGTAAACTGGAAATGGTTTCAGTAGACTGGAAAAAGCAAATGCATGCATGCCCAAAATTTCTATCTGCTCCTCAGCATCTCTGTTTATTTGTAATGCACAACTAAAATTTGAGCCTCTTGCTAGAAAAAGCTGGGCTGGTGTCAGCCAGCAAGACAACAGCAAATTACCATTTAGCCCTCTGTGTTTTTCCATAATGTTTTAAGTGATTTTCTTGGAGAAGGATGCTATTCTTCTCCTTCTAAACCCAAACCATGGCAAATGCAAAATAAAAGTGGCCAAAATACCAAAATCATATTTTTTCAAAAACATTTCAGAACTGCTTTGAGTTTTACAATAGATGTCTACTTAGCTTTGTATGTATTTTATGCAAATAAAGATAAAAGTGAAGCTTGTGGATTTGGTATTTTTAAATGGACTTTTTGGCTTTCTGCCTCCCACACTCTCCTGCATTTTCCCCTGTTTCTCATTTCTAACTATTCAGTTTTTCGTCTTTTCTTTATGACAGCTGGCATTAGGAATATGAGCACAAATTGTTTAGTAGAAAGGGCAGGACTGCCAAAACTTCAGCAAATACTTTATTTACCCTAAGTATCAGTTCCTAGATTTTAGGAAAGCATTCACACACAAATGCTACCCTATAATCAAGCTTTAGAGTGACTACAAACCTCCCTGTTGTCAACTTCCAACATTCTCAGTTCTTATAAATTTAACATTTCCCCAATGCCACCATTCTGCAACAGATGTTCAAGCCTAAATTAAATTCCTACTGTAAAAAGGTGTCGCACTCAGACGTCACCAATAAATCCTACTGGGAAAAAAAAAGAGACTCTCCTTTTCTTTGCCCTTTTTTCCACAAGTTAACTTACCCATTTTAAAGCCCATTTCAAGGCAAATAATAAAAGGATTCAATGCTTATTTATCCAGTATGTTGGTAAGACTTAGAAGGGCTCAGAAGTGCTCTGGTAGACTCAGGAAAGCAGAATGTGCTGCTACCAGAGGATCTCATGATGAGTAATACAGTTTGGAATTTATTCCCCCACTTTAAGACAAACCTATGTAATATGCTGAAATGTTCATTCATTCCCAACCTCAGTATGGTGCTGCAGTATGATTTACATTTCTTGAAGTTACACCCTTTAAAGAAAATCACTACAGATGCTTGAAGCCTGGAATATTCCTGCATTTTGGAATATGCATATGAGAAATGTCACTAAACTCAATTATCATTTTGCACATCAATCAATTCATTGTTCAGAAGAGCAAAGGGAAGGAGGCTCTCAAGTTCCAACTTGCCTTTATTTAAAAGATTTATACTGGGTCTGCAAATGACAGCATGAGAACACTAACTACAAGTTCTAGAAATGTAGAATTTAACTTTGCTGTAAAAATGACTATATATCCCAATTCTAGTATTTGGGTTGATGACCTAATTTTGCTATTTCTGTTGATACATACTCTGAACAGCTGCTGTGATCAAAGCCAACATTCTGTAAATTGCTGAATTAAGCACACTTAACTAAAAACGTTACTTAGATAATTCTAAACCTATGCCACAATAACATCACATAAAACACAGTAAAATTAGAGATACCTATAAATGTGTTTGAAAAACAGAACCTAAAGTAGTTTTGCTTTGGTTCCCAGAAACAGGAAAGCCTTGCAAAGAACTATTTATAAATCAATGTGTGAAGAGGAAAAGAGCACAGTAAATCTTCAAGTAAACAAAACTTACTTTATCATTTCGAAAAGCTTTGGATCTGAGACCTTGATATTCCGAGCCATATTCCAGGAAAGGTGAACCATGGGCACTATGGACTTCACGCTCTGCAGCTTGTTCCACTCGTACCGTTCCACGGCCAGCTTGTACTGGCAGGCTGCACACACACAGAGTTACAGAAGCAGTCAGTCAGCTTAAGGAACAATTATCAACAAAATCACTCTGTTTGTAATAATGATTTATATCTTCTACAGCTAAACTTCATTCACAATGAGCCATTCATTCCAACTACATTTCTATTCTTTAAAGTGTCCTTTAAGAAGTGTATTTATGATGTTGAAAGAACACACAATACCACAGCAGGAACAAACACCTCTGAAGACAAGTTACTGACAAGTGCTCCATTTCTTTGCTGAACATGGAGCTGTAAGTATTCCAGATTAAAAAAAGTCCAGGTTTGAAATGTCTGCATCTCAGTTTATTCGAAATTTATCATGATTCTACTTTGCTATGGTATATAATCTCTTCTTGAGAGAAGGAGTGAGTCAGACTTTTTCATTAAGCAGCCTACTCACTCCACCCTTCTTTTAAAAATGTTTTACAAAATTTACTGTGACTGAACATGAGAGGTCTATCAGTCAATCACACAATCTTAGAGATACACTCTCTATTGCACCACATAAAGACACATTCTAAACCACTTCAGAAAACAGAAGTTTTTTGGAAATACATTCTCATCAAACACTTGACAGACTCTTGTTTTAGAGGACTGCAGAATTTTGTTTCACACTCACAGATAAAAATCCTTCCAAGACCATGGTCCAAAATTGAAGAATTCTAGAGCAGCAGGTCTTCCTTTATAATAATGCTACTTTATGAACTAAATTTTACAACTGTTTGCATTTCCTGCTGCTAGCACCAAAGAGCTATTAGGCACCCAGTGTCCCACCAATATTAGAGGACTAGTCCTTAAATTAGTATGAAATTCATAGTGGAGTATGCTGGGTAGAACAAATTTGGGAGAAAAAGTTAAGAAATGGCCTAAGAAGACAGTACATAAATTTACACATTTTACTTCTACAAGCCCATTCAAAACACGAGTGCCAAGGCTGCATTCTTGCTGCTTTCTCTTCCTCTTACAATGGAATTATTCAAAGCTTCAACACTTCATATTTTAAAAATACAGCAAATTGGGTTTTTTTCATCCAGTGAAGCATGGCAAATCAGTAAGAACTGGCAGGTTCTGTGCCATGTGCAGTACAGTATTGCCCACACACAGCCCAGCACAGGCACTGCTCACACATACCTGTGAGAGGGCCAACGTTCCAGGCAATGTTGTTGCACCAGCCAATAGCCTGAACCCAGTGAACAGTGCCAGCATTTATCCACACCAAATCCCCTGGTCTTTGAATAAATCTATAAACTGGGACGTTGGCTTCATACAAATCTTCCAAGTTTGGCCACCAAGATCCCATTAGGAAATTCATATTGTTCCTGAAACAAGAGGAAAGATAAAGTCTTCAGCATTTACCAATGTGGCAGATACTTCAATGCAATCTGTAAAAAATGACCATCACCACAATTTTTCTTCTGCAGCTAATAGTGACCCACAAAGAGGAGCCAAAAGAAAAGTGTCATGTATAAAATTCCTGATCATAATTCCTCATTTCAAATCCTGCAATACATTAGAAGACCTGCCCATCCACCTGCCCATGTGAAGTCAGTTTACAGCCTCTAGTTAAGTTCTATTTTCCTTTAAGTTTCCCAGCATTTTATTGATGCTGAGGCAGACCAACCCTTGGTCAGATCTAGTGTGGCACAAGTACCCAGTGCTGCTTTTCCACCAGTGCCTGATCTTCTGCACAGACCACAGCAGCTCCCAAGGATGTTCTCTGTTCTGAACATGTACTCACACTGTCTGTGTGTGCATGTGCAGCTTGCCCAACAAGCAACCTCTTGGCAACATTTCAATTGTGATCCATGGGTCAGTGCTCTCAGCCAAGAAATGCTGACCCTCCTGAGCAGCATGGCAAATCACCTCCCCATGGATTTTCTAACTATGAAATCTTACTCTATGGTTATGCAAAATCCATACTCCTCTCCCCTCCATATCCCAGTATTACACTGCTTTTAGACTGTACCATGAGAGATTATTTGCAATGCACAGTTTTCAAAGACAATCAAATGTCTCTGTAGCAGCACTGTAAACATTTTGTGAGGTTATCAAGCTCTCAGTTTCTCTGTCAGCCTCAGAAGGACAGTGACATGCAAGTAACAAGGCCTGTTGTGCCAGAGACTATTCCATCAGTGGAAATTACATTTTTGAGATGGCTTATCTATGTAAGGGTGGATGAAATAGGAACAGCTGTCTGTACACAGGCAGAAAATACAGAGACACTGTATATACAGAGACACTGTACAGAGACACTGAATTTGCAGAGCTCTGGAAAAGTTCTGAAGTCAAGAGTTTAATCAAATTTCAATTGGTTAAAAAAAAGCCTTCTCCCATACAAACAACCTCAGAGGCTCCTGTTTGAATAGTGGCATGATTAGGGGATACAACTGATGCTCCCTCTTTTTTCTGTGTGTGCACATACATTTTTCTGTTTGTTTTTAAAACCACTCTACACAAGGCACAGCAGAGAAATTCTTATCTTAGAGCTGGCTGAGAGCTCCCCAATGCTCAGGGTACCTCAGCTTTTCCAGGGAGCTACAAATATTTAAGTCTAAGTAAAGCCTGCCATGACACCTCCTGGGGTCTGACCAAATTAAGCCTTAACTCTAAATGCAACAAGAAAACATGTCAAAATACCAGTGACTCTGTATCTGCTTCTGACAAGAGAATTAATTCTGCTTTTGCTTTTGTCACAGGCAACCCAAGCTTCTTGGGTATTGTACAAATGTGGTATTTTGTATGAACTCTAGATTTTGCATTTTGACCTACTTTTAGAAGACTTTTCTGACTACATGGAAAACCCATAAAATAATGTCCTCTTAGAACATCCTCAGTAACTTCTCCCCTCAAGTCTGAGAAAGGCAAAAAAAATTTGATAAAAGAGAAAAACAGCACATCCAGCTTACTTTTCACAGAAGTCATTCATGACACCCCAATAGCTTTCAGGGACAACAAACCATTCACAGTCACCTGGACCAATATTTATATTTACTGAGCAAAAGTTATTATTTTCTTGATGACCTGAAATTTAAGAGAAAAGTAAACAGACTTTATGTAAGACCTTTATATCAAAAACAATGCCATGAAATGCAAAGACACAATTGCTAAAAAAAACTTACACCACCAGTTTAAATATTGTTATATATCTTATATGACACTTACATACACTATTTAGGTGCTTCACACAGTTAAGCTACCAGTGACATGAGAATTCTGCTTTTGTTAGTTTTGGAAAATAAAAAATTGAAACTACCAATCTTGGACATATGACCAATATTTCACCAGTTCCTTCCTCCTGCAGAAAAAAATACTTCAAAAGCTCAGATTTTGTGTTTCATGCTATCTCTTGACAGTCCTGGTCAGGTGCAAAACTTTGTGACTTCAGGCACTGAACGGACAAGTACAAAAATCTTTCTGAAAGAGATGTCAAAATTCATGTAGAAATGCCCAGTATTTTATCTTCTTTAGACAGCTGGAAAACTGAGCTCTAATCCCTAAAGGAATATTCTGAAGATGTACTTCAGAAAAAAACAAACCCTGAAATTTAGTGCAGATTCCTCAAGTCCCAGTCCAGGGCCCCAACACAGCACGATTCATCATAGAGGATTCGAGTCCTATTCTCAGACAGTAATAATCAAAAAAATAGAAATCTCTGATTTCTAGGATTGCACCAGACCTCTTGGGAAGCCTCTAAAAACTTCCAAGGGATGTAAAATACAAATACTGTCCTTTTATATAAATTCAACTTTCTTTTTCTCCTTAAAGAACCCACTATTGCATGCAAGAGGTCAGCAGGACAATTCCCTAGCAGTGCAGAAATCCAGAAATTTCCCCACTCTATGTGCTTTGAACACACAGAGTTCAGTTAAGTATGAAGTATAAAAACATTGAATATGCATATTTATCACATTAAGACATGCTGTAAGATATAGGAAATGTGCAGTGCAGTTAAATCCAACTCCCCACAGTAGAATCTGATTTTTTTCATGCAGATTATACTCACCTGGTGTCCTGCTTCCTGGAACCTTCATGTAGAGCTGCACTGTGTTCATGCCCAGGATGGTATGACCAACATGGCTTAGAAGATTTCCTGCTGATACCACACGTACAAAAGCAGGAAGTTTTGTCAGTTCATGGAGTTGCAACTTCCACCTGCAGCAAAATAGCAAATTGACAAACTGTGAATCCCTGAAACTCTTAGAAGAGTCTGGGAGACATAAACATTTTCAAAAAAATGTTAGCACAGGTATCTGTGTTACTCTTTCAATTTTAAAATATTTTCAAATACAATCACAAGTCTGACAGGCTAGTTGAAGGGAAACAATTTTGCAGCAAAAGTTGAAACTACAGATCAGAAGATCTGACATCTATCTGGGATTCCACAAGAACTATTTCAAGTATCAAAATCCAATTCCCTACAAGCCTCAGGTTAGCTTTGCTTAGCTTCATTTGAATGGCTTGGTCAGAGTAACAGTTTATTATCAACTACTTTGCATTTACTGATGGAATTTCCTTTACAGAAAAATGGCATCAATATCTAAAATTTTGTAGCAACCTCTAATCACATCCACACATTGATTTTCCAGTGACTCTGCCATAAAAGATGCCATCATCTTAAGTGATCCTTACCCCCAAACACCATAAACTTTTCTTTTCTTATGACTGAAGTAAACTTGAATTTTTGTACTGCAGCTGATGGGACTGACAGCCCTAGACATGCTGGATCTTTGATGGAAGTATGTATTAACTAGAGATTGAACCAAATAATTCTTACTGGACAATAAAAACATACTTTCAGAGTATTTATAATATTTTCTATGCTACCTTCATCTACCACAGAAGGATATATAGCTTAAATAATACTCAATTTTTTTTGAGGCTCTTGAGAGCTATTGTGGCTTACCACAGGTAAGCACTGGTCTGGTCTTTGCTACATATTTTGAATCCTGTTACTGGATAAAGAAGCAAGAGTCATGAAAAGATGGAAACAGGTGACAGTATGAATGAAAGGAAAAAAAACCATTAATAACAAAAAATTCTAACAAAAAAAATGAAAAAACCCTTTAATCTTACAGTTTCTATGCAAAAACTAAAAACTTGGTGCTGTCAGAAGTAATAAAGTAGAAAGCAAACAATTTAAAGCCTCAATGAAACAAAGGGAATGGATTAGAAGGAGGACTAGAAGAATGGTTTCTGACCGGATGTTTAAACTCATTTCTGGAAAACCAAAAAATCCTGGAAAGAGAAGTCTGAAAAGATAATTTTAGCATGTGGAGGATTTGTAACAACAATCTGAGGACCAAAGGTAACCATTTCATTCTGGAAATGGGGTGTGCAAATGAAATTTAGCAACAGACTGACTGATGTCTGAGAATACTACACTGGATTTCCAGGAGGATTATCATCATGTAGAAACCCACTGTGAGCAGGAGGAACTGTAATCAACTTACTTCTTGTCATCTGACAGGTCAATGTTGGTCCCAAACTTGATTGTTTTAAAAGGTCCTCTTCTCCTCCTCCCAGAGCTGCAAAGGCAACAAATGTATCAAGCAAATGTGAAAAGGAAATGATGTAAAATAGCACATATAACCAGAGAGTAACTGGAGAATATATAATAACTAGGGAATTAATAGTTATATCACACTTACTTATCAGAAGATGTAGATTCATTATCTGAGTGGTCCTTGTGGTGACTCTTCTTCTCATTTTCCTCCTACAAAATGCAATTTTGAAATGTTTTTACATTTATAAAAATATACACATACACACACACATAAAGTAACATAAAATATACAGGTATAAAGTGATAACATAGCTACTGATACATTTGTTTCAAGATCCTGACACAACTTTTGAAATATCTATGGCTAAGAATTTATGTCAACCTTTCTTCATTGTCGAAGAAAATTTGAAAAGTCAGTCAAATGCATTAAAAAAAATTCTTCATGGCTGCAGATTCCATGACACTCAGGCCAGGCCAACAGAAAATATCTACACTTAAATATTTCTGCTGGCCTGCATTCAAGCTGGAAATGAATATGTTGGCTTGCTCCATTATGAGGGTGACCTGGAATCCAGTATTAACTTTTTCAAATAAGAACATCTACCTCCCTACTAAGTCAAGCAGGTATCCCGACAGGAAACTAGGATGACTAATATTTATTAAACCAATTCAATAAAATCCATTATATAAAATCTTTTGAATTTTTCATGGCCATATGCTATTTTAGCACTAGCAGTAGTTGAGACCATGACTAGTGGAAAAAATCCAACCAATATTAAATGATGCAATTTGATCTTTTTAGCAGACTGTGCTCAAAACCCTATTCTAAAGACTTCTATTTTGGCAAGTATATAGACATAGAAGGAAAAAGAAAGACAAAAAGGAAGAAGGAACTGTCTGGATTCTATCCAAAGATCTCTGGCTTTGAATGGGATTGTTGTTAAACCTCAAAGTGCCCTGTGTACCTGAGAAAGTCTTATCCATCCTTTGAATGAAGGACAAAGAGAAACAAAAAGGAACCTAGTGATGATGGATTTATCAAATGCTGCAAGACATGCTAGAAAAGCAAAGTAATAGCTGTTACAAGAATAAAGAAAAAAGATCACTTAGGGCAAGCCAAGAGAACTGTGGCTATAGAAAGAAGAAATAAAGCTTTCATTTAAACACTGGGAAGTCACCTAAGGACAGGTCAGAGCAGTGTTAGGCAAAGGACACAGATACAGAGTCTTTCTAATTTCCAGGGGAAAAATGAAAATCATCACTCTTAAAAACTGCATTATGTATTGCATTTTTACCACCAGTTTGCAACAGTGAGAAAAAAAAAATCAAAACACCCTATGGGGCACATTGTGGTGCAAATCCAAAACTGAGGTTTTTGGTGGTATGTACAATTATGTACAATTTTTAATAGAGATACATAGATGAAGACAGATAGATAGACAGACATAGATGGATAGATGGACAGATAGATAGATAGATAGATAGATAGATAGATAGATAGATAGATAGATAGTTATATTACATTCCAGTGATGTAATATTCTCTAGTCCCTCTGGAATTACACACAGGAATACAACATTCTGGTGCCACTGCTCAAGGGGTAGAAACCAGGAACCTTCAGCCACCAGAAAACTCCAGCCAATATCCTACTGAAATTTATTACCAGTGCAGATGAAAAATTCCAGGTTCCAGAAGATTTCCATGCTCCCTACTTCCCATAGTATTCCTGTTCCTTTTCTTCATCTTGTACCAGCTCAAAGCCTTATCATTAGATTCCCTTCTGTTCCCTTCAACTAGCAATTAACCTCTTTTGTTTCTAAACTTTTCCTCTAATGCACAAAATTTAAATTCAGAAATTTCTCTTTCTCTTCTTACTGAAATGATTTCTGTTTCTGTGTAAAGGCAGTGAAAACTGCAACAGTCAATTCCCCACAGTGACCTTTTCCCTATTTTCTAACAAACAACTGGTAAAAATTATCTTCTTGTCTTAGTTCTAACCTTAGCCCAGTCTTTTTGCAACACCAGGTAACATAAACCTCCAAAGAGTGTCACAGCCAGTTTCAAGAACGTGCTCACAACTTCAGTAAAAAATGTTAAAAATACCAATAAAATCACATTTCACAGACTCCCAGAGTAAGAGAATAGTTAGGGTCTGGAGATCATGGAGTCCAACCCCTCTGCCAAGGCAGGAAGAGGAAATATTATTTCTAATACTTCACTCTGTCACACAAACCTAAAAACTTCTAAACTAAATATGAACTGTTATATTTGGAATCCAACAAAAGACCAGTATTAGTGTAAACTTCTAATAAGCCACATCCAAATGAATTCAGGATAGTAGGAAGAACAAAGAAATCTGATTTCAAAACACGTGAAATTAGAAGCAACCCAAACTGCAAAAAAGTCTTGAGTTCTAAATATTTTAATGTGAATTTTGATATTAAAATACAAAAGCCTAAACTAATAAACTTGTAAAGTATGTAATAAGCATGAGTTTTACATTATTAAACTGAAGTTTACACAAAGCATTTGGGAAGAACAATATTAACTATTTTACCCTCTATTCAAAAACAGATTTTGAAAATTTACCTGTGCTCCTCTTGCTAATGGAAATGTCTCTTTTTCCTTAGCAGTTTCTGCTTTTCCAACAGCCATTATTACCTGGCTCCAGAGGCAGTATGCAGTCTGTGAATTATAACTCGTACAGCTGCAATTAACTTACCCTTAAAGACTCCTGGAATGAGGAGGCCTGGTACTGTGCATATTTAGCAATTGTTGTATGAGATCTACTGCTTTCACAACGCCAGATTTTCTTTGTTCCAGTGGGGTCCCAGTTTTCATCTGCTGGCTGCAGTAGTTGTGTCCTTACTTCTACTATGTGTTCATTATTCGCTTCTACCAATGTCTTAGTAGAGAAGAGTCCTAGATCTAATTAACAGCAATAAAATTAATAAATGAAGATTAAATTAGAATTTAAAAAATTCAGAAAAATGCCTGAAGTTATTGGAATGTTTACTCTCAAATCATTTTACCCCTTAGTCTTCACAACACTGCCCTACCTGAACAATAACACCCAAAAAACTTTTCTCCATACATGCAGCAGGAAATTAGAAACAACTTGGCAGCTATGGACTATTTTACAAGAAACATTTTGCATGCCTTGGCTAAACAAATCAGCAAACAGTGCTCAAATCTATCACCAAGAAAGTATTTTTCAGAGCAGAGCTTTATGAATGGATTTCTATTATAAAACACTTTTCTTACCAGCAGTGATAGTTTATCTATCTAGAGACTTCAAAATATTGCACACAGCCAAATGACAGACCATTAGATCTACACACAAAGACATGTATTAGGTTTTTTTATAGGGAAATGTCTAGCTGTAAACTTCCACATCTCAGCTCCCCTCTGTGCTCAACAAAATCTGCTGTATTTGTGGTGTTTTTTGGGTTTTTTTTTTTTACATGACCAAGATGAGAACAATAGCAAACTGAGAAATGACAAATTACCCTAACAACTTGGAATATACAGGTAAAACAGTATTATAGAAATAAAATATCCACTTTTAAGAACTGAGAGACCTCTTTTTAAAAAACATTAATTTCTCCCCAAGGTTAAAAACAAAAAAAAAGAGTAAATTTACCTAATTTAAGCGCTCCAGCAAGGCCACGTATTACAGTAACAGGGTTGTTTGGATTTGTACAAAATTGATGTAAAGGTGGAAAGAAAGCATCTCGTTTATTTTCCAACTGCAAAATTATAATGGAATATTAGATGTCAAATCAATCTAGATTCCTTATTTGTAAAACAAGAAAGAATAGTAAAACAAAAGAGAAGTAACAGAAAGAAAACAGGCATTTTCTGCATTTCCCTGCACTGTGGGGAATGAACAGAACACCATACAATTCTTTCTATGGTAAATGCTGGGTTCACTCCTGAAATTAATTTGTTACTGTAATTTGTTTCTTGGCATGAATTATTCCCAGGTTGCTTCAGCTTTGCAACTCAGGTTTCCTGAACTTAATTTCTTTATCTGACAGTAGCCTTGTACATTCCCTAAATCCACAGAATTCTCTGAAGGGCAATACAGTTTCTTTTCAGAATAAAAAAGTGCTAATTTTACAGCTAATGTATACAACAGTATAATTAAAAGACTACTCTCATGGTATATCTCATGTTAACCAGAAAGGTTCATTTAATTTTCTTATGCTTCTCTGCACCTATAACCTCAATTTTATGCTATAGACTCCCTCCTGATTTTTTTTTAATTGCTATGAATCCTTTAGAATGCTGAAGGCATTTCTAGCAATAAACAAAACACAACAGAGAGCTCCCAAACAGTGGCACGACTGCAGGGTCTGTGGCAGCATGGTGACTTTCCAGCTTGGTGAGGACTCACCAAAGCTGGGATGGACTCTTATTAAGGCAGATGAGTTCAGGTGCAACACCTGGAAAACATCTGGAAGCATTATTGCATCCAGCCTAACCCAGCTCTCAGAACACTCAGACCCAAGGGCCAGGCTCTTCTAGTCCCCAAATTGAGGTGACCAAAGCAAACTTGAATTTTTCACACTGCCTGCACTGACATACTGTAATTTATTTTTCTGCTATTGAGGAAGTGGATATCCTGTAATTTATTCTTCTACAACTAAGGAAGTTAGCTCAATAAAGCTATTATGGAACTTTATTTTCAGAACAAAAGTTATAATGCTTGCATAAGAAAATACTACTCAACTAAACCCTGCCTTTTCCTGGTGACATTTTGTTCCTACCATCACCTCAACTTTTATTCATTTTTCTTCACTATGTTTTGGAGCAGATTGTTATGGGAGTTTAGTTTAATTGCTTGCTCATTTATACACAAGCTGTCACTTGCAAAAAACTTGTACATACATTTCTGAAATACTGTGCATTGTTTATAATGAACTGTTTTGCTTATTCTGTCAACATTTGAGTATTAAAAATAAAAAATCTGAAGTATTTTTCGTTTTGTTTACTGAAATTCTTAATTTAAGATGGTCCTTTAAGAGTCAAACTAAGTCTAAAAATTTTCTTTAAGGTTTGCATTTCTCCTGCTTATATACCAGTCTGGAGAGCACCATAATTAGAACTCAGTGATGAACAGTGCATCTTTAAAATAATTACATTATGTAATTCAGATATCCAAACAATGACAAAAGACAGGCAGCAATGTACTTCTACCACTAGATTTACTTACATAAATACTAGGTGTAGGTGGATTCAGCTTGTCCTTTGGCAAGGGAGGGTACGGTGGAGGCGGTGGTCGTGGAGGTGGGCATTTATCCAATAGAATACTACTGTTAGATAAGCCATTTTTACCCAGATTCCTAAAAGGAAACAAGAGCTGTCTCTGTCAATACTTGGCAAATGAAATAAATGTGCATCAGTGTAATCTCTTATGCAAAATAATGTTGTATTAAGGAGAAATCATAATTTAAGATGCAAATAAAGCTTGTATGTTTTAATCGAGAATTCTCTGTGTACAATTTGATATTATTCAAACTTATTCCTACTGCTGAATCTGCAACATCACCACTATTAGTTAAAAATACAGCTATTTTAAATAAAAGCAAACATGACACAATAAAATTTAACAGTAAAAGAAGGTTTCAACTGCAAATGGAGGAGAACCTTAGCAGGTGGATGATCACTCCACAGGAGCTGAGGTAGCAGAGCAGAAGTCAAAAATGACAATGTCTCAGCCAAAAACCTGCTGAGTCACAAAGAACAACTACAGCTACACTACAGGCACTAAACTCAACCATACCTACCCCTCCCTGCCTTACATATTTTGAAGTAGAAGGAGCCATTGCTGCATAATCCATTTTTTGGAGCAACAGGGGAGAGGTCCCAGTGAGCTGCAGTGTCAATGCCCCTGTGTGTGACTCCCTGGAGAACCTCTATGCCTGTATTTCAGCTCCTCCCTGGTTATTTCCAGCTGTACAGGACCCACTGGATGTGTAACTTTTCTGTAATGGATGACCTGAAAAGTCTCCATTCTGAGTCAATATTGGGAATATACTGACAAAACCATCTCTTTTGTTAAAAATTACTCAACTACTTCAAAATTCTTCCCACTAAACACTATTCAAACTCTTCTTCCAACCTCCTTCGATTCACTGTTGTTACATCCCACAAACACAGGATGTTTCTAAAGTATAATTTAGTCATGTATCTTCATAAAATTCACTGGTTACTTTTTTTTTAAGTAACAGTCTTCAGCAGAAAACTCAGCTTTTTATCAGATGAAACTCCCAGCAACAAAAACTTCTTTTGAAAACTGAGAAACCTGGTACAGCCAGATACTGGGTCATGAGATCATTGCTTCAAATCAAGCCAGCAGAACACGTAAGATGGACTTGGGGCTTGAGATCAGATCAGACAGACTGACATGGCAAACACTTCAAACAAAATTGGCAAACATCTCAAACAGCCCAAAGCACACCTGTCACACAGCTCATTCCTGGTGCTAGCACAGTCCAGTGCCAAAATTTCACTTCCAAGGAAGTGAAAGAGTGACGCAGAAGCGTTGATTAGTCATCATCCAACTTGGGAAAAAAATCCCTGGCCAATACTAACGTCTGATGCAGTTATTGCAAAGGCTTCATTGTCCCCACATACACACAAATAATCCAACAAAAGCAAACAAAAGAACCCAAAAATAGCATGGCAATATAAAATCATCACCATCACACAGAAATTTATTGACCACAGCTGCATGAACCTGAGATTCAGACCATCTATGCAAAGTGAAACTAGAATCTGAACAGCAGGTATCAGACATTACTACAACCTCTGCATTACCAAACAGAGAAATAAAACCAAGAAAAACACATGCATAGTATTAAAAATAAGTGAGAACTTTGACAAAATTCAGTTTTCACTGATAAACAATTCTCAGGAAATTTCTAAGTCAAGGAAAATGAGAAAAACTTGAAGAAAAAGGGACATTGTTCAGAACTGCTGCATTCACACATAACCTCAAGGAAATCATAGTCAAAGCTCGGTAAAACCAGAACACATGGGGGTTTCAAGTTAGGGTGACAACGGAGAGAGGAGAAACTTCTGCACACTTAGAGAAACTACTGAAAAGGCAGAGGAGAAAGGAAAAGAAACAACACAAAGGAAAAGATCAGATGAACAAAGATATTCACAAACCCAGCATTTGAAGATGGTATTACCAATTACATGCTATAATTTCCTATTAAGCTACTAAAAGTCTATGTGGAAATTTTAAGAGAAAAATGGACAAAGTAAAGCAAAGCTGAGACAGCAAAACATTCATAATTTAAGTGGCACAGGAAACAGATGGGCAGAATATTTAAAGTTGTCTGTAACAGACCATCTTCACTCTATCATTATTTTTTTCCTATCATCTTTTTTTTTTAAACTATGAATCAGAGTATCTTACTATTAATAACAAGGCAAGAGAGCTATTAAGAATAATTCTGTAATTGTTAGTGTGCCAAACAGAGCAATAGAAATGATAAAAAACACTACAGAAATACTAAAAATATTTGCTACCACTGGGTGACTATCCCCTGCCAGTCTCTCTACTTCTGGAAATACAGAACTACAGCCAGTGTTTGGAAAGTGAAAGACTCTTTTTGACCACAACAACTGTGCTGAAAATCCCACTTATCTCAGTTTCAAGAGTGCAGTTTTTGTGAGAGGATTTCATAGTGGCTGACAGGGGCAACAAATGCACTGCTCAAGACAGAACAGGTCTGATTGACACCCCCAAAAGTAACTGGATACCCAGTCATCGGTGATGAAGGAATGAAGCTTCTTTCATTTAAGTTGAACTTCCAGAGGGAAGTGGCTTGCTGTGGACTGTGCACAGACATCCTTCATTCCCCCAGGGTGGGAAGAGAAGCAGGAGCAGCTGTCAGGCTCAGAGGGACAAGGGCAGGGATGGGCAGGGATGTGCCCAGTGATGTGCAGCCTGTCCTGAGCCACAGCTGCAGCACTCTGGCCACTGCAAACTGCTCCGGGGTGAAAGCAGCAACTCATGGAAGTGCTTCACCCAAGGACCAAACTCAAACTGCTGTGCTCAGGAGAACATCAACCACTCAGGATGAAACTGGTGCCTTCACTTCACAGAAATCACTCAGTTAAGTAAGTTGGAAAAGACCTCTGGGATCACTGAGCCCAGCCCATGACCAATGACCACCGTGCCACCCAGACCACGGCACTGAGTCCTTTCCTTAAACGCCTCTGGGGACAGTGACTCCACCACCTCCCTGGGCAGCCCACTCCAGTATCTCATCACCCTTTCTGTGAAGAAACTCCTCCAGATGTCCAACCTAAACCTCCCTGGCACAGCTTAAGACCATGTCCTCTTGGCTGCTTGGTATTATTTCATGTAGTCATGGGATTTATTGAATAAGTAATCATCCCATTCATTAGAACAGCCATTTTCATTATATTTTACTGTTTTCTAGGATACATTCCCACAGTTTTTAAGAGACAGTTTACAGCCTTCAGTCTTAGATAAGAACTTTCCCTCTGACCAGAAGCCCAGGTGTGACACAGTTTCAACAGTCACACACAGAACCCTCATCAGGCAGTTGCCAGACACCTTTTAGGTACAGGATCGACTCTGCATCATCCCACCTGACCTAAAAAAAGAAAGTATCATGCAGGTTTAAAGCTACCTGTGTTACACAGCTATACCGAATTTAACTCTATTTTAAAATAAAAACTCTGTGTCAAAAAATATTAAAGTTACCATGATAAAACTTATTTTCCCAGAATCACGAATCATTATCAATAATTATCATTCTTTAAGTTTATTAAATTAATCACCTCAATATTTTTATTATTTCACTCAACCCTTATGACAGACTGAGAGAATTACGTCTGCTTCTCAGGAAGTGTGCTCCTCAAGTCCTCTGGAACTTTTCCTGTTTTCCAAGAACTATTAAAGATCTATATGAATTATAAACAGTTCTCTGGCTCGCTCTTTCAGAGTTCACGGATGTATGTTATCTGGGCCTCTGACTTAAAAATGCCAAATTTAACTGTAACTGCTGTTTAACCTTCTCCTTGAAAAGAGAGTACATTCCATGATGTGAACATTTTATCTGCCTTTTTCCCAAGCACAGAACAAAAATATTTACTGAACACTCTCACCTTATTGACCATGCTAATACTTCTGTGCAGACATTATTTTTTTTACTCTTCTTTTTTGTTTTTGTCTACAGGTTTTCCTCTTCAAAACATAATTTCTGTGTTTTCTGGAACTCTTAGCTTCAATACTTTTAAAAATATTTGCCCTTATTGTTTCTACTAGAGAGATTATGACTTTTTGGTGATAATGAAAAGTTCCTAAACAATTTCCAGGTGTCTATGTCTACATGTGGATTTTAGGTGCAATTTACAGGTCAAAACAGAGTAAGTTACAAGCATTTGTGCAGTTATTTTTGTTGTGGAAACAGTCTAAGTGAATTATTATTTGAGGATTAGCTGTATGAGAATTAACAAGGTTTCACAGCTCAAGAGATTATAGTTATTCAGAAGAACAAAATTAATACTCTCTCTTCCCCCAATAAAAATCACATTTAAAATGAACACAAGGAACTGTGGTTTTATTTGACACTCTATCTCAATTCTATCAGAATTAATTGATCTACAAAGAGGAAGGAACAAGACATTTTTGAAATGTGCCTGCAGAAGGAATCAGTTGAAGCACGGGGCTGCACAGCACTCACTTGATGCAGCCTGGTTCAAACCAGAAACACCCACCCTTCACAATTAGCAGATACAATCAGTTGCTTTCTCACTTTGAGTTATTACAAAACCACAGAAAAACGCCTGTCAATCCCCACCAGCCTGGGAAGGAGGTGGTTACCACAACACCCAGCTTGGCTCCCTGAGCTTCCCCTCCCCAAGCTCCTTCTGTAGCCAGGGGATAGAGAGGAGCTCTCAAAGGGAACATAAAGAAGTCAAGTCAAGCTTACATTATGCTTAAATGCAAGTAATGCCAGATAATTACACAACCTGTTTATCATGCAATTCTCTACCCCAGCCTTTCACAACCAGGTACTAGCTGGCAATACTCCCAGAGATCTTTCATGAAACTACAGAAAAACCTACAATAGAACTGTGGATTTTCTCATTATGCAAATGTATTTCTAATTATTTTTGAATTCTGTTCTGGTTTTGACCTCAATAGTACAGGTTGGCAGTGAATTTCATAGGTTAATTACATGTTATGTAAGAAGTAATGTTCCTTTTTTTCTTTTCTTAATGACTTTTACATCTTTCCTCTCTATTTCATTTGCTAATCACCTTGCTCTGAGGCTGTAAGACAAACAGAATAACATCAATGACTTACGTAAGAAAAGCATTATAACAAGTGGCACCAAACTTTTTCATATACTTGCCTTTCCCTCTGAACTGTAAATTTTCCCATGGTTTCTTTTTTTTTACTCCCAGATAATTCTGCTTCCCATCTGCAGAGTTTGGTATTTGCCTTTTGAACAAAATAGGATTTCTTATTCTAAGCAGTGCTTTAGCTTGTGAAATCACAGTATTTCAAATTTTATTCTTAAAACTTTTGCTATGGTGAAGGTCACTTGCCAGATGTAATGTGCCTTTAGAGGAACTGAGCAATTCTGTCTTGAAGCCAAAAAAGCCCTTTGTTTGTAAATAAAGTTCCCAATAAAACAAGAATTGCTTTTGCTGTTTTTAAGAACGAAACACTAATTTAATCCAGGTCCTTCCTCCACAAAGTACTTCCCCTCAAATAGATTAAGGCTCTTTTGTGGACCACGGAGCTCTCTGACTAGTGATTCACTGACTTCCCAGACCAGGCTCAGGAGCAGTAAGGACAGAACAAATTTCTCCTGCCCCAGGCTCCAAGAGAGCCCTTGGAGCAAGAAGTCTGCCCACTTCAGCCTCTGCACTGCCCTTCCCACTCCTCAGGAAATGGATTTATTGCCCCTGGGTAAATGCTGGCTATTCATCAGACCCTTTTCCAGACTGTTTAGCCCAGACCACCATCACAGAATCAACAAAACATTAAGGGTAGAAATGACCTCCGGGATCATAGAGTCCAACCTGTGACCAAACACAATCTGTCAACTTGGCCATGGCACCACATGCCACCTCCAGCTGTTCCCTGAACACCTCCAGGGATGGTGACTCCACCAACCTCCCTTGGCAGCCCATTCCAATGCCTTACCATCCCATCCATGGAAAAACCCCTGTTTGCTGTCCTGTATTTTTACCATTTCATACGGCCCCTTGAGAGGCAGCTCATCTCTCCTAGTCTAAAGTCACTTTCTCAGTGGATTGCTCTGTACTTTCCCTCTCTGAACACCAAGTTAAAGAATTACAGAAAGGCCATATTAGCTCCTTTTCACATTACAGTCAAACCTAAGCCTCTCATTTGCCAATCACACCAAATTGGCAAAGCTTTCAAGCTCAGAAATGCTTCAGAGTCGTCAAATGAGTCTTTCCACGTATCACCATAAAAATTACACGGACAACTTCCAGCTGACATAAAGTTGTCCAGTTACCTAGCTGGGCTCTTCAGAACTGTCTGAGGACCTCCAACCTCTAAGTTTTGTTTGGACCTTTGCCTCTTCTTTCAAGGCTGTGAACAAACTTTAATAGATAATGAGGAAAAAATAATTACCAAGATATTTCTTACTTCTTTTATGAGAAACAATACAACTCAACTCAGGAGCTTCTCTACACTGCTTAAGCTAAGGAACTGACCTCAGATCAGTGTTAGCACAACTGGTAGACTCTTTTTACTGGATTTTTATCCCTACTCTGGGATGTTAATTAGATGCACCAGTTGAAACACTGAGTGGGGAATCAGCTGGCTTCACTTCAGTAGAAATAAACACTTCGAGTGTTAAATCTCAAGTCTTGTGATAATGTTTCATTAATTCCCCTTTCAGAAAGATTGCTCACAGGGAAAAGATACTTACATTTCTAAGAAAACAGAAAAGAGCTTTTGATAACAGTCCGTTTAAGGAAACCTGATACACAACCAGACCAAGAAGCATACTCTTCTTTTTTCCCCCTACAACAATCGACTTTTCTAATAACAAACTCAGAGCAGTTATTCTTAGCATATTTTCTTCTTTTAATTACACGGTTTTCACTTATGCTCAGAAATTACCTGGGGTTGTGTTGGTTTTTTGTTGTTTTGTTGTTGCTGCCTTTTTTTTTTAAATGACCTTAACAGGAGATTTTCTCTAGGAATCTCAGGAAGGATAATTAATCTAACAGTGCACTTTTTTATCTGCTAATTTACTCAGAGACTTAAAGAATTTTACAGTTTAGCAAACATAACTTAGTTGGTTTATAACCACCTTAAAATTTACTGTTGCAACCAGTTTTATTGGTAGGGAAGACTAACCAAATCACGCTTCCCAGAATCACCTCCTCAATTCCTTTTCATCCTACACTCCAGCAGCAGTTTAACAAGATGAGCACATTTGCCACCCTACTGCTCTCCAGAACAGCATCTTAATGAGATTTGCATATCTGAGTCAATAGCTCAGCTCCTGCATTTCTCAGTTCCTTGTGGCTTTTCAGTGACATTGTCTGGCCCTTCAAGGGAAGCTCCTTGTGCAAGTGTCACTTGCTGTGCCAGCACCCTATGTCTGACCCCTTCTCAGCCTCCTCCACAACCTCATTTCACCCCACCAACAGAATGGGGCTCTGTTAAATATTTCCTCAACATTCGCACCAAGGAACAGGGATATAAAGAAACTTTTCAGCCTCTGCAATTATCTTGCCCTACTTAAGTGCTCACTTTAGTCTTTGGCAAAACAAAGCATTTACCGAGTCTGTTTCTACAGAGCAGACAACCTATTCACACGTAATAAAAGAAGAATCAAACGGAGTTTTCTCTTTGGCATGTGTTTTGCATTTTATGATACAAAGCATCTCCTTTCACCTAATGGCTTCACTTGAGCTGCTTTTATTAAGACAACACTTGTTTATGTAAGGCAAAATTACAGTCTCCCAGCATTTATTTTTGTCTGACTAATTCTGATTTTATTTTATTGTGATGCAAGACCATGAATGCCTGTCCTAATAAACTGCTTTCACTTTAAAACCCACCAGATTTCCATACTTCTGATGCTCCTTTATTCTTAAGCAACACACAAAATCCTTGGAACACTAACAGGTCACTTTTTGGTGGTCAGCATTACCATGCTGCTTCCTGATAAAATGCCTCCTGAGAGATGAGGAACTTCATTATCCTGCAGCAGGTCAATTGTAGTTACCCTGTGAATCAACTCTTGTGCATTACTTAATCCCAAACTGCTACTAATTCCAGATCTTTTGTGCTCTAAACACAAATAAACCTGTAGGGTCTGAAAGCTGCAAAAAATGGCTCTTTTAGATAAGATTTTTTTTTAAACCTGAAAGCATCTGAAGGAAAGAATAATTTAACAAATAGACATCTGAGGACTTCAGAGAGACTTACAAAGAATATAAACACCCTGATTTAGAAGTAAGCATATAGTAAACAGAGACAAATGCAGAAGAATGAGGAAGAAAATAAAAATGATTAATCTAGTGCTCCAGCCATAAAAAAATCCAAGTCTCATCCACCTGTTCCTACCTGTCAAAATGTCTATTTTTGCCTGGAGAATCAAGACAACAGGGCAACAGATTGTATCAAGTGACTATTGTCACACAGAAAGAAGAATATGCCAGAAGATAACAGAATATAATTATCCATATTAGAGATGAGGCCAGAATGTCTTTCTGAACACATCAAATAAAATAAAGGTATGTATGTAACAACTGACACACATGAATACACTGAATACATTTAAGGCCCAATACAGTGTAGCTCCAATATATAAAAACTAATTCTACAGCACAACTCTCCTCTCCCTGTGCATTAAGCTCATTCTAGCAGAAGTGTCTGGGGTCTTGTTTGGTCTTTTTTTCCTGTTGTGTTTTTGTTGTTGCTTGGGGAGTTTTTTGGATTTGTTTTTGTTTTGGTTTGTTTGGGTGGTTTTTGTTTTTTTTTTTAAAGAAAAAGATCAATTACTTTTCATGTTTTCTACTGTGGGTAGCTTTTCTGCAATTTTTACAGTAATTCTAAAAATCAACACTTTTGGTCACAAATATTTGAGCCTCAAGATACCACACTTACAGAGACAGCACCCAAATACAATCAGTACTACAGGAAGTACTTTTCAATTCTTTGTTTTTGCATTACCACACAGTGTGTTAAAATAAAGGTCAACATGCAGTATTGAAGTTCACAGTATCTGATATATTAGCATATAAATATCTTCCATTTTTCTACATATTATTTTCCTTTGCCAATCAGAAGGCCTTAGAGCAGATTATCTTTTAAAATTCTCCCTTAAAGACATTTTTCTTCATGTTAGTCATACACCTGTAACAAGAATGCTCTGCCCAAAACTCTGCTCCAGAGCTGTCATGTGTATTCACATCTAAGAACAAAGCAAGGGTTAATCAGCTACTCAGTAAAAGGACTGGGAAATCCCTGTCTTCAACTTTATGAATATAAACTGTCAGACACATTAGAATGGTGGGAAAAATACCCACTATTAATATATTATATAGAGTTTATATACAAAGTTATAATTTTATTAGTATGAAATAACAGGCAAGCAGCTCTAGCACAGGTGAGTTACCTGTCATTTCTCAGAATCTTGCTATTATTAGCAGACATATGCAGAGTTTCCAGAAAGCATTGCTGGCCTAGAAAAAATCCTGTCCCTAAACCTGCTAAAGTAGTCCAGACTGATGCACTTCTTGGCTTCAGAGCTACTAAAAACATCAAGTCTCTCCTCCACTTTTCCCACTGCCCACCTTCCTTTATCATCCAGCTTCTAAGTCCTCTGCCTTGCTGAATGAAGGTGCAGACAGGCTGAAGAGGGAGCTCTCAATCTCTGCTCCGTATGAAAGAAAGGAAAAAAAAAAGCACATCTAACACCTTTTGAGCTGTCTGGATACTACACGAGACAAAGTATTAGCTTACCTCCCTTGAAAAATTATGATTATGTGAGCCTGGTACTGACTGTAAGAAGCCAAGTGAAACACCTTTATGAGCCTTCCTTTATCTTGGAAATTAAGTATCACTAGGAATACTACACCTCCATCAAAGAGCACAAACACAAGGACTTGCTGGCTGACAGACTTTGTAGCTAAAATGATAAATGTTTTGCTACCGAACATTAACTGCAGCCCTCTCCTACAACAGCACACTAAACACATCAAAATGCAACATTTCACTAGGGTGAAACACTTCCCATTACTCTCTCAAGAAAGCTACATTACAATTTTGGAGGCAGATCAGTTAAACTTCAACAAAAAATTTTTCTAACAGTTTATATTATGCCTATTTGCAGTGCACTCATCCTAACACCATACACTGAAGCTATTTTCATACTTCGACTAGAAAGAACACATACATGGTCCCAATTTAAAAAAAAAGCTGTTAAGCTGTTAATTTTTATGAATGTAGTATGTGCAGCAATGTCACTTGGAAATGAACATTACAATAAGACTTAATATTCAAAAGATGACAAAATAGGCTCCCTAAAGTTTTTTTTTCTCTTTTTCATGAAATTTATCTTGGTAACAGATAGTGACAGACTGCTATATCATGGATCAGTATTACTCATCAAATCCCACAACATTAGGAACTATGAGCTCTCAATCACAGTAACAGATGCAGGGTTTTTTGTAGAATGATATAAACATGCTTTTATATATTTTTTTTAATATCAAAAAGAGTAATGCTCAAAACCACCATGTCTGCTATATAAAAATATAGCAAACATACATCCCAGATAAAATATTTTGGAGTAAAATATATTGAGCTGAGAAAAATTCCAACAAGAATTCTAACAGAGAAAAATACAGACAACATTTCAACTAAAGAACTGCAAACACAGTTCAGGATGGAAAACAGCACAGTACAGCACAAAACATTCAATAACCATATGTTTATGATTAAAGGGACTTCTGTGAACTTTAAAGGCATCTTAGGTAACATTTTCAAACACAGTGACAACTCTAAAGGATGGCTACAGAAATTACAGTGCTCTAAATGGTCATTTCAGTTTCTCAGCTTGTTTGGATTTTGAACAATTTTTATTTAAGCAAGCAGGCAAATCTCTCCAAAGACTACCAAGAAAATCTGAGGACTTTGAGATATTTTACATAGAGAAGGCTGCAAGCACTGAACACTAAATGTGAATTTGCAAAGCTAATGACTACCTGACAGGCTCCCTGCTAGCACAGGCACCAGAGAGGAACACTGACAGATTTAGCTGCAGCAGTTCAAGTTATTATTGCTCTGGGTTCAACCATCCTCCTCTGCCACAGGCCACTGGCTATTGCAGGCAGGGCTAAATTTGCTGCATTTCTACCACTGTAGCCTACAGTGAAACATCTTTGTCACAAGTCACTGCTAAGAAGTGTTATCTGAACTTCTACAACCCAGCCTTTCACACTCTGCCATTCTGCATTTCCAGAGATGAAGACACCTGGGAAAACACAGTGCAATTTGCACAACCACACTGCAATCACTGCCAGGTTTTCTAGTGGCTGGCCTCACATTTTGCCTTTATCTAATCTGTTTCTCATCTAAAATGACCCAAGCTTACTGACTAAAGATGAAAACCAACAGTAAAAGACCTGTTGATCAACTGGAACATAAGATGGACCAAGACTTAAACTTCTGAAGAGTCAAAAATACCTGAACTGCAACATGACAGACT
Source organism: Luscinia megarhynchos (assembly GCA_034336665.1). Taxonomy (NCBI): domain Eukaryota; kingdom Metazoa; phylum Chordata; class Aves; order Passeriformes; family Muscicapidae; genus Luscinia; species Luscinia megarhynchos. Next base: position 6,536,146 of record JAPFBE010000003.1, read on the forward strand.
CACAATCTGCTGCACGGCTGCATTTTTAACACAATCCATCACCCGAGCAGGTCCTGGGCTTGAGCTATAGGTGCTGAAACCACCACTACCAAAAAAGCCATCTCTGGTACAGAGCTGAAGGACAAGCTGATACACCAGATGGCTGTGTGAGCACTCGGGGACACCAACAGGCAGGAGAAATGGGCCAACAGGAATCTGGGAATTCAGCACAGGGAAATGCCAAGTCCTGCAGCATGGGAAGAATAACCCCATGCAGTGGTACATAGAAAATAAAGATTTTTTACGTTAGGGTTGACCCAGCATGAAGAGCTTTGTCCAGGCAGATTGTGGAGTCTTTCCATCCTTGGAAGAATTTAAAACCTGGCTGGACGTGGCCTGAGCAACCTGCTCTAGCAGGCCCTGCTGGGAGTTGGGAGGGTGGATGAGATGATCTCCAGAGGTCCCTTCCTGGACCTCCCACCTCAACATTCTGTGATTATTTATTACTTTTCCAATGAGAACACTGATTTGTGGTGACAGCCCAAATCTGCCTGACTTAGCAAGAAAAAAAGATTCTGAAGAGCTTAATAGTAACACTGAACATGACTTCTTTAACATTCATAATTTTCAAAATCTTTGTTGTTGCTGTTTTTTATCTAAAGAGAAGCACTTATATAGCATCTATATGATGCCTATAAAAGACAACTCATTGCTGAACAAAAGAAAAAAAGTCCA